>CM038146.1:78711922-79063317 GCA_021437245.1 Aegilops speltoides | reverse complement strand
GATGCCCATATTGGTTCCTACATATTCTCGAAGATCTTTATCGGTCAAACCGCATAACAACATCGTTGTTCCTTTGTCATCGGTATGTTACTTGCCCGAGATTCGATCGTCGGTATCCAATACCTAGTTCAATCTCGTTTACGGCAAGTCTCTTTACTCGTTCCGTAATACATCATCTCGCAACTAACTCATTAGTTGAAATGCTTGCAAGGCTTAAGTGATGTGTATTACCGAGAGGGCCCAGAGATACCTCTCCGACATTCGGAGTGACAAATCCTAATCTCAAAATACGCCAACTCAACAAGTACCTTTGGAGACACCTGTAGAGCACCTTTATACTCACCCAGTTACGTTGTGACGTTTGGTAGCACATGAAGTGTTCCTCCGGTAAACGGGAGTTGCATAATCTCATAGTCACAGGAACAGTTATAAGTCATGAAGGAAGCAATAACAACATACTAAACGATCGGGTGCTAAGCTAACGGAATGGGTCATGTCAATCAGATCATTCAACTAATGATGTGACCTTGTTAATCAAATAACAACTCCTTGTTCATGGTTAGGAAACATAACAATCTTTGATTAACAAGCTAGTCAAGTAGAGGCATACTAGTGACACTCTGTTTGTCTATATATTCACACATGCATTATGTTTCCGGTTAATATAATTCTAGCATGAATAATAAACATTTATCATGATATAAGGAAATAAATAATAACTTTATTATTGCCTCTAGGGCATATTTCCTTCAGTCTCCCACTTGCACTAGAGTCAATAATCTAGATTACATAGTAATGATTCTAACACCCATGGAGTCTTGGTGTTGATCATGTTTTGCTCGTGGAAGAGGCTTAGTCAACGGGTCTGCAACATTCAGATCCGTATGTATCTTGCAAATCTCTATGTCTCCCACCTGGACTAGATCCCAGATGGAATTGAAGCGTCTCTTGATGTGCTTGGTTCTCTTGTGAAATCTGGATTCCTTTGCTAAGGCAATCGCTCCAGTATTGTCACAAAAGATTTTTATTGGACCCGATGCACTAGGTATGACACCTAGATCGGATATGAACTCCTTCATCCAGACTCCTTCATTGGCTGATTCCGAAGCAGCTATGTATTCCGCTTCACACGTAGATCCCGCCACGACGCTTTGCTTTGAACTGCACCAACTGACAGCTCCACCGTTTAATGTAAACACGTATCCGGTTTGCGATTTAGAATCGTCCGGATCAGTGTCAAAGCTTGCATCAACATAACCATTTACGATGAGCTCTTTGTCACCTCCATATCGAGAAACATATCCTTAGTCCTTTTCGGTACTTCAGATGTTCTTGACCGCTGTCCGATGATCCACTCTGGATTACTTTGGTACCTCCTGCTAGACTTATAGCAAGGCACGCATCAGGTCCTGGTACACAACATTGCATACATGGTAGAGCCTATGGCTGAAGCATAGGAACATTTTCATTTTCTCTCTATCTTCTGCAGTGGTCGGGCTTTGAGTCTTACTCAACTTCACACCTTGCAATCTGAGGCAAGAACCCTTTCTTTGCTTGATCCATTTTGAACTTCTTCAAAACTTTGTCAAGGTATGTGCTTTGTGAAAGTCCAATTAAGCGTTTTGATCTATCTCTATAGATCTTAATGCCCAATATGTAAGCAGCTTCACCGAGGTCTTTCATTGAAAAACTTTTATTCAAGTATCCCTTTATGCTATCTAGAAATTCTATATCATTTCCAATCAATAATATGTCATCCACATATAATATTAGAAATGCTCTGAGCTCCCACTCACTTTCTTGTAAATACGAGGCTTCTCCAAAAGTGCATATAAACCCAAATGCTTTGATCACACTATCAAAACGTTTATTCCAACTCCGAGAGGCTTGCACCAGTCCATAAATGGATCATTGGAACTTGCACACTTTGTTAGCTCCTTTGGATCGATAAAACCTTACGGTTGCATCATATACAACTCTTCTTCCGTAAATCCATTCAGAATGCAGTTTTACATCCATTTGCCAAATTTCATAATCATAAAATCGGCAATTGCTAACATGATTCGGACAGACTTAAGCATCGCTACTGGTGAGAAGGTCTCATCGTAGTCAACCCCTTGAACTTGTCGAAAACCTTTTGCAACAAGTCGAGCTTTGTAGACAGTAACATTACCGTTAGAGTCAGTCTTCTTCTTGAAGATCCATTTATTCTCAATTGCTTGCCGACCATCGGGCAAGTCAACCAAAGTCCATACTTTGTTCTCATACATGGATCCCATCTCGATTTCATGGCTTCAAGCCATTTTGCGGAATCTGGGCTCACCATCGCTTCTTCATAGTTCGTAGGTTCATCATGATCTAGTAGCATGACTTCCGAATAGGATTACCGTACCACTCAGTGCGGATCTTACTCTGCTCGACCACGAGGTTCGTATTAACTTGATCTGAAGTTCTATGATCATCATCATCAACTTCCTCACTAGTTGGTTTTGGCGTCACGTAAACCGGTTCTGTGATGTATTATTTCCAACAAGGGAGTAGGTACAGTTACCTCATCAAGTTCTACTTTCCTCCCACTCACTTCTTTCGAGAGAAACTCATTCTCTAGAAAGGATCCATTCTTAGCAACGAATGTCTTGCCTTCAGATCTGTGATAGAAGGTGTACCCAACTGTCTCCTTTGGGTATCCTACACATTTCTCCGATTTGGGTTCGAGCTTATCAGGTTGAAGCTTTTTCACATAAGCATCGCATCCCCAAACTTTAAGAAACGACAACTTTGGTTTCTTGCCAAACCATAGTTCATAAGGTGTCGTCTCAACGGATTTCGACGGTGCCCTATTTAACGTGAATGTGGCCGTCTCTAAAGCATAACCCCAAAACGATAGCGGTAAATCTGTAAGAGACATCATAGATCGCACCATATCAAGTAAAGTATGATTACGACGTTCGGACACACCATTACTGTTGTGGTGTTCGGGTGGCGTGAGTTGCTGAAACTATTCCACATTGTTTTAAGTGTAGACCAAACTCGTAACTCAAATATTCTCCTCCACGATCAGATCGTAGAAACTTTATTTTCTTGTTACGATGATTTTCAACTTCACTCTGAAATTCTTTGAACTTTTCAAATGTTTCAGACTTATGCTTCATTAAGTAGACATACCCATATACGCTTAAATCATCGTGAAGGTGAGAAAATAACGATATCCGCCACGAGCCTCAACATTCATCGGACCACATACATCTCGTATGTATGATTTCCAACAAATCTGTTGCTCTCTCCATAGTACCGAGAACGGCGCTTTGGTCATCTTGCCCATGAGGCACGGTTCGCAAGTACCAAGTGATTCATAATCAAGTGGTTCCAAAAGACCATCAAGATGGAGTTTCTTCATGCGCTTTACACCGATATGACCTAAACGGCGATTGCCACAAATAAGTTGCACTATCATTATCAACTCTGCATCTTTTGGCTTCAACACTATGAATATGTGTATCACTACTATCGAGATTCATCAAAAATAGACCACTCTTCAAGGGTGCACGACCATAAAAGATATTACTCATATAAATAGAACAACCATTATTCTCTGATTTAAATGAATAACCGTCTCGCATCAAACAAGATCCAGATATAATGTTCATGCTCAACGCTGGCACCAAATAACAATTATTTAGGTCTAATACTAATCCCGAAGGTAGATGTAGAGGTAGCGTGCCGACCGCGATCACATCGACTTTGGAACCATTTCCCACGCGCATCGTCACCTCGTCCTTTGCCAGTGTTCGCTTAATCCGTAGTCCCTGTTTCAAGTTGCAAATATTAGCAACAGAACCACTATCAAATACCCAGCTTCTACTGCGAGCTCTATAAGGTACACATCAATAACATGTATATCACATATACCTTTGTTCACCTTGCCATCCTTCTTATCCACCAAATACTTGGGGCAGTTCCGCTTCGGTGACCGACCGCTTGTAGTAGAAGCACTCTGGCAGGCTTAGGTCCGACTTGGGTTTCTTCTCTTGAGCAGCAACTTGTTTGCTGTTCTTCTTGAAGTTCCTTCTTCTTCCCTTTTCCTTTTTCTTGAAACTAGTGGTCTTGTTGACCATCAACACTTGATGCTCCTTCTTGATTTCTACCTCCGCAGCCTTTAGCATTGCGAAGAGCTCGAGAATCGTCTTATCCATCCCATGCATATTATAGTTCATCACGAAGCTCTTGTAGCTTGGTGGAAGTGATTGGAGAATTTCATCAATGACGCTATCATCCGGAAGAGTAACTCCCAGTTGAATCAAGTGATTACAATACCCGGACATCTTGAGTATGTGCTCACTTGTGAGCTATTCTCCTCCATCTTGCAGCTATAGAACTTATTGGAGACTTCATCTCTCAATCCGGGCATTCTTCGGAATATTAACTTCAACTCTGGAACATCTCATATGCTCCATGATGTTCAAAACGTCGTTGAAGTCGCGGTTCTAAGCCGTAAAGCATGGCACATTGAACTATCGAGTAGTCATCAGCTTTGCTCGCCAGACGTTCTTAACATCGTCGGTTGCATCGGCAAAGCAGGTTCGGCACTCAGCGGTGCTTCGGGGCGTAATTTTTCGTGCACAATGAGGATAATCCTCAAGTTATGGACCCGATCCGCGTAGTTGCTACCATCATCTTTCAACTTAGCTTTCTCAAGGAACGCATTAAAATTCAACAGAACAACAGCACGGGCCATCTATCTACAATCAACATAGACAAGCAAGATACTATCAGGTACTAAGTTCATGATAAATTTAAGTTCAATTAATCATATTACTTAAGAACTCCCACTTAGACAGACATCTCTCTAGTCATCTAAGTGATCACGTGACCCAAATCAACTAAACCATAACCGATCATCACGTGAGATGTGTTGGAAATATGCCCTAGAGGCAATAATAAAAGTATTATTATATTTCAATGTTGATGATAATTGTCTTTTGTTCATGCTATAACTGTATTATCCAGAAATCGTAATACACGTGTGAACACTTAGACCCCAATATGTCCCTAGTGAGCCTCTAGTTGACTAGCCCGTTGTGATCAATAGATAGTCATGGTTTCCTAACTATGGACATTGGATGTCGTTGATAACGGGACCACATCATTAGGAGAATGATCTGATGGAAAAGACCCAATCCTGAGCATAGCATAAAAGATCGTGTAGTTCGTTTGCTAGAGCTTTGCCAATGTCAAGTATCTCTTCCTTCGACCATGAGATCGTGTAACTCCCGGTTACCGTAGGAGTGCCTTGGGTGTATCAAAGCGTCACAACGAATCTGGGTGACTATAAAGGTGCATTACAGGTATCTCCGAAAGTATCTCATTGGGTTGACACGGATCGAGGATGGGATTTGTCACTCCATTATGACGGAGAGGTATCTCTGGGCCCACTCGGTAATGCATCATCATAATGAGCTCAAGGTGACCAAGGTGTTGGCCACGAGATCATGCATTATGGTGCGAGTAAAGTGACTTGCCGTGCGAGACTGAACAAGGTATTGGGATACCGACGATCGAGTCTCGGGCAAGTAACGCATCGATTGACAAGGGAATTGCATCTGAGGGTTTGATCGAATCCTCGACATCGTGGTTCAACCGATGAAATCATCGAGGAGCATGTGGGAGCCAACATGGGTATCCAGACCCCGCTGTTGGTTATTGCCCGAGAGTCATCTCGGTCATGTCTGCGTGTCTCTGGAACCCGTAGGGTCTACACACTTAAGGTTTGGTGACGCTAGGGTTATTAGGAAGACTAGTATGTGACTACCGAATGTTGTTCGGAGTCCCGGATGAGATCCCGGACGTCACGAGGAGTTCCGGAAGGGTCCGGAGGTAAAGATTTATATATGGGAAGTTGTTAAACGGACACCGGAAAAGTTTCGGGGGCATACCGGTATTGTACCGGGGCCACCGGAAGGGTTCCGGGGGTCCACCAGGAGGGGCCACCCCTCCCGAGGGGCCACTTGGGCTGCGTGGGGAGATGGCCAGCCCCTGGTGGGCTTGGCGCACCCCCTCCCCTGGGCCCTTGCGCCTAGGGTTGAGGGGGGAACCCTAGAGGGGGCGCCCCCTTTGCTTGGGGGGCAAGTCCCCCCTCCCCTTGGCCACCCCCCCTCTAGATGGATCTAGAGGGCCGCCCCTCTCCCTTCCCCTATAAATAGAGGGGTGAGGGGAGGCAGCCGCACCAAGCCAAGGCGCAGCCCTCCCTCCCAACACCTCTCCTCCTCCGGCAGCGCCGGGCGAAGCCACCTGCTGAGATCTTGCTTCTCCACCATCACCACGCCCGTCGTGCTGCCGGTGGAGCTGTCTTCCTCAACCTCTCCTTCCTCCTTGCTGGATCAAGACGGAGGCGTCACCCACCCGCATCTGCACGTGTGTTGAACGCGGAGGTGTTGTCCGTTCAGCACTTGGTCATCGGTGATTCGAATCACGTCGAGTACGACTACATCATCACCTTGCAAGCTTCCGCACGTCATCTACAAGTGGTATGTAGATGCAAACTCTCTCCCTAGACTCGTTGCTTAGATGAACTCATAGATGGATCTTGGTGAAACAGTAGGAAATTTTTTAATTTTCTGCAACGTTCCCCAACAGTGGCATCATGAGCTAGGTCTATGCGTAGTTCTCTAATGCACGAGTAGAACACAATTTGTTGTGGGCGTTGATCTTGTCATCTTACTTGCCTCTACTAGTCTTTTCTTGCTCAACGGTATTGTGGGATGAAGCGGCCCGGACCAACCTTACACGCACGCTTACGTGAGACCGGTTCCACCGACTGACATGCACTAGTTGCATAAGGTGGCTGGCGGGTGTCAGTCTCTCCCACTTTAGTTGGAGCAGATTCGATGAACAAGGCCCTTATGAAGGGTAAATAGAAGTCGACAAAATCACGTTGTGGTGATTCGAGGTAAGAAAACGTTCTTGCTAGAACCCAATCGCAGCCACGTAAAAGATGCAACAACAATTAGAGGACGTCTAACTTGTTTTTGCAGCGATTGATCATGTGATGTGATATGGCCAGAAGTTGTGATGAATGATGAATTGTGATGTATGAGATCATGTTCTTGTAATAGGATTCACGACTTGCATGTCGATGAGTATGACAACGGCAGGAGCCATAGGAGTTGTCTTTATTTTTGTATGACCTGCGTGTCATTGAAGAACGCCATGTAAACTACTTTACTTCATTGCTAAACGCGTTAGTCATAGAAGTAGAAGTAGTCGTTGGCGTGACAACTTCATGAAGACACGATGATGGAGATCATGATGATGGAGATCATGGTGTCAAGCCGGTGACAAGATGATCATGGAGCCCCGAAGATGGAGATCAATGGAGCTTTATGATATTGGCCATATCATGTCACAACTATATAATTGCATGTGATGTTTATTATGCTTTTACATCTTGTTTACTTAGGAAGACGGTAGTAAATAAGATGATCCCTTACAAAATTTCAAGAAGTGTTCTCCCCTAATTGTGCACCGTTGCTACAGTTCGTCGCTTCTAAGCACCACGTGATGATCGGGTGTGATGGATTCTTACGTTCACATACAACGGGTGTAAGACAGTTTTACACAGCGAAAACACTTAGGGTTAACTTGACGAGGCTAGCATGTGTAGACATGGCCTCGGAACACGGAGACCGAAAGGTCGAACACGAGTCGTATGGAAGATACGATCAACATGAAGATGTTCACCGATGATGACTAGTCCGTCTCACGTGATGATCGGACACGGGCTAGTCGACTCGGATCGTGTAACACTTAGATGACTAGAGGGATGTCTAATCTAAGTGGGAGTTCATAATTTGATTAGAACTTTATTATCATGAACTTAGTCTAAAACCTTTGCAAATATGTCTTGTAGATCAATGGCCAACGCTAATGTCAACATGAACTTCAACGCGTTCCTAGAAAACCAAGCTGAAAGATGATGGCAGCAACTATACGGATCGGGTCCGGAACACGAGATCATCCTCATAGCTGCCGGAAGCAATATGTCCTAGAAAGACCGCTAGGTGACGCTCCGTCGAGCAGAACCAAGACGTTATGAGCGCTGGCAAGCTCGTCTTGATGATTACTCCCTCGTTCAAGGCGGCATGCTTTACAGCTTAGAACCGGGCTCCAAAAGCGTTTTGAGCACCACGGAGCATATGAGATGTTCAAGAGCTGAAACTAGTTTTCAAGCTCATGCCCGGTCGAGAGATATGATGTCTCCGACAAGTTCTACAGATTGTAAGATGGAGGAAAACAGTTACTGTCGGTGAGCACATCCTCGAAGATGTCAGGTTGCACAACCGTATGACCCGGTGAACATAAACCTCCGGATGAGGCGGTCATTGACAGAATCCTCGATCGCTCCCACCAAGCTACAAGAGCTTTGTGATGAACTACAACATGCGGGGATGGTAAAGACCATTCTGAAGTGTTCTCGATGTGAAGTCAGAGAGGCTGAAATCAAGAAAGAACATCAAGTGTTGATGGTCAATAAGACCACTAAGTTCAAGAAGGGCAAGGGTAAGAAGAACTTCAAGAAGGACGGCAAAGATGTTGCAGCGCCCGTAAGCCGATTCTTTGGGAAGAAGTCCAAGAATGGACCCCAAGCCCGAGGCTGAGTGCTTTTATTGCAAGGGAAGGGTCTTCGAAGCGGAACTGCCCCAAATACTTAGCGGATAAGAAGGCCGCAACACCAAAGGTATATTTGATATACATGTAATTGATGTGTACCTTACCGAGACTCGTAGTAACTCCTGGGTATTTGATACCGGTGCCATTGCTCATATTTGTAACTCACAGCAGGAGCTGCGGAATAAACGGAGACTGACGAAGGACGAGGTGACGATGCATGTCGGGAATGGTTCCAGAGTCGATGTGATCGCCGTCGGCACGCTGCCTCTACATTTACCTACGGGATTAGTTTTGAACCTTAATAATTGTTATTTAGTGCCATGTTTGAGCATGAACATTGTATCTGGATCTCGTTTAATACGAGATGGCTACTCATTTAAGTCTGAGAATAATGGTTGTTCGATTTATATGAGAGATATGTTTTATGGTCATGCTCCGATGGTCAATGGTTTATTCTTAATGAATCTCGGCGTAATGTTACACAAGTTCATAGTGTGGATGCCAAAAGATGTAAAGTTGATAACGATAGTCCCACATACTTGTGGCACTCGCCGCCTTGGTCACATTGGTGTCAAGCGCATGAAGAAGCTCCATCTTGATGGACTTTAGAGTCTCTTGATTATGAATCGTTTGACACATGCGAACCATGCCTCTTAGGCAAAATGACCAAGACTCCGTTCTCCGGAACAATGGAGCGAGCAACCAACTTGTTGGAAATCATACATACCGATGTGTGTGGTCCAATGAGCGTTGAGGCTCGCGGAGGATATCGTTATGTTCTCACTCTCACTGATGACTTAAGTAGATATGGGTATGTCTACTTAATGAAACACAAGTCTGAGACCTTTGAAAAGTTCAAGGAATTTCAGAGTGAGGTAGAGAATCAACATGACCGAAAGATAAAGTTCCTACGATCAGATCGTGGAGGAGAATATTTAAGCCACGAATTTGGCACACACTTAAGGAAATGTGGAATCGTTTCACAACTCACGCCGCCTGGAACACCTCAGCGAAACGGTGTGTCCGAACATCGTAATCGCACTCTATTGGATATGGTGCGGTCTATGATGTCTCTTACCGATTTACCGCTGTCATTTTGGGGATACGCTATAGAGACAGCTACATTCACTTTAAATAGGGCACCGTCTAAATCCGTTGAGACGACACCGTATGAATTATGGTTTGGGAAGAAACCTAAGCTGTCGTTTCTAAAAGTTTGGGGATGCGATGCTTATGTCAAGAAACTTCAACCTGAAAAGCTCGAACCCAAGTCGGAAAAATGCGTATTCATAGGATACCCTAAGGAAGCTGTCGGGTATACCTTCTACTTAAGATCCGAAGGCAAGATCTTTGTTGCCAAGAACGGATGCTTTACGAGAAAGAGTTTCTCTCGAAACAAGTAAGTGGGAGGAAAGTAGAACTTCGATGAAGTACTACCTCTCGAGCGGGAAGGTGGTGCGGCGCAGAAACCGTTCTGTGATGCCCACACCAACCGAAGAGGAAAACAATGATGATGATCAAGGTACTTCGGATCAAGTTGCTCTTGAACCCGAAGGTCCACGAGGACACGTTCCGCACTGAGTGGTACGGCAACCTGTCATGTTAATCATGTTGTTAGACAACAATGAACCTTGAACTATGAAGAAGCGATGGCGGGCCCGGATTCCAACAAATGGCTTGAAGCCATGAAATCCGAGATATAATCCATGTATGAAAACAAAGTATGGACTTTGACAGACTTGCCCGATGATCGGCGAGCGATAGAAAACAAATGGATTTTTAAGAAGAAGACGGACGCGGATGGAAACGTTACAATCTATAAAGCTCGACTTGTCGCTAAGGGTTATCGACAAGTTCAAGGGATTGACTATGACGAGACTTTCTCTCCCGTAGCGAAGCTGAAGTCCGTCCGAATCATGTTAGCAATTGCCGCATACTATGATTATGAGATATGGCAGATGGACGTCAAAACGGCTTTCCTTATCGGACATCTTAAGGAAGAGCTGTATATGATGCAGCCGGAAGGTTTTGTCGATCCTCAGAACGCTAACAAAGTATGCAAGCTCCAGCGATCCATTTATGGACTGGTGCAAGCATCTCGGAGTTGGAACATTCGCTTTGATGAGATGGTCAAAGCGTTTGGGTTTAGGCAGACTTATGGAGAAGCCTGCGTTTACAAGAAAGTGAGTGGGAGCTCTGTAGCATTTCTCCTATTATATGTAGATGACATACTCTTGATGGGAAATGATCTGAAACTTCGGACAGCATTAAGGCCTACTTGAACAAGTGTTTTTCAATGAAGGACCTTGGAGAAGCTGCTTATATATTAGGCATCAAGATCTATAGAGATAGATCGAGGCGCCTCATAGGTCTTTCACAAAGCACATACCTTGATAAGATTTTGAAGAGGTTCAAAATGGATCAGTCCAAGAAGGGTTCTTGCCTATGTTACAAGGTGTGAGATTGAGCTCGGCTCGATCACCGACCACGGCAAAAGATAAAGAAGAGATGAGTGTCATCCCTATGCTTCAGCCATAGGATCTATTATGTATGCCATCTTTGTGTACTGACCGATGTAAACCTTTCCGTAAGTTTGGTTGCAAGATACCAAAGTAATCCCGCAAGGAACCTTTGGACAGCGGTCAAGAATATCTGAAGTACCGAAAAGGACAAAGGACATGTTTCTCATTTATGGAGGAGACGAAGAGCTCGTCAGAAGGGTTACGTCGGCGCTTAGCTTCGACTCAGATCTGGATGACTCTAAGTCACAAACCGGATACGTGTATATGTTGAATGGTGGAGCGAGAAGCTGGTGCATTTGCAAGCGAAGCGTCATGGCGGGATCTACATGTGAAGCGGAGTACATGGCAGCCTCGGAGGCAGCACATGAAGCGATTTGGGTGAAGGAGTTCATCACCGACCTAGGAGTCATACCCAATGCGTCGGGCCGATCAAACTCTTCTGTGACAACACTGGAGCTATTGCCCTTGCCAAGGAGCCAGGTTTCACAAGAAGACCGAGCACATCAAGCGTCGTTTCAACTCCATCCGTGAAAATGTTCAAGATGGAGACATAGAGATTTGCAAAGTGCACACGGATCTGAATGTCGCAGATCCGTTGACTAAACTCTCTCGCGTGCAAAACATGATCAACACCGTAACTCTATGGGTGTTCGATTCATCACAATGTAACTAGATTGGTGACTCTAGTGCAAGTGGGAGACTGTTGGAAATATGCCCTAGAGGCAATAATAAAAGTATTATTATATTTCAATGTTCATGATAATTGTCTTTTGTTCATGCTATAACAGTATTATCCGGAAATCGTAATACACGTGTGAACACTTAGACCCCAATATGTCCCTAGTGAGCCTCTAGTTGACTAGCCCGTTGTGTTCAATAGATAGTCATGGTTTCCTGACTATGGACATTGGATGTCGTTGATAACGGGATCACATCATTAGGAGAATGATGTGATGGACAAGACCCAATCCTGAGCATAGCATAAAAGATCGTGTAGTTCGTTTGCTAGAGCTTTGCCAATGTCAAGTATCTCTTCCTTCGACCATGAGATCGTGTAACTCCGGTTACCGTAGGAGTGCCTTGGGTGTATCAAAGCGTCACAACGAATCGGGTGACTATAAAGGTGCATTACAGGTATCTCCGAAAGTATCTGTTGGGTTGACACGGATCGAGGATCGATTTGTCACTCCGTATGACGGAGAGGTATCTCTGGGCCCACTCGGTAATGCATCATCATAATGAGCTCAAGGTGACCAAGGTGTTGGCCACGGGATCATGCATTATGGTGCGAGTAAAGTGACTTGCCGGTAACGAGACTGAACAAGGTATTAGGATACCGACGATCGAGTCTCGGAAAATAACGCACCGATTGACAAAGGGAATTGCATATGAGGTTTGATCGAATCCTCGACATCGTGGTTCAACCGATGAAATCATGGAGGAGCATGTGGGAGCCAACATGGGTATCGGACCCGCTGTTGGTTATTGCCCGAGAGTCGTCTCGGTCATGTCTGCGTGTCTCGAACCCGTAGGGTCTACACATAAGGTTCGGTGGCGCTAGGGTTATTAGGAAGACTAGTATGTGACTACGAATGTTGTTGAGTCCGGATGAGATCCCGGACGTCACGAGGAGTTAGGAAGGGTCCGGAGGTAAAGATTTATATATGGGAAGTTGTTAAAGCGGACAGGAAAAGTTTGAGGGCATACGGTATTGTCTGGGGCCACGGAAGGGTTCGGGTCCACCAGAGGGGCCACCCCTCCGGGGGCCACTTGGGCTGCGTGGGGAGATGGCCAGCCTGGTGGGCTTGGCGCACCCCCTCCCCTGGGCCCTTGCGCCTAGGGTTGAGGGGGGAACCCTAGAGGGGGCGCCCCCTTTGCTTGGGGGGCAAGTCCCCCCTTCCCTTGGCCACAGCCCCCCCTCTAGATGGATCTAGAGGCCGGCTTCTCCCTTCCCCTATAAATAGAGGGGTGAGGGAGGGCAGCCGCACCAAGCCAAGGCGCAGCCCTCCCTCCCAACACCTCTCCTCCTCCGCCAGCGCCGGGCGAAGCCCTGCGAGATATTGCTTCTCCATCACCACGCCCGTCGTGCTGCCGGTGGAGCTGTCTTCCTCAACCTCTCCTTCCTCCTTGCTGGATCAAGACGGAGGAGACGTCACCCGTACCATACGTGTGTTGAACGCGGAGGTGCTGTCCGTTCAGCACTTGGTCATCGGTGATTCGAATCACGTCGAGTACGACTACATCATCACCTTGCAAGCTTCCGCACGCGATCTACAAGTGGTATGTAGATGCAAACTCTCTCCCTAGACTCGTTGCTTAGATGAACTCATAGATGGATCTTGGTGAAACCGTAGGAAAAATTTTAATTTTCTGCAACGTTCCCCAACAAGATGGAGTTGTTTTCAATGGTGAACATCTTATGTTGATCATATCTACTATATGATTCACGCTCGACCTTTCGGTCTCTGTGTTCCGAGGCCATATCTGCATATGCTAAGCTCGTCAAGTTTAACCTGAGTATTCTGCGTGTGCAAAACTGGCTTGCACCCGTTGTAGATGGACGTAGAGCTTATCACACCCGATCATCACGTGGTGTCTGGGCACGACGAACTTTGGCAACGGTGCATACTAAGGGAGAACAATTCTTGATAATTTTTGGTGAGAGATCATCTTAAAATGCTACCGTCAATAAAGCAAGATAAGATGCATAAAGGATAAACATCACATGCAATCAATATAAGTGATATGATATTGCCATCATCATCTTGTGCTTGTGATCTCCATCTCCGAAGCACCATCATGATCACCATCGTCACCGGCGCGACACCTTGATCTCCATCGTAGCATCGTTGTCGTTTCGCCATCTATTGCTTCTCGACTATCGCTACCGCTTAGTGATAAAGTAAAGCAATTATAGGGCGTTGCATTTCATACAATAAGCGACAACCATATGGCTCCTGCCGATTGCCGATAACTTTGGTTACAAAACATGATCATCTCATACAATAAAATATAGCATCATGTCTTAGCCATATCACATCACAACATGCCCTGCAAAAACAAGTTAGACGTCCTCTACTTTGTTGTTGCAAGTTTTACGTGGCTGCTACGGGTTTAAGCAAGAACCAATCTCACCTACGCATCAAAACCACAATGATAGTTTGTCAAGTTGATGCTGTTTTAACCTTCGCAAGGACCGGGCGTAGCCACACTCGGTTCAACTAAAGTTGGAGAAACTGACACCGCTAGTCACTGTGTGCAAAGCACGGCGGTAAACTAGTCTCGCGTAAAGCGTCTGGCGTAATGTCGGTCCGGCCGCTTCATCCAACAATACCGCCAACCAAAGTATGACATCTTTGGTAAGCAAGATGACTTATATCGCCCACAACTCACTTGTGTTCTACTCGTGCATATAACATCAAACCATAAAACCTGGCTCGGATACCACTTTGTTGGGGAACGTAGTAATTTCAAAAAATTTCCTACGCACACGCAAGATCATGGTGATGCATAGCAACAAGAGGGAGAGTGTTGTCTGCGTACCCTCGTGAGACCGAAGCGAAGCGTTGGACGCAACGTAGAGGAAGTAGTCGACGTCTTCCCGGTCCAACCGATCCAAGCACCGTTACTCCGGCACCTCCGAGTTCTTGACACACGCACAGCTCGATGACGCACCCCGAACTCCGATCCAGCAGAGGCACGGGGAGGAGTTCCGTCAGCACGATGGCGTGGTGACGATCTTGATGTTCAACTGTCGCAAGGCTTCACCTAAGCACCGCTATAATATGACCGAGGTGTAATATCGTGGAGGGGGGCACCGCACACGGCTAAGGAACGATCACGATGATCAACTTGTGTTTCTATGGGGTGCCCCCCGCCCCCGTATATAAAGGAGGGAGGGAGGAGGGGGCCGGCCTAAGGGGAGGCGCGCCCTAGGAGGGGGAACCTACTCCAAGTAGGTTTCCCCCCTCTTTTTCCTAATAGGAGTAGGAGAGGGAAGGAAGAGGGGGGAGGAGAGAAGGAAAGGGGCCCGGCCCCCTCCCAATTCAGATTGGGCTTGGGGGCGCCTCCTTGCTCCTTCTCCTCCCTTCCACTAAGGCCCAATAAGGCCCATATACTTACGGGGGTTCGGTAACCTCCGGAACTCCGGTATAATCCCAATCTCATCCGGAACCTTTCCGGTGTCCAAATATATCCGTCCAATATATCAATCTTTATGTCTCGACCATTTCGAGACTCCTCGTCATGTCCGTGATCACATCCGGGACTCCGAACAACCTTGGTACATCAAAATACATAAACTCATAATATAAGCATCATCGAAACCTTAAGCGTGCGGACCCTACGGTTCGAGAACAATGTAGACATGACCGAGACCGTCTCGGTCAATAACCAATAGCGGACCTGGATGCCCATATTGGTTCCTACATATTCTACGAAGATCTTTATCGGTCAAACCGCATAACAACATCGTTGTTCCTTTGTCATCGGTATGTTACTTGCCCGAGATTCGATCGTCGGTATCAATACCTAGTTCAATCTCGTTACGGCAAGTCACTTTACTCGTTCGTAATACATCATCTCGCAACTAACTCATTAGTTGAATAGCTTGCAAGGCTTAAGTGATGTGTATTACCGAGAGGGCCTAGAGATACCTCTCCGACATTCGGAGTGACAAATCCTAATCTCGAAATACGCCAACTCAACAAGTACCTTTGGAGACATCTGTAGAGCACCTTTATAATCACCCAGTTATGTTGTGACGTTTGGTAGCACACAAGGTGTTCCTCCGGTAAACGGGAGTTGCATAATCTCATAGTCACAGGAACATGTATAAGTCATGAAGGAAGCAATAGCAACATACTAAATGATCGGGTGCTAAGCTAACGGAATGGGTCATGTCAATCAGATCATTCAACTAATGATGTGACCTTGTTAATCAAATAACAACTCCTTGTTCATGGTTAGGAAACATAACCATCTTTGATTAACAAGCTAGTCAAGTAGAGGCATACTAGTGACACTCTGTTTGTCTATATATTCACACATGTATTATGTTTCCGGTTAATACAATTCTAGCATGAATAATAAACATTTATCATGATATAAGGAAATAAATAATAACTTTATTATTGCCTCTAGGGCATATTTCCTTCAAAAATGCCCAAGGATTATTTGTTCATCAAATTTTTAGACAAAACCTAGATTGAACATGATAGTAACATCTAACCCAACCACTCTTTTTTGTAGTCACAAACAAATGGATCGGTCTGATCCATAAAATCAACATCTATGCAAAAATATTTATTTCAGGATGTCTACAACTTATTGTAAATATAAGCCGAGCACGTTTAGAAGCCCATTTGTCCACCTGAAACTTCTTTTTTTGTTGTTCAACATGTTCGTCCGTGAGAAATCTCTTGCTGTAAAAATTAAGCCTCATGGACAATAGTAACCTTGCGTTCAACAGGAAGAATGTGACAAAGCTTCTGTTTGCCTGGTTGGATGCATATCGTCCCATCGTTATTGTCCTCAAACGAGTGTCAAGAGAACTGAGAAAATCCTTGTGCTTATTATGCCAACGATTGGTTATATGTTTTTCTCCATGTGGTTCTCCCTAAGTTGACATGAAGATTGAAAACAGTTAAGGTCTAGAAAAAGAGTATGTCAAAAGAACGATAGCTGAACAGTTAATTATAGTACAATATATACGGGCTTTCAATGTGCATGAAATCATCACGTCTATGTATAAATTCTCCAGAGATCGAAAGCATCACAGCAAGCCAATAATTATGTCTAGATCGAAACTATACATACTGATATATATGATCTTGACAAAATCCAGCAGCATTGATAGGCTATCAATGGACGAACTCTTCATTGAGCATATAACATAATTTTAGTACCCAAAGTGTACTCCAAGATGATATAAAACTTATGCACACAAATGAAAAATGCAGCATATGATTACAAATGTGTAGATGATAATATACGGTACCTGAAAAAGTGAGGAGCCAAACACCAACTCCTTGTGATTATTAAATGGGTCACGAATTACACCCAAGGTCTCCGGTTTGGTAGCAGAGACGAGCGATTATTTCGAAGGTGTATAACAATTATGAAGGAGCAACCTTTCAAGTGAAGGGGCATCTTCGATGATGAGCTGCTGTCCTTTAAAACAAATTCCAATGCTTTTAAGGTGAGGCGACTTTATTTGGAGACAACTGATACCGATTTCTATTCCCAAAACAATCAGCAAGCGCTCTAGGGCAGGGCAACTGGAGTGAATGATGCTGCACAGTGAGGCCTCCGACAGATAAACCACTACAAGCGAAAGTTTTTTTAGTAGTGGGAGTCGAAGCATTTGTACCAGGTCGTCTGGTAGATGGCACCGGGCGAAGGTGGTGATGTGGAGAGAGGAGGAAAACCGCGAAATGGACAACGGTGGTGTGGGCACGAATTTTTGGTATGTTCAAGGAATGAAAATTTCGTGGTAATGGTAGAACTCAAACTGCTGGACTTTTCCGAATTCAGGGGATGTCAGCCAAGCGTCCACCTTGCCGGGTATGGACAGCAGGTAGCTTGTGGGGATGCAGAGGCATTGAACCGGGCCCTGCTGGGGAGAAGAGATGATGGCTCTGATGAGATCAAATTCAGGAAGGACATGTATCTGATGACAGTCGAGATTGAGGGGCGCGGTGCGCCATATAGGGCGCCACCGAGTTGAGAGGACTTGTGTGCGGCAGCAATCCTTGGTGGGAAGAAGCGAGATGATCTCCTCAAGGATGACGCCCGAGAGATTGCTGATGCGGTCCACCGGAGATTCTACCGGTTCCTCAAACCCGGGTGGGGGGGGGGGGCTCGCCGCTTCTCCCCGCGCTACCGGGTGCGGGATCTACAACCGGCGTCACCGCTGGCGGGAGCCTCATCTTCTTGGGGCTGGGGCCAGCCGACTCCATTTTCCTTGTGGGCGTCGCACCGAGCTCATGGGTTTGAGCAGAGTAGCCAGAGACGAGCCTAGTGGCAGTGCGAGTGGGGAAGAAAGAGGGCTGGGGATTTCTGTAGGAGTGGAAGAAGAGGAGCAGGCGTTTTCTGTACGAGTGAGAAAGAAGGTGAGCGGGGTTTTCTGGACGAGTGAGGAAGATTGGGGAGCGGGGAGAATTGGGTGGGGAGACGGAAGCGGGAGAGCGAGCTGTTCGTGTTTATAAGGCCCGCTGCACTAACTACTCGCTTTTTCCCAAGAACCGCTCTCTTTTGTGTTCTTTGCATTGAGTGGCGCATGGGCTTGGCTGTGGCCATGCATGTAGGATGCATGTGCCCGCCGGCCACTGAATGCGCCTGGTTTGTCACTAGGCCTATTTAATAGGGTGGTTATGGAGTAAATTAAGGAGATTTATTTTCTCTGTGTGCATCCACCAAATTAGAGGATGCGGTACTGGATGTAGACACTCACATTAAACTAACATTCAGAAGAACAAAAGTTCAGCATGTCTATGCATCTCAATGATTCACCATACTATAACCAATATACAAAGCTGTGAGAGGGTGTGGAAAAAAATCGGTCGATGCTTCTATGAGAAAAGGGCCTCCCTGCACATGCATTAATTTCCTGGGCATGCTTGTTTCTTCTCAATGTTGCGAGCACTTTGAGCATGTTGGCAACTCCACAACTAGCTAGCTGCCTCATCTTGCAATTGATGTGACACATTTGCAGCAAACACATGAGGCAATAGAGATGACTCAACATGGGTCCATATTGTGCAGTTCCCCGATATCATATACATTGTCCTGAATCTGAAAAGATAGGAAAATAGTAGCTATACTTAAACGGTGTTGCAAAACAGTAGCACATATCAATAGCTTGGCATGACAAAACATGATCATCTGGACGAAGGGGATACTGACCTGCCTGAGGAAGATTACATATAATTTCATAAGTCCTTGGTTGATTTCCACCTTCGGCTGCACTGCTTGTTTGCTCCTCCACACATGACAGGATCGTTCCGCACTGCATTCAGGAAGTCAACATACGAATAAGCTAATTTCATCTTGCGGTGGTCATTGTACCTAGTTACGAATGTAGGAATACCTGGAGCACCATGAGGTTAACTGACAGCAGGTATATGCAGCCATATAAATTTTGTGCGGTGCTACCAAAATTGAGGTTTGTATCCCTTCACGTTATGAGAATTCTTCTTGAAGTTGGTAGAATGTGACGGCTTGTTCTGTGCATCAAACTTTCCTTTCCCCTGAGATTTGTTCTTGTTGTTTTGGGGCTGGTTGGGCTGGAAGTTCTTCTCGTGTACCATGTGGGCACTAGAAGCTCCCTCGGCGACCCGAGCACGTGTGTTTTTTGCTCTCGCCTTCTCCTCAAAATCAAGAGCGCTAATGAGATCCAAAACAGAAAACTCATGTCTCTTGTTTTTCAGAGAAGTAGCAAAATCGTTCCACGAAGGTGGAAGCTTGGCAATGATGGTCCCAGCAACAAATTTGTCCGGCAACACACACTTAAAGTACTCAAGTTCCTTAGAGAGTGACTGTATCTCATGAGTCAGCTGAACAACAGAGTGCTCATCAGTCATCTTGTAGTCACAGAATTTCTCCATGACGTACAACTCGTTGCCAGTGCCCTAGGGCCCAAACGTGGCCTCGAGCGCAGCCCACATGTCTTTGCATTTGTCCAAGCGACATATATGAATCCACAATGGAATCGTCAAGAACACTCAGCAGGGCGGCTTTGAAGAGGGTATCCATGTTCTGAAAAGCTTCCTGCTGTGTAGGATTAAGATCGCCCTCAGGCTTACCCTTAGTGGCGTCATAGCAATACATGATCTGAAACCAATATACTGCTCTTGTGCGCCACCTTTTATATTGCACCCCCTTAAAAGTAGGCGGCTTCAAAAGCGCAGCAAAACCACTTGGAGTAAATTGCATGTGATCAGGTTTTTGGATTGGATTGTTGAATATATGAGCAATTTAGTATGAGATTTAATCCGAATCAGCAGTAAATAGATCATGACGACAATTGCAAACATCAAAGTAATGATGCGGACTAAACCAGGAGGACAGAATCACATACTGTATAGCGGGAGCAGAACCGATGTGGTTGATGTTGTCACTCATGTCGTTGATGCAGAGGTTACCGAGGTCGGGGAAGAAGGCTGTCGTTGAGGAAGTCGTCGCTGGCAACAGTCACAGGAGTGTGCTCCCCAAAAACCTGATCGCCCCTCTACCGTACAGGATCACGAAATGCGGGGTTCGGAGGACTGCTATCCCTTCTCGCGGTGCACGCCGGAAGGAGGGCTGGAGAAGAATTGCATGGCGGCGCTAAGATCTGGAACGGTGCGAAACCATATGATACAGTGGCGGCTAGGGTAGAGCATGTCAGGTCGGTCGTGCGAGTGTAATAGTTGGCCTTTGGCCCCCAAACCCCACGTCCAAGTCAATAATAGGTCAAAAAAAGTCAATAATAGCCTCACCAAGGTTTGTCTAAAAAAACGGAGTAATTAAGGCATCCGTTAGTCCCTTTAGTATAAATACAATATCATTAATAATGGCCCCACCTTTTGTCTCACAAAGTATGTTGGAGTACAACCGTCTACATGTTTACAATCCGCTTCTCTTCTCTCTCCTCTTCTCTCTCCTTCAACTAAGCACAAATACTATATTTAAATCCTTATAGCCTGCTTATGTCATCTAATTGTAGTACTTGCTTTAAAAGTTACTATCCACTATGTAGTCTGAAATGCCGGGCGTGCAGCGGGCGGTGCCCTCAGTCGGCGTGCCGCTTTGTAACGCCCCGGATTCAATGCGCCAGGTGTCCGCCAGTTATTCACCGTCTTTGCCATGTCATTTGCTTGCGTGTTGCATATTGTCATGTCATCATGTGCATTTCATTTTGCATACGTGTTCATCTCATGCATCCGAGCATTTTCCCCGTTGTCCGTTTTGCAATCCGGCACTCCTATGTGACCCGGCGTCCCCTTCTTGACTCTTTTCGTGTGCGGGTGTTAAAAGTTCTCGGAATGGCCCAAGGTTTACCAAGCGGCCTTGGTATAGCACCGGTAGACCGCCTGTCAAGTTTCGTGCCATTTGGAGTCCGTTTGATACTCCAACGGTTAACCGGGTAACCGCAAAAGCCTCTTTTGTTTGCAGCCCAACACCCCTTCCAAGGTGGCCCAAAACCCATCTAAGTCTCTTCCATGCTCTCGGTCATTCGATCACGATCGCGTGGCCGAAAACCGCTCCTCATTTGGACTCTCCTAGCTCCCTCTACCTATAAATACACCTCCCCCTCCGAATTTTCGGGTCCAAACCCTAGCGTCTTCCTCCTCGCGCCGCCGGACACGTCCGTCTGCGCCGGACGTGTCAGCCGGACACGTCGCTCCGGCCAATGAGGATACGCCACGTCGCCTCCGCCACCGTCTCCTCCAACCCGCAGCCGCCACGTCGCCTCCCAGCCGCGGCGGCCACCCGAGCCAGCAGCAGCAGCGCTGGGCCCATCCATCGCCGCCGCCCGCCGCAGCGTCCCGCTTCATCGCCGGATCCGCTGGCGCTGCCATCCTCGGCGGCGCCGCCGCCGTTGCCGCCGCGCCACCGAGCTCCTCGCGCCGCCTCCTATGCGCGCGCCCGTCGCCCGCCGCCAGCTCCTCCGCCGGCGGCGCCGGCGCCTCGTGCCGCCTCTCCGCGCGCGCCCGGCCGCCCGTTCGCCGCCCTCCAGCCTCTCGGCGGCGCCAGCGCACCGGCTCTCCGCTCCGGCCCCGTGTCCCGTCCCCGCCACTTCGCCGGCCTCGTCGCCAGAGGTCGCCCGCGCCTCCCCGCGCCTCGCCGGAGTCGTCTCCGGCCGGATCCGGCGAGATCCGGCCCGGAACCGCCGGGTGGATGAGATCCACCACCACAGCCATCCAAACGCCCTGCCGATCTGCACCTATTCGTCCTCGGGATCACCTCGTCCAGTTTTCCCGTGAGGTTATTTTTCGTCTAAGTCCCGAGTGTTTTGCACATAATCATGCCATGTTCATCGCATTGTATCTCTGCATCTGTAGCTCCGTTTCGTGCGTGTAATATTTCAAATTGTTCGCCTCGACGAGTACTTCATTTCATTCCATTGCATCATTTTCATTTGAGCTCATCTTGATGCCCGAAATGCTGTTGGAAGAGTGCATGTTGCTGTTAATCTGCTAAAACTGTTATAACTTGCTCATTTGTCATTTTTGCCATGATTGATGTGTGCATCCTATGAGGTTGAGCTATACATGTGTTTTGATCTATGCTATGTCATCTTTTCAGAGGTGCAAACCATGTATTTTTGTGAGTTGTGTGCTGAGTGCATCGAGCTTGTTAAGGAGGGTACTTGCTGTTACTGTTTTGCTAGGCTGATTCTGTTATATTTTGTTGCTATGTTAACATGTTGCTACTAATCATTCTATGCATAATATGGAGATGTTCTATAAACATGTTTTGATCTACATGTTATGCCCTATCCATCCATGCCCCTGGTTGCATTTATAGCTTGCTGTAGATTGTTCATATCTTGCTCCAAAGTTACTTCATAATGTTGCTGTCAGCCTGTTAACGTTAAGTTCAGTTTTGGCCATGTGTTTTTCTAGTGATACATGCACCCTATGACCTTGATCTTGCCATGTATAGCTTCACAAACATGTCTTCTTACTGTTGGTTGCCTTGCCATGCCATGTATTGCTCTGTGGTGAGTGGTTTAAGCTCACCAACATGCCTACTTATTGTTGTTCCTGCCATGTATGAATCTGTCATATAACTTGCCATGTTTACATGGGTGCCATCATATTTTCTGTGCCTTTTTGGCTCATGGTCAGTAAGGGACTTTTGATCTATGCTATTACTAGATTCATGCCATGCCTTTGTTTGCCATGATAAGTTCCTGTAACATGTTGTTTGATAGCTCTAAACACTGCAACCTGATGTTATTTCTGCTAAAGTCTGAAACTGTTATTATTTGCAATCTTTCCATGTGTGTTTGAGCATGTTCTAGTGATTTCTGGAGATAGCTCAGTGTTCATGTTTTGTTATGCTTTACCTGTACTTCATGCCCATGCCTTTTGTTTTCATATTGTGGTACTGTAGCATGTTGTTTTGATGCTTGTAATATGCCTAGTTGCTGTTTTGGGCAGATTGTTGTTATGACTTGTATAGAGTGTATGTGTTGCACCGTTGCTCCGTTTTGAGTGTGCTCTATATGAAAGTTGCTTGTTTTTGCATGTAGCTTCATATTATCATGTTGCATCCTTGTTTTGAGGTGTTTGCTTGATGTTTGGGTGCATTTTGCATCAATGCCATGTTTAACTTGTTTTGCTCATATCTTCTAGGCCGTAGCTCCGAACTAAATGACTTTATATGTAACTTGACTAGAATTTCGTGTAGATCCTCTTGGTGCTCTTTAACTTGCTGTTTAACAACTTGAACATAAGGTTTATTCAGTTCAGGACCAATTTCGAAATTTGCATATGAGGACTTACCAGAATTGTTATATGTTGTTTCCGGCTTCATTTAAACTTGCCTTGATGTGTTGTTCTTGTTTGCATCATCTTTTGCCATGAGTAGCTTCATGTAGCTTTGTCATGCATCATGCTTGTAGTGCATCTTGTCTTGTTCATGTGTGGTGTGTTTACTATGTTGTGTGCTTCTTCTCGATAGTTCCCATTTCGTTGCGATCGTGAGGATGCGTTCGTCTACGCTTGGTTCGTCTTCGTGGCTTCATCTTCTTCATGGACTCGTTCTTCTTCCTTGCGAGATTTCAGGCAAGATGACCGCTACCCTGGATCTCACTACTATCATTGCTATGCTAGTTGCTTCGTTCTATCGCTATGCTGCGTTACCTATCACTTGCTCTTCAAGCCTCCCAAATTGCCATGAACCTCTAACCTTTGACTCCATTCCTAGCAAACCGTTGCTTGGCTATGTTACCGCTTTGCTCAGCCCTCTTATAGCGTTGCCAGTTGCAGGTGAAGTTGAAGATTTCTCCATGGTGGACAGGATTTTGGTTGGGATATCACAATATCTCTTATATTATTAATGCATATATATACTTGGTAAAGGGTGGAAGGCTCGGCCTTATGCCTGGTGTTTTGTTCCACTCTTGCCGCCCTAGTTTCCGTCATACCGGTATTATGTTCCCGGATTTTGCGTTCCTTACGCGGTCAGGTGATTTATGGGACCCCCCTGACAGTTCGCTTTGAATAAAACTTGTCCAACAAGGCCCATCCTTGGTTTTACCATTTGCCTCATCACCACCTACCTTTCCCTTGGGAGTAATTAACCCAAGGGTCAACTTTATTATAGCCCCCCCGGGCCAGTGCTTGTCTAAGTGTTGGTCCGAAGCGAGAACTTCTTGGGGCCACCTCGGGAAACTCAAGTCTGGTTTTACTCGTAGCTTGATTTATCCGGTGTTGCCCTAAGAACGAGATATATGCAGCTCCTATCGGGATTGTCGGCGATCGGGCGGCTTTGCTGGTCTTGTTTTACCATTGTCGAAATGTCTTGTGAACGGGATTCCGAGGTGATCGGGTCTTCTGGGAGAAGGTTTATCCTTCGTTGATCGCGAGAGCTTATCATGGGCTAAGTTGGGACACCCTGCAGGTATATACTTTCGAGAGCCATGCCCGCGGTTATGTGGCAGATGGGAATTTGTTAATGTCCGGTTGTAGATAACTTGACACCAGATCCGAATTAAAACGCATCAACCGAGTGTGTAGCCGTGATGGTCTCTTTTCGGCGGAGTCCGGGAAGTGAACACGGTTTCTGGGTTATGTTTGACGTAAGTAGGTGTTCAGGATCACTTCTTGATCATTGCTAGTTGACGACCGTTCCTTTGCTTCTCTTCTCGCTCTTATTTGCGTTGGTTAGCCACCATATATGCTTAGTCACTGCTGCAACCTCACCACTTTACCCCTTCCTTTCCCTTTAAGCTTTGCTAGTCTTGATACCCATGGTAATGGGATTGCTGAGTCCTCGTGGCTCACAGATTACTACAACAACAGTTGCAGGTACAGGTTATGCGATGATCTTGACGCGAGAGCGATGTTCCTTGATTTGTAGTTCTTCTTCTGCTTCTTCTTCGATCAGGGGATAGGTTCCAGGTCGGCAGCCTGGGCTAGCAGGGTGGATATTGTTTGAGTTTCTGTTTATGATTCATCCATAGTCGGATGTTGTTCTTGTATGTTGCATTGTTGTATTCATGTGACATTGTATGTATTGGATGTATCCCCACTATTATGTAATGTTGATGTAATGATATCCACCTTGCAAAAGCGTCTCAATATGCGGGTCTATCCTTGGTGGGACCTTCAAGTTCTTTTTGGATAGGGTCGCATATTGGGCGTGACACGCTTCAACGGCGGAAGCAGTGTGAGGTCACGTCGCCCTGACTTGCCATCATTGTGGAGCGGCTGGCTCAGCTGGCGCCGGGCGGGAAGCGCGCGCGGGAGGGGGGAGAGGTTTTTGTTGGGCCAAGAAGGTGAGAAGCCAACTTGGGATCGGTCCGGACGGGGAAATATCATGTGCTCCCATACTCTGCATATGACACTAGTCTATGTTACTACTCCCTCCTTTCCGGTTTATAGAGATGTTTAGAGTAACATTGTAATATGTTACAGTACAAGTTACTCCCCACTATGACCAGCCTTGGCCTCTCCCAGTGCTCCACCATGTATAGCTGCTAAGCCTGCCACGTAGGCATAAAATATGATGTGGCACCAATAAACTAAGGACCTATGCATTGAAGACTTGAGTTACTAAGCCATTTAATGCACTTAGCACCTCATCTAAAGAGCATTAATAGTATAGCCAGCTGCTGGCTATAAGCCAGTGCCATGTCATCTACAGCCCATCTTATAGTCAACATGTACAATAGTAGATCAAAAGAGTGCACCACTACTTTTTTGTTCCGTGGCCTACCTTTCATTCTCACAAAGTTCCTAGGAGCACGTGCTAGAGCTGTGTAACGCCCTCGATGCGGCTATATCTCCCACGTGTCGAAGCACGACTTAGAGGCATAACCGCATTGAAAGCAATGTCGCAAGTGAGGTAATCTTCACACAACCCATGTAATAAATGAGGGGAAAGAGATACATAGTTGGCTTACAATCGCCACTTCACACAATTACATGAATAAAGCATTACATCATCCAGATACAATCAAGGTCCGACTACGGAACCAAAATAAAAGAAGAACCTCAAATCGATAAAGCGGTCCCCGATCGACCCCAACCGGGCTCCACTCTTGATCAACTAGAACGAAACAACACAAAGGGTAAGATCTTCATCGAGCTCCTCCTTGAGCTTGGTTGCGTCACCTGCTCGGTAACATAGGCACCTGCAAACTGGTTTTGGAAGTATCTGGTGAGCCACGGGGACTCAGCAATCTCGCACCCGCGAGATCAAGACTATTTAAGCTTATGGGTAAGGTAAAGGCATGAGGTGGAGCTGCAGCAAGCGACTAGCATATATGGTGGCTAACATACGCAAATGAGAGCGAGAAGAGAGGGCAAAGCACGGTCGATATAAGTATGATCAAGAAGTGATCCTATAGCAACCTACGTCAAGCATAACTCCAACACCGTGTTCACTTCCCGGACTCCGCCGGAAAGAGACCATCACGGTTACACACACGGTTGATGTATTTTAATTAAGGTCAACTTCAGGTCTTCTACAACCGGACGTTAACAAATTCCCATCTGCCACATAACGCAGGCACGGCTTTGAAAGATCAAATCCTGCAGGGTGTCCCAACAGCCCATGACAAGCTCTCACGGTCAACGGAGGAATAGACCTCCACCCAAGACACTCGATCAGACTCGGTATCCCGGTACAACAAGACATTTCGACAGGTAAAACTAAACCAGCAACACCGCCCGAATGTGCCGACAAATCCCGATAGGAGCTGCACATATCTCTTTCTCGTGGCACACTCAGATGAGACTAGCTACGAGTAAAACCAACCCTCAAGTTTCCCGAGGTGGCCCCATGCAGTAGCTCGGTTAGGGCCAACACTCGGAGGAGCACCGCCCGGGGTTAAAATAAAGATGACCCTTGAGTCTGCAGAACCCAAGGGAAGGTGGTAGGTTGTTAGTGCAAATGGTAAAACCAATGTTGGGCATTCTTTGGAGAAGCTTTACTTAAGGCGACTGTCAAGGGGTTCCCATTATAGCCCAACCGTGTAAGGGACATAAAATCCGGGAACATAACACCGATATGGCGGAAACTAGGGCGGAAAGAGTGGAACAAAACACCGGGCATAAGGCCGAGCCTTCCACACTTTACCAAGTATATAGATGCATTAATTAAATAAGATATATTGTGATATCCCAACAAGTAAACATGTTCCAACCAGGAACAACATCTTCATGTTCCAACAAGGAACAGACTTCAATCTTCACCTGCAACTAACAACGCTATAAGAGGGGCTGAGCAAAGCGGTAACATAGCCAATCAACGGTTTGCTAGGAATGGTGTCAAAAGTTAGAGGTTTACATGGCAATTTGGGAGGCTGACAAGCAAATGGTAGGCATCGCAGCATTGGCATAGCAAAAGAGCGAGCAAACTAGCATAGCAAAGATAGTAGTGATTTCGAGGGTATGATCATCTTGCCTGGGATCCCGCAAGGAAGAAGAACGATTCCATGAAGAAGACAAACGGACGAAGTCGAACGGATCCTCACAACTCCGGAACGGAACCGGGGCTAACGAGAAAAACAATCCGGAAAGAAACAAACAACATAGTAAACAACCATCACATAAACATGGCATGATGCACAAGCAAGTATGATGCATGTCCGGTTTAATGAGGCATGGCATGGCAAAGTGCAACAAACTATCTTACAAATTAAGTGGAGCTCAATATGCAACGAGTTGCATATTGACGGAACACCACATGAAATTATTTAGTTCTCTCTTGTTTAAGCTACCCAACAATATTAAATGTTGATTAACATGGCAAGGGGTGAAGCATAATTAAACTAACTATCTAGGCAAGTTTAAATGAGGCCGGAAATAACAAACGATAATTCCGGAAAACCCCATATGTTATTTAGCAATTTAACGCAAACAACAATTTTAAGCATTTTAATTGTTGTTATCATGATGCGGATGACATATGCAAGTTTATGCAATTTTTATGAAAACGTTAACATGAGCATGATAAAGAGCATTTGGTCAGCATGGCGGAACGAAAAGGGTGCCACGGCAGCGAAACGAAAATGGTGCCACGGCGACGAAAAGAAAATGGTGCCACGGCAACATATCCGAAAACGATGCCACGGCAACATATCGGTTCCGGTAGCTCGTGGAATGACCTGTGCAAACAAGGATGTGGATGTGAGCGAGTGATGCAAAAGATGGTGGGGTGCTCCCGGATACCGGGTTCCCACGGGTCGACGGCATGGCAAACGAGGAGGGACTTGCAATGACAAATCGGACACGGTTCGAACATGAGCATCTCATACCACATGCATTCGTTCACGGACGTCGTCTCGGTAGTATACCTTTGAAGCGTGCTTTTTCGGAGCGGTTCGAGTTCGTAGAGGAAGTAGAGGAAGTAGTCGTTCTCGGGCGTCGAGGGAAGTAGTGGTTCACGCGACGGTAGAGGTACTCGCGACGGTAGTCGTTCACGTATCACCGCGATGTAGTCGTACTCGGCGTTTCCAACGTCTTCGGGCGTAGTGGAGGTAGACGTTCACGGGTCGTCATGGGAAGTAGTCGTACACATGCCGATGGTAGTGGAAGTAGTGGTACACGGCGACGGAGTTGTACACGTTCGTAGATGAACTTGACGGGTCCCATGGGTAGTCGTACTCGGCGAATCCGCGTAGTTGCACATATCTCCGTGCTGTGGCGAACTTGATGTAAACCCACGGTGACGGTAGACGTACACGGTCAGCTTGATGGAACTTGGCGGGGTGACGGGTCAACACGGGCAGACCTGCTCGTCCTCCTCTCGCACAGAAAGAAGCGGCGGCGGTCTCAGGGAGCAGAAGCAGGGAGGCCGGCGGGTGCAAGGACGGCGATGCAGGGACTTGGCGGCGGCGACCGGTGCTAGGGCTCCGACGAGCTCCGGCCAAAATGATGGGGAGGAGCGGCGGTCTTGCGCGCCCAGGCGCTTCGTGCGAAGAAGGGCGGGGACTCAGCGATGGCGCTCGCCACAACATGGCGCCAAGATGGCAGGGGCGAGGAGGAGGGAGCTACAACCTGGGGTAGCGTGGTGAGGCTTGGCGCAGGGGAGGTCGAGGTCGCAGGCCGGGCTCGGGCGCTGCGTGCGTGGGGGAGTAGAGGGGGGACGCGGGCGGCGGCTGTTGTCGCGGGGCGGAGGTGACGAGGACGATGCCCGCGGCGTCGCGAGGGAAGGATAAGGACGGCTACAGGGCGATGGGGGTGGAGGCGCGAGGCGACGGGGTCGCGTGCGAGGGAGAAAGAAGGGCGAGGGGATCGGGCGCAGCGGGATCGAGCGAAGGGGATCGAGACGAAAGGGGCTCTGCTCGTGCGGTGTGTGAGTGCGGCGGCGGGCAGAGGGACGAGAGGAAGAGATGGATGCGGGCTAGGGTTTTGGAGGTTAGGTGGGCTGGGCCTAGAGGAGGGGAGGTCCAGCCGGGCTGCGGGTACAGGGGGGGTTGGTGAGAGGAAAAAAAACCAGGAGGCCTGCTAGCTGGACTGCGCTGCTGATCTTTTAATATTTCTTCAAACAGAAATAAAAGAGCAAAAATCATAGAGGAATTTGGAGAGGGTTGTGAGAGATATGAAAATATCCTCGGGAGACTGGAATTATGCCCTATTTAAGAAAATGATTTGGGGATTTTAGAGGTTGAAAAATAATTCAAGTTTGAATTAAATTCAAACTTGAGCCATTTAAAACCTAACCAAAACATTTCCAAAAGAGGTGAAATTTGGCAGAGAGGCTAGGTACACGGTGTTAGAATTTTGGGGAAAAGATGAGCATTTTTGGTGGAGGCAAAGTGGCACTTGCAAGAACGTAAGAAAAGGGAAGGAAGGAGAAGTGAAGGTGCAATGGTTTGAAGAGGTGACAAGGGTACGCACAAGATGCTCATGGAAACAACATGAATGACAAAATGCAACATGGCAAGCACGAAGCTATACTTGATATGACCCAGATGCAACACAAGATGGCATGATGACATGATGCAATGCAAAAAATAAAACAAAACACACGACGACACTCGGAAAAGCTGGAAGTCTTCTGGAGCGTCGGTCTCGGGGCGTTACAAGCTGGCTCTTCACGAAGAGCCCGCTTACCTTCTCTCTCCTCTTCTCTTTCCTCCAACTAAGCAGAAATATACTATAGTTTATTCCTTATAGCCTGCTGACTCAGCTCTATTGTACGTGCTCTAAGCACATCTAGGCACTTACTAGCACCCCCTTGACCATGGACCTTGATGGTATACGTCACCTTGTGTCTCATTATTTTCCTCGTCATCATCTGAGTCTTAGAAGATCTCACCCACATCATCATTAGCATGCAGCCGCCTTGATAGACAACGTGTGTAGAAGGAGTAGATGCGACTGGGGACACACCACCACCACGTCGTGGGCACTCCGTATGTGCTCGTGTGCGTGCAACGTGCGTGTTTTTCCGTCGGTGCTAGCTCTAATGCCGAGGCTGCGGTCGTCTTTGTCTCCGACTAGTAGTTGAGCAACGACGTCAAAGAGGTGCTCTAAGAGATGCGTATGCGCCATTGCGTGTGAGTTTCGCCGTAGCACGACGAACCAGACGTTGCCGCGGATGGCGCACGCCTCCATGCAGCCGAGTGTGTGCGCATGCATGTGTTATTCACGTGCATTCTGCGGCCGAGCGTGTGTGCATGCACGTCTTGTGTACGTGCATTGTGTGCTCCATGCTGTGCGTGTATGTGCATGAGTTGGATTGGATGGAGTTAGTACGTTGGCTTGTGTACATGCATGGCTTGTTGCGTGGTTATCAATAATTCAATATAAACTACTCCCTCCGTTCCTAAATATAAGTCTTTCTAGCCATTTCAAATAGACTACAACATACGGATGTATGCAGACATATTTTAGAGTGTAGATTCACTCATTTTGTTTCGTATGTAGTCCCTTATTGAAATATCTAAAATACTTATATTTGGGAATGGAGGAGTATATCGCTATCTTCAACTTAGCCTTCTGATGTACCGTTTCTAGTGGTTAGCAAAAAGTTCATGTTCTTTTAGTTGTTTATAGGTGGGCAGGCAGCAAAAAACAGGGGAAAACACGCAAGGTTCCTTGCTCCTCCTCGGTCATCAAGAATCTATGCTCTTCAACTCTTTTCTTTTACGTGAGTTTTGTTCATCCTTTTCCCAACACGCGAGACATCTAGCATCAAGGTGCACGTGCCATGCAAGAAAATGGAGATAATCAGATAAGCGGTGCGTAAGTGAGTCGTAAGGGGGGAGGGGGAAGCGGGCGAAACACTTTTTTCGTAAGTGAGTCATGCACCGATGGCACCTACGCAATATTTTTTCTCCTCGATGGCACGTGAATGGCACGTGAATAGTGCATGTACTCAACGACGAAGCACGGGATGGTAGCAATGACATGGTCACCCCTTTTTTTGAGAGAGTACGTACTACTAGTAAATAACTTTGATGTGTCTCATCAACTCGCAGAATGACGAAGCTTGATTACGCCTTCTCCTCGCCAATTTATGCGCCCGGATTTGTTCGCCCGGTCCGCCCGCTTATTATTCGCCGTCGTTGCCATGTCATGTGCTTGCGTGTTGCACTTTGCCATGTCATCATCTGCATTTTATCATGTCATTATGTGCATCTCATTTTGCATACATGTTTGTCTCATGCATCCGAGCCTTTTCCCCGTTGTCCGTTTTGCAATCCGGCACTCCTATGTCCTCCGGCGCCCCCTTTTACCTCTTCTCATGTGCGGGTATTAAACTTTCTCGGAATGGCCCGAGGTTTGCCAAGCGGCCTTGGTATAGCACCGGTAGACCGCCTGTCAAGTTTCGTGCCATTTGGAGGTCGTTTGATACTCCAACGGCTAACCGGGTAACCGTAAAGCCCTCTTTTGTTGCAGCCCAACACCCCTTCCAAAATGACCCAAAACCCACCAAACTCCCCTCCATGCTCTCGTTCGTTCGATCACGATCACGTGGCTGAAAACCGCACCTCATTTGGACTCTCCTAGCTCCCTCTACCTATAAATATGTCTCCCCCTTCCAAATTCGCGGAACATTTCCACCCTAACCCTAAGCCCCGCTCCTCTCCGCGCCGCCGGACACGTCCGGACGGAGCCGGACGCGTCCGCCGCCCGCGCCCGGCGAATCGCGTCGCACCACGTGGCTCCCGCGCCGCCCCGCCCGCCCCTGCCAGCGAAACCTGCAGCAGCCCGCCTGCCCATCGCCGCCGCCCGCGCCCGTCGCGCCCCTCGACCGCCGGTCTTGTGCCCCGCCGCGCCGCCGCCTCCGCCCGCCGCGATCCCGCGCCTCCCGCGGCTCCCTTCCCGCCCCACGCCTCTGTCCCGCCAGCGCCGCCATCTTCGCGGAGTCGCCCGGCCTCGCGCCCGACTACCGGCGTCCTCCGCCGCTGACGCGGGATCGAGGCCCGCTGCCGCCGAGGCTTCGCCGCCGGCCCTGTTTCGCCGCCCCATCGTCGGATCAGGTGACCCCTCGCCGGGATCCACCTCCACCCGTCGCTGGCCTTCCTCCGTTCATCGTCGCGGCGCGCCGCCGCAGCGGATCGGGAGGAGCCGATCCAGCTCGTCCCGCTCACCGTTGACCGGGCCTCCACCGCGCCACGTGGGCCCCGTCTGGCCCGTCTTCCCCAAGCTGGCCCAGCCCAAGCCGTCCTGCCTCCTCTCCTTCCGAACTGGGCCGAGCCCATGGTGAGCGTCCACTAAATCCCGCCCGTGCATCGGATACTATTCAGCGCTCATTCATTTTTTTCAGAAAACTGCCAAGTCCCCAGAAACTCATAAAATGTTGCATACTTTGACCTGTTGCATCTCTGCATCCGTAGCTCCGTTTCGTGCGTATAATATGTCAAATTGTTCGTCTCGACAAGTAGGTCATTTCGTTCCATTGCATCATTTTCATTTGAGCTCATCTTGATGCCCGAAATGCTGTTGGAAGAGTGCATGTTGATGTTAATCTGCTGAAACTGTTATAACTTGCTGTTTTATCATTTTTGCCATGATTTATGTGTGCATCCTATGAGGTTGATCTCTACATGAATGTTGAACTCTGCCATGCCATATTTCCAGGGGTGTCAACCATGTATTTTTGTGAGTTGTGTGCTGAGTGTATCAAGCTTGCTAAGTAGGGTAGTTGCTGTTGCTGTTTTCCTGGCAGATTCTGTTATAATTTGTTGCTATGTTAACATGCTTCCACTAATCATTCTATGCATAATCTGGAGATGTCCTATAAACATGTTTTGAACTACATTTCATGCTCTATCCATTAATGCCCTTGGTTGCAATTATAGCCTGCTGGAACATGTTCATTTCTTGCTCTAAAATTGCTTGAAAATGTTAATGTCAACCTGTTAACATAAAGTTCACTTGTTCCCATGTGTTTTCCTAGTGATCCATGCATCCTATGACCTTGCTCTTGCCATGCTTAGCTTCATAAACATGTATTCTTACTGTTGGTTGCCTTGCCATGCCATGTATTGCTCTGTGGTGAGTGGTTCGAGCTCACGAACATGCCTTCTTGTTGTTGTTCCTGCCATGTTATGAATCTGTAATATAACTTGCCATGTTTACATGGGTGCCATCATATTTTCTATGCCTTTTTGGCTCATGGTCAGTAAGGGTCTTTTGATATATGGAATTAGTAGATTCATGCCATCCTTTGTTTGCCATGATAAGTTCCTGTAACATGTTGTTTGATAGCTCTAAACATTGCAACCTGATGTTATTTCTGCTAAAGTCTGGAACTGTTATTATTTGCAATATCTCCATGTCATTTTGAGCATGTTCTAGTGGTTTCTGGAGATAGCTCAGTGTTCATGTTTTGTTATGCTTTACGTGTACGCTATTATGATGGGATGCTGTAGCATATTGTTTTGATGCTTGCAAAATGCCTAGTTGCTGTTATGGACAGATTGTTGTTATGACTTGTATAGTGTGTGTGTGTTACACCGTTGCTCCGTTTTGAGCGTGCTCTATATGAAACTTGCTTGATTTTGCATGTAGTTCCATATTATCATGTTGCATCCATGTTTTGAGGTGTTTGCTTGATGTTTGTAAGCATTTTGCATCAATGCCATGTTTAACTTGTTTTGCTCATATCTTCTAGGCCGTAGCTCCGAATCTAATGAACTTTATATGTAACTTGACTAGAATTTCGTGTAGATCATCATGGTGCATCTTAACTTGCTGTTTAACAACTTGAACATAAGGTTTATTCAGTTCTGGACCAATTTCGAAATATGCATATGAGGACTTACCGGAATTGCTATATGTTGTTTCCGGCCTCATTTAAACTTGCCTTGATGTGTTGTTCTTGTTTGCATCATCTCTTGCCATGAGTAGCTTCATGTAGCTTGGTCATGCATCATGCTTGTTGTGCATCATGCCTTGTTCATGTGTGGTGTGTTTACCTCGTTGTGTGCTTCTTCTTGTTAGTTCCTGTTTCGTTGCGATCGTGAGGGTTCGTTCATCTTCGTGTGGTTCGTCTTCGTGGTTTCATCTTCTTCATGGACTCGTTCTTCTTCCTTGCGGTATTTCAGGCAAGATGACCGCTACCCTGGATCTCACTACTATCATTGCTATGCTAGTTGCTTCCTTCTATCGCTATGCTGCGCTACCTATTACCTGTTTATCAAGCCATCCCATATTGCCATGAACCTCTAACCTTTGACACCATTCCTAGCAAACCATTGTTTGGCTTTGTTACCGCTTTTCTCAGCCCCTCTTATAGCGTTGCTAGCTGCAGGTGAAGTTGAAGATTTCTCCATGGTGGACAGGATTTTGGTTGGGATATCACAATATCTCTTATATTATTAATGCATCTATATATTTGGTAAAGGGTGGAAGGCTCGGCCTTATGCCAGTGTTTTGTTCCTCTTGCCGCCCTAGTTTCCGTCATACCGGTGTTATGTTCCCGGATTTTGCGTTCCTAACGCGGTCGGGTGATTTATAGGACCCCCCTGATAGTTCGCTTTGAATAAAACTTGTCCAGCAAGGCCCAACATTGACTTTTACCATTTGCCTCACCTAGCCCTTTTTCTCTTGGGAGTCGCGCTCTCGAGGGTCATCTTATTTTTACCCCCCCGGGCCAGTGCTCGTCGTGAGTGTTGGTCCAAACCGTCAGCCGTCGGTGGCCACCAGGGGCAACTCTGGGCTGGCCTACCAGAAGTTTGGACAATCTGGTGTGCCCTGAGAACGAGATATGTGCAGCTCCTATCAGGATTTGTCGGCACATTTCCACGGCTTTGCTGGTCTTGTTTTACCATTGTCGAAATGTCTTGATGTACCGGGATTCCGAGACTGATCGGGTCTTCCTGGGTGAATGTCTATTCCTTCGATGATCGCGAGAGCTTGTCATGGGCTAAGTTGGGACACCCCTGCAGGGTATATACTTTCGAGAGCCGTGCCCGCGGTTATGTGGCAGATGGGAATTTGTTAATGTCCGGTTGTAGATAACTTGACACAAGATCCAAATTAAAACGCATCAACCGAGTGTGTAGCCGTGATGGTCTCTTCTCGGCGGAGTCCGGGAAGTGAACACGGTTTCTGTGTTATGTTTGACGTAAGTAGGTGTTCAGGATCACCTCTTAATCATTGCTAGTTCACGACCGTTCCTTTGTTTCTCTTCTCGCTCTCATTTGCGTTGGTTAGCCACCATATCTTGCTTAGTCGCTGCTGCAACCTCACCACCTTACCCCTTCCTTTCCCATTAAGCTTTGCTAGTCTTGATACCCATGGTAATGGGATTCTTTGAGTCCTCGTGGCTCACGGATACTTCAAAACCAGTTTGCGGTGCCTAGGTTACCCGGCGGTGGCGCAACCAAGCTCAAGGAGGAGCTCGATGAAGATCTTGCCCTTTGCGTTGTACCGTTCTAGTTGATCAGTAGTGGAGCCCAGTTGGGGTCGTTCGGGGACCTTTGTCGCATTTGGGGTTCTTCTTTTATTTTGGTTCCGTAGTCGGACCTTGATTGTATCTGGATGATGTAATGCTTTATTCATGTATTTGTGTGAAGTGGCAATTGTAAGCCAACTATGTATCTCTTTCCCCTATGTATTACATGGGTTGTGTGAAGATTACCTCACTTGCGACATTGCTTTCAATGCGGTTATGCCTCTAAGTCGTGCTTCGACACGTGGGAGATATAGCCGCATCGAGGGCATTACACCAACGCATGCACGGTGGCTCGCAGCACAAGGAGAAACTTTTGCTTACAAGCGGTGGACGTGCAGCAGTCCATTTGGTGTCAGATTGCCAGAAGCACTACTGTAGAACCATCGACTTCCGGAAGAGGCGAAGAGCCAAGCGCAAGGTCACCTACTAACCTTAGGCTAGGCGTAGTGGGAGTAACATAAGTAGGGGTACCTCCTTTTTTATTCTAGAAACAACCACACACGAATATCAAGGTGCTGGTTACGTAGAACAAATTTCCTGCAGTCCGTGCTCAGCCCTCCTCTTTCTCTCTTCTCAGCCAGCCAGCGGACGCGCGGAGCCCATCATCTATTTGCTCACATGCGGCCCCACAGTCAATGAAAACGCAAGAGGACCCACTAAACCTGCACATCTTTCACCTCGACGTGCTGGCGATGAAAAACAAATCCAATAAAAATCTTTGGTGGCCGCTTTTGGAGTTACTCAAGAGTAGTAAGGTTCTATTTATAGTTTAACCCAAGATGCACATCTCGTGGCTTCAACTACCACTCTATTTTCTTTCATGACCACGACACGGATTTGGATGTCCCACGTGTCGGCAAAAGGAGGAAGAACCCGACCAAATCTTTGGTTGTGCTCTCGGATTAGACTAGTTGTGCTAACTTAAATTTTTTATTGTGTACTCCCTCCGTTTCAAAATACTTGACTTCCATTTGCCCAAAAATGGATGTACCTATATACTAAAAAATTTCTAGATACATATATATTTTGACAAATATAAGGCATGTATTGTGCAACGGAGGGAGTATAATGGATGCAATTTTTTGTATTGGGAAGAAGAGTACATCCATATATTGATAGAGCGTTGGAGTTGGCCTTACAAGTGGGACCGCAGTTGAGGAAACCGACTATCAGCAAACCCCCACCTCGCTTGCCGCGCGATGGCTGAGTTAGGGAAACGATGAGGTTGAAGAGATTGCTCTAGTACGAACTCCAAGAAATATGGTGTCGGATGGAAGTCGTCTTTGGTGGCGTGTGCCGTACTCCTGGACGTGAATGCTTGTTCTGGCCCATGCCACCCTACTACTCCTACTACTTACTATATAGTACTAGTATTGAGGATTCGAGGTGCTGGTTACGTACAATATGGCTACAGTAAAAACACCCGCACGACGCGTGAAGCATGTGAAGCTAGTACAAATAGTGTACTACTATTGTTGATTGGCCTCATCCGATAACCTGTTGCAATGCACGTACAATTATGTATTCAGAAAATATTTTTTTTGCCTCGTCGCACCCCTCACTCACAGAAGCAACTCGAAAGCCATTCATAAATTTAGTAAGTTTATCACATGCATATCATTTTATTACATACAACATGTCATCAACCCACATCAACAACGAGGATACATTATGAATACTAAAGTTTTCACCACACAACAAATAACAAGCAATGAAATGAACTTCAACTCAACCATTCCTCGGCGTTGGAAACGCTTGCTTTGAACCACAAGTGATTCTCTCGGACGGGCCATCTATTGTCGATCTCGAGACCAACGCATGACTGATCATCCAGGTTGAAGCAGACTACTATATCAGTACCAGGGTAGGGAACCACGCTAATGTCCGAGGTATAGACATAGTTGCTTCTCATAAATGGTGCTAGTAATGTTGTGTCAATAGCAGTTGGATCACCTTTCACCATCATCGGATAGTTTTGTCCAAGGAAGAGCGAGTTTTCTCCAAGACTATCAATTCTGTGCCAAGGAGAAGGTGTTGGCGCTAGCACACTAGTATCCATCCCGAATACCATGCAATGGGTGTTGGAATAGGTCCAGAGAGTGCGACCATGGGAGACTACACCTGCTTCCTTAGCAGTAACATCATCAGTGGGCTGTATACACACGAGAAGAGGTGATCCATCGGAATTAGTTGCCAGGTGCCAAAGAGTATATGTGCGCTGCTCGTCCTCATGCTCGTGATCATCACCATCGTCATCTCCCCCTTGGTTATAAATTTTTTCAAGTATAGGTGGTGGAATGTTCACAGGACCTTGGAAACACAAGAAGAAGGTTAATTAGTAAAGGGAAACTTGCTAACCCGCATGCATGTGGATGAAACAATTATAATTACGGTGGAAGACAAATATACCGAAATCATAACGATTCCATGCAAAAACAGTGCCATGAGTGGTGGCAGCAAACACAAGGCCCTCGTATTGAATTGCATCACAGTACTCATGCATGTACAGAAACTGATTTTTGAGCAATGTCCATCGAGTCAAACCAGCAACGACGGCAACAAGCTTGTCGAAGATAGCAACAACTTCATAGTTGTTGTAATTCCAAGAGCAGTTGGGAACTCGAGAAATTGCTATCTTCCGTAGAAGACAGTCACCATGATTGTATTTGAGCGTGCATACAATACCGGTGTGCTCAACCTCAGGCGATCATCGAGATTTTTGGAAGTGGAACTCGGTCACGAGTGTACACATTCACAAGTTCCCACTCGCAGTTGGACCCAATGTAAACAACCCAGTCTCCATTTGCGCCTGCCCAAGCCTTGCCCTCAAGCGATGGCATCTTAACATCATACATATCATTATCAAGCGGCATCAACTTGCACAGGGCGAGGCCTCCGTCGTGATGGCACCAGTCATTAGGGTCACGACGAAGAAGATAGGGGAATCAAACCGCTCCTTGACTCTTGGGTTCCTTGTAATGATGTTATTAGTTGAGTCGATAATGGGCTTGAATGAACCTGCCATGCTAGCCGAGGTGATGACGTCGCACCGATCAATGAGTTCCTCTCCACCACGTCATCTTTCAAATTGGGGTAAGAATAACGGGATCGTTTCTGTCCTGTTCCCTCCATGGAGAAGACGATCGAACAATGGCAGAAGAAAGGGTGAAGGGTTGAAGGAAAATGGAGGAGGGAGAGGAAGAGCGTGCGACAGCAGTTCCAAATCGAGAGGGAAAGGCGAAGAGTCGGTGGACGGTTGCCAGTTTGCCACGGTTCACGAAGGGGCGCCCCAACCTACACGTCGGTTCGGAAATACTCCTACTACTCACCGTCGTCTCATTGATACGTTGGAACGGGACCACGTGTCAACGAAACAAGGTGTGTAATTTCTCGTGCAAAATGCGATCTGGCCGCGTTGGCCCGAGGTGCTGCATTAGGTTTTTTTTGAAAGTTTGCCGCATTAGTTACCGACCTTTATTTTTTTTACATGCAATCTGAATGGATAGCTCCTGTGGTCATCACACGTGAGCGGATATAGTGATGGTTGATTCGCCTGAGCAACTTATTACTGTGGGAATATGGGACTACCAGCGGATTCAAGGAACAGAGAAATGATGGTTGCTTCGTCCGAGCAACTTACTATGGCGAAGGTGGGGCTCTGTGATTTGACTGCTCACTAGTCATTACTACTGCGGTGCAACGACCGGGGTGAATCTTTCCTTGAAGTTATGTTGTGCACTCAATATTGTTGCATGGCAGGTGGAGCCGGATGAAGGATGTCCAACATGTCAGCGAAATGAAGTTGAATTGTTTCTGGCATTGCTATCAATCCTTCAGGATTTGTTTATATCTACGCATAATTTTGATGAAATTGTACTGTGATGCTATGAAGGTTTCAACTCTGGTTCCTGCAGGAAAAAAAGGTTTCAACTTAGGATTCATGTGTCTTACCTCGAGATTATCTCGTTACAACATTCCATCAAATACAAATGAAACTACCATGGCTAATGCATCTCAATGGTTCGCAGATCAGCGCCAATATTCACATCACAACTGAAGACAAAGTTGTGAGAAGGTGTACAAATAAAGAAAAAAATATAATTGATCGATGTTGTTCGTAGGCATGGCTCCATTTCCTTGGCACGGTGTTCATTGCTTGGCAGCTAGTTTCACCCAGCTCTGTAGCCAAAAAATAGGTGTATGAAGGACACCACAATCCGATCATTTTGTGCAGCTCCACTAAAATCGGGCGGACCATCCCTGTTTGCAAAGATATCCAGTCGGTGTGATTACAATAATAGTGGAACTAGATGATGAAACATAACACACATAAATAGAAGCCGATCACCTCTACGATCTCTCTTTAGGACTAACTTCTTGTTGGAGAAGATTAGGCACGGAGTTAGATGAGGAGGATAGCAAAACCAATCTCCCTTTCCGCAGTCCCACAGAAACGTAAAAATGTTGCCCGTGTGACATTTTGGCGGAACTGCACAAAACACTCTTCGGAAAAGTGATTTGTGCAATTCACCAAAAGGTCGCAATAGCAACGAGGTGAAAATGGATAACCCTGTTTGCAAAAGTAGGTCGAAAGGAAACAATTACTGCCCAATAACACGAGTTGAAGACACATACGCCGACAAAAAAGAAGCATGTTCCATGTAAAAAGGGAAAGATAGCACATGGTGGTTTATCAAAAATGGTTTGAGGACGAGATTGCAAGATGGAAAGTACGCCGGCCGAGATACGATTTAAGCAAACAACTAAAGAAGATCCACATGCAGTGACGTGGGAAGATGGGCAGTGGAGCAAGGCCGGAGGAAGCTATACCTCAGGGTCGTCAGGATGTTACTAGGAGGGCACCGGCGGCCGGGATCTTCCCATACTGCGGCATCGAGCAAGTGGCGAAGGCCCTACCACACTGGAGCTTGGTCAGAGAGAACGGCGGGTACCGCAGATTGGGACGAGCTGCCTCAACGCCGTCGAACGGAGAGACGATGCACATCCTCCCTTTCCGCCGGCGGACGGGATGCGGCCGGATCACTGACGAACGCTGAGAGAGAGAGGCCATGGCGGCCTTGTGTGAGATGGTGTGACGAGAGATAAACCCATTTTTCCATTTTCCCCACGGCAATCGTTTTATATTCTAGGCATGGTACCCGACCCTCCTTCGAGTAAACAACCGCTACACGCGTCAAATTATCACGTGGGCTGCCTTTTCATACAGAAACGAACTCCACCGTGTACCCGCGCGGGTGTGGTCGGGAACGAGATATGAGTACGTGCGTCCTGCGTGCACTTCTTCTTTAGGTGCAGGTACGTACGTGGGTGGGTGTGAGAGAGATGGTTTGTGCGAAACAGAGGCAATGTGTTGATGATATCTCAATCAGAAAAACATAACATATGCAATGTGTGTGAAACGGAGTCATGGACGTGAGATATCGATAGAATTGAAAACAGGGATGAAGTGTGTGGCTACGTGATCGATAAAGAGTGCCATCGAATTTGTGTTTGCCCACGTCAAAGATACAAGGTGGCTGGCCTACTGGAATTTGAGAGGGCAGAGGTGCAGTTCTTCTCCGTGGCATGGATACCTACCTACAACATTCGACTATCGGTGTGTGTTTGGGGGGTAGAGACCGGTCGACTAGTATATGTGTGGGGAAGGAGAGAGACCTAGCTATGTATTGAGGGAGATCGATCGACATCCATGGATATGTGTAGCAGAGGAATAAGGTTGGGAAAAAGACAAAGTAGAGCGTCGGAGGGTTGGTGGTGGAGCGGTGTCTCACAAATGGTGGGAGAGGCCTGCTAGACAAATGGAGGGTATGAGTGCAATATCAATAAGAGAGGGTGGGGGATGTCTGTCTGTCTATGCACGTGCATGTGAGAGACGGGTCGGGAGGTATTCAAGGATGATGAGGGGAGAAGATATGGTTGTGGTAAGCATGCGTAACTACATAGGAAGATCAACTGTCGTGTGTCCGAGAAAAGGAGAGACATAACTAGCGAGGTAAGTGTATCGGTGCTTGGTGAAAACGAATGATAGTCGACCTGGCTATATGTAGGGAGATCAGTTCATATACACGCCTGCATGTGTTAGAAGCAAATAAGGCCTGGAAAGATAGACAGGGGGAGAGGGTGTGGCTAGGAGGTGGTGCGAGAGGCCTACCATGTCGAGGGGGGAGGAATTGTAGGGGAACGTAGCAGAAATTCAAAATTTTCTACGCAACACCAAGATCAATCTATGGAGTAATCTAGCAACGAGGGAAAAAGGGAGTGCATCTACATACCCTTGTAGATCGCTAAGCGGAAGTGTTCAAGTGAACGGGGTTGATGGAGTCATACTCGTCGTGATCCAAATCACCGATGATCCGAGTGCCGAACGGACGGCACCTCCGCGTTCAACACACATGCAGCCCGGTGACGTCTCCCATGCCTTGATCCAGCAAGGAGAGAGGGAGAGGTTGGGAAGACTCCGTCCAGCAGCAGCACGACGGCGTGGTGGTGGTGGAGGAGCGTGGCAATCCTGCAGGGCTTTGCTAAGCACTGTGGGAGAGGAGGAGGATTTGGGAGAGGGGAAGGGCTGCGCCCGAACTTGGGTGCGGCTGCCCTCCCACCCCTCCACTATTTATAGGTGGGGAGAGAGGGGGCCGGCCCCCCTAGATCTCATCTAGGGTTGGGGGCGGCGGCCAAGGTGGGGAGGAGTGCCTCCCAAGTCAAGTGGAGGCCCTCCCCCCTCAGGGTTTCCCCTCTCCCATGCGCATGGGCCTTGGGGGGGGGGGGCTGGTGCCCCTGGCCTATTAAGGCTAGGGCGCCCCCTTACAGCCCATGCTGCTGTATTGGACATGGTGGAACATTTTCCGGACTTCGGGACCCCTCCGGAATCCTCCGGAACCTTCTGGAAGCTTCCTGGCACAATACCGAAAAAACCAAACTTTTCCCGGAACATGAACAACAACTTTCCATATATAAATTATTACCTCCGGACCATTCTGAAACTCCTCGTGACGTCCGGGATCTCATCCGGGACTCCGAACAACATTCGGTAACCACGTATATCTATTCCCTATAACCCTAGCGTCATCGAACCTTAAGTGTGTAGACCCTACGGGTTCGGAGACACGTAGACATGACCGAGACAACTCTCCGGCCAATAACCAACAGCGGGATCTGGATACCCATGTTGGCTCCCACATGTTCCACGATGATATCATCGAATGAACCACGATGTCGAGGATTCAATCAATCCCGTATTCAATTCCCTTTGTCTACCGGTATAGTACTTGCTCGAGATTCGATCGTCGGTATCCCGATACCTTGTTCAATCTCGTTACCAACAAGTCTCTTTAATCATTCCGTAACATATCATCCCGTGATCAAACCCTTGGTCATATTGTTCACATTATGATGATGTCCTACCGAGTGGGCCCAGAGATACCTCTCCGTCACACGGAGTGACAAATCCCAGTCTTGATTCATGCCAACCCAACAGACACTTTCAGAGATACCCGTAGTGCACCTTTATAGCCACCCAGTTACGTTGTGACATTTGGTACACCCAAAGCATTCCTACGGTATCCGGGAGTTGCACAATCTCATGGTCTAAGGAAATGATACTTGACATTAGAAAAGTTTTAGCATACGAACTACACGATCTTTGTGCTAGGCTTAGGATTGGGTCTTGTTCATCACATCATTCTCGTAATGATGTGATCCCGTTATCAACGACATCCAATGTCCATGGTCAGGAAACCGTAACCATCTATTGATCAACGGGCTAGTCAACTAGAGGCTTACTAGGGACATGGTGTTGTCTATGTATCCACACGTGTATTTGAGTTTCCTATCAATACAATTATAGCATGGATAATAAACGATTATCATGAACAAGGAAATATAATAATAATAACTAATTTATTATTGCCTCTAGGGCATATTTCCAACAGTCTCCCTCTTGCACTAGAGTCAGTAATCTAGTTCACATCGCCATGTGATTAACACTCATAGGTCACATCGCCATGTGACCAAACATCCAAAGAGTTTACTAGTGTCACTAAACTAGTTCACATCATCATGTGATTAAGACTCAATGAGTTCTAGGGTTTGATCATGTTTTGCTTGTGAGAGAGGTTTTAGTCAATTGGTCTGCAACATTCACATCCGTATGTACTTTGCAAATCTCTAGGTCATATTGTAAATGCTGCTTCCACGCTCCACTTGGAGCTATTCCAAATGGTTGCTCCACTATACGTATCCGTTTTGCTACTCAGAGTCATTTGGATAGGTGTTAAAGCTTGCATCAACGTAACCCTTTACGCTGAACTCTTTATCACCTCCATAATCGAGAAACATGCCCTTATCACTCCAAGGACAATTTTGACCGTTATCTGGTGATCCACTCCTTGATCACCTTTGTACCCTCTTGCCAGACATGTGGCAAGGCACACATCAGGTGTGGTACACAGCATAGCATACTATGGAGCCTACGTCTAAGCATAGGGGACGACCTTCGTCCTTTCTCTCTATTCTGCCGTGGTCGAGCTTTAAGTCTTAACTTCATACCTTACAACTTAGGCAAGCACTCCTTCTTTGACTAACTCATCTTGAACACCTTCAAGATCATGTCAAGGTATGTGCTCATTTGAAAGTACCATTAAGCGTTTTTGATCTATCCTCATAAATCTTGATGCTCAATGTTCAAGCAGCTAAATCCAGGTTTTCTATTGAAAAATACTTTTCAAACAACCCTATATGCTTTCCAGAATCTCTACAACATTTCTGATCAACAATATGTTAGCAACATATACTCATCAGAAATTCTATAGTGCTCCCACTCACTTCTTTGGAAATACAAGTTTCCCATAAACTTTGTATAAACCCAAAATCTTTGATCATCTCATCAAAGCGTACATTCCAACTCCGAGATGCTTACTCCAGTCCTTAGAAGGATTGCTGGAGCTTTGCATACTTGTTAGCGTCTTTCAGGATTGTCAAAACCTTCTGGTTGTATCACATACAACCTTTCCTCAAGTAAATAGTCGAGGAGACAATGTTTTGACATCCTATCTGCAAGATTTCATAAATAATGCAGTAACTGTCGTGGTTCTAAGTCTGACAGTAGAAGTAGGGGTAGGTTAAGGAGAGGCGATGTCCTAGCTATGGAGCAGTTGTGGAGACAAAGGATGTACGAGTTCAGGCCCTTCTGGAAGAAGTAACAGCCCTCGTCTCGGAGCCCTAAGGCGGTCGAGTGGATTATGAGTATGAGTATTACAAGAATCTGAACCCTCTATATCGTGGGCGGGGTGGATTATATAGTGTACGCCAAGACCCCAGCCAGCTCACATAATGGAGGATTAAAGTACATTAAGCCGGGGGTTCTTGTGCGCCCTCATAAGGCGCTTTAACTATCATTAAGTCTATTCAATAGTAAACCGTTGCCTTTGTGGAGTGCCTTGACCTTCGGTAGTCGAGTGCATCTTCATGGTGAGTGGGTCTTCCATGGTGAGTGCTTCGATGCGGTCGAGTGGATTCCTCTTTGGTCATTGGAAGATGATCTCTTCTGTAAGTACCCTTGGGTAGGGCGTTTAGGTCAGGCCTATGACCCTACCCTAGGTACATGAATCCATCATTAGCCCCGAATGGATTGAGGCTTGAGTGAAGGAGGAGTTGGCGTTGTTTCCATTGCTTTTGCATTCAGCTCTGGCGTTGTCTTGGATCAAGATCTTCTTTGTTGGTAACAAGAAACTTTCCTTGATCGACTTGATCCATTCTTGTTCTTCGATCGAGTGACTTTCTTTGCCATACTTGAGTAACGGATCGCGGAGATCTCGCACTTGATGAGACTGATCCGTCGCGCCGCGGATCTCGCGGGATCTGAAATTTGGGGAAGCGCGAACGGAACAAGCTGCGGCGCTTGGATGGGACGTGATAGGGGCGCCTCGATCTTTGTGCCGCTTTCTCCGCCACGTGTCGCGTAAAAGCGGCTGCTCGGGATATGATTGGATTGCTTGGATCCACTGTCATCCACTCGGAAGGATGCTATAAATGTAACTCCGGAGGCTTCGTGCCTGATACCTTGTTCTTCCTCCTCCGTTCTCTCCGTCTCCGCTCTCCACCTCCGCTGCTGCTCCTGGCCATCTCTCCTTGCGCATTCCGGCGCCATGGGCAAAGAGAAACGACGATGCTGGGCGCGCGAAAAAAAGCGTCGGTGGCGGAGAAGGCATCGGGCGGCCGAGAAGGCGAAGGGGAGATCCACTTGGTCACGGTGGTTCTTCGTCGAGATCAAGCTGCGAAAGGTTGGGTCGGGGAGACGGATCGATCGGCGATCGGGAGAAGGATCTCCTTGATATGTTAGCGACGGATTGATTCCTCAACGCCGCGAGACTTCTGGCGAGAGTGGCAGCCTCAACGAGAAGAGGGTGAGTCGCGTGCTTTTAGCCACCCATGTCGACCGAGGTTTTTCGTTGCCACCGAGTGTATTCTTTCGAGGTTTTCTGAATTTCTTTGGGCCCAGCTTCACCATTTCACTCCAAACTCCCATCGCATACCTTGCCGCGTTTGTATCTATGTGCGAAAACTTCACGGGCTATCGACCCTTGCTGGGGCTTGTTCAAGTACATCTTCACATGTCGCTCTCGGGGTGTGAAGAAAGCAAATCTGGTGACGAGAAGACCCAAGTAGTCAGATGTGTGGTGGTTTAGGAGTCAGTTGAGAACAAAAGCACCTTCCCAGCTATGCATTTTCCCGAGTCGGTTAGGGGTTGGCGATCGACCTGGTTCTATTGCGGAATGAGGCGACGCCGAGGCGGTCGACCGGCCTCCCGAAATTCACCATGAGTCGAGTGAACAGGCCCTCCTCCTGAAGGTTGTCCACGAAGAAAGGGCTGAAGTGAAGATCTTGATGGACCGAGTGGTGCAGCTGGTTAGGGACGGAGTGGTAGCATGGACCTCTTGGAGGTTTTTCTTGGGCGAATCCAGCCCCTTGAGGTTCGAGTCACTTGTATGTGGTTGTATTGCGGCACGAAGGCGAAACTTCGCGTCCACCGGAGGCGATCGGCGATGCCGTAGTGGAAAGATGGATGGCCTCGATCACGGAAACAAGGACAATCCTCGCGGATCCCGGAGGATTTCTCCGCTTGATCGTGACAATGTTCGGACAAAGGTACACTTGTTCTATTTTCTGTTGCATGTATGTCAGTGTGCTTACAGCAGTGGTGAACTACTGCTTTGATACTTCGAGGCCCTCACAGAGCTATACTCAATGCCAATGGCGCCAGATTCCGGCGAGGAAGGGAAGCGGTGGAGGTGAGCAGGAGGAGTGGAATTCAGATGACGCAGAGACGGCGGCGGCGGCGATGATGATGATGGCGAGGACGGCGAGGGCGATGAGGATGAGGAGGAGGAAGTCGCACCTCAGCGCGGAAAGGCGGTCAAAGCTTGTGCACGACCCTTGGTGAGCGCGGTAAGGGGTCGCGGCTGCCTCATGATCGACCAAGCGCCTCGGACCGCTTCTCCGGTGCGGGTGAGAAGGCAAAGCTACAAGGTAGTTCCACGAGGACAACCAAGCCTCTGCCGAAAATGAAGGTGTCCATCCCCACCATCTCAGGGTAAGCGTTCTGCTTAAATCTTCTTGCTCTATACAAATTTTGTCTCTGGTTGGTACTTTGAATCGGTCGACTGATTCTTTGAATTTTCAGCGCTGCGACCTCCGAAACCTCAGCCAGGGCTGAAGACCATGAGATGGAGGATGCCGCCACCTCAAATCCTGGTATTATATCCTTAATTCTTGTTCTTAGTCGACTGACTCAAGATTTCTGACTTTAACTTTTTTCTGAAGCTCCAACTAATGACATCATCACTCTTCCTGACGACGATGATGAAGATGAGGAGCCATTGAGGACTAGGAGGAGCAGGAAGGCGTCTACTGGCGGGGAAGCCCAAGGTGTGACGGTGCCCGAGACCATTGTGACGGAAGGAGAGGTCAGCACTCGACATACTGTATCTTTTGCGAATCCGTTGACGAGTGCCCGACCCACTTCGTCGAGTGCTGGACAACCCTCGATCTTCACCACGCACCACGTCCCGGAGGACCAGGCTGATGCTGCTAAAGAGGTGATCCGTCAAGCAGGGATCATGATGGAGCAGGTGAAGATCGCTCGAAGCGAGCCAAGCGGCTTCTGACGCCAGCTCGCCCTTGAGCAATGTTCAAAGTTAGTCGACCACCACATTACATTAGGATATGCTATCGAAACTTTTTCACGGAATTCATAGCAGATCACCCTTTGGGTGTGTTGGTAAAAACTCCGTGTTGGCGGGGCACGCTGAGTGCACCCGCTGGGTGTAATCCCCAAGGCTAAGGTCATTCTGGCGATCGGTCTTAAACTTACTAAGTAGATGTTTATCGATATCCGATTGGAATGAATGTGTTTACGAAACCGGTGGGGGCACGCTGAGTGCACCCACCAGGTGTAATCCCGAGGCGTGGTCATTGCTGGCGATTGATTACGGTCTGAAGAAGCTGTGGTCATCGGGTCGATTTTTTTTTTTGTTGGTCGATGGTCGACTCTATCTTAGGCTTACTAAGAATGAAACTGGTCGACTTGGTGGGACTCGCTCTTTTTTTGGTCGGTGGTCGACTATGTGAATAAGACCGGTGGGGAGCGCGCTGAGTGCACCCATCGGTGTAATCCCGAGACTACGGTTGAATGCTTGCATTCGATTGTAGTCTTAAAAACGCACAATTCTTCTTTATTCACTCGGAAGTGAATTATCTACGATATTTTGCAATGACTCTTAGTAGAAATCTTGTGACCTTGCGGCGCGCTATCTTTGGCTGGAGCGAAGCATATTCAGCTCGAGTTGGACTTGAAGCTGGTGCAAGAGAATCTGATGAAGGCGAAGGAGGAGACCAAAGGTATGTTTGGTGAGATTTCGACGACTCTGTCTTCTTCCCACTTGCTTCAAGTTTGACTTTGTTGCGATTCTGAGGCAAGGTGAAGGAGGCTCAAAGGAAGAAGGAGCTTGAGCTATGCGAAAAGATCAAGCTTGCGATGAAAAATGGCCTCGGTTACCAAGCTCGAGCGAGGATAATGCCGATCTGAAGGCTGCTCTAGCCATTGCTAACAAGGACGCTGAGCGAATGAAGTCTGACAAGAAGAACCTGACCGAGAAGATCCTCCAACTGGCTGGGAAGAGGAACGAGCTGGAAAGCTTCTTGGGTGGTCTTGCTAAGGAATTGTTCCTTAAGCTCGAAGGTAACTTTCTTCACTCGACCAATTCTCCCAACTGTTATGTTTCCCACTCATTGTTCTCTGATTCGGGTTTTGTCTCTGCGAGTTACGCGCAACTTTGAAGAAGAAACCAGTCGGTTGAGCGAACCTTGACCACCGCCAATTCCCGGTGAGCGATGAAACTGCTATGAACATCTTCCGACTGGAGTCTCGCGTTGCTGCTGTTGTGGATTATCTCGCAAGACTGAAGGTTGCTACGTCCCGCATCGATTCGACGCTCTGGCCCAATGAGACACTCTAGAATGACCTTGAGTCATTGATGGCTCGACTGAACGCCGTCCCTGACCGAGTGCAAGAGTGGAAGAAATATTCAGCTCGGTGTGGTGCGGACGTTGCTCTGTGTCTGGCGCGAGTCCATTGCAAGGAAGCTCGAGAAGATAAGCTGGCGGCTCTCCGAGTGGCCAACACCAAAAAGCACGACTTCAGGACCTTCATGGAGACTTTCATCGCTGCTGCCACAGCGGATTGCCGGCCAGGATTGATCTTGGCGAATTCGTTGCTCCATCAGCCCTCCACGGGAGGGTAAAAACTTTCCTTGACTTTAAATTTGCCTCGGTATGCGAGTGGAGTTGTAACCGATAAAACTTTAACAGGCTTAGCGCCTGAGCACTCTCGGTTATTTTAGGTGTCGACCTAAATTTAGATTGGATGTTTGGAAATGATTGCTCTCGGCTTGAATTGTTCTTTGCAGGTTGACAGCGAAGCGCTTACTGCAGTCGACTTATTCCTTAGGCGAGCACTGAGCTGCAGCTAAGCCTCCGAGTGGAAGTCTGGCTTACCACTCGGTAGGATTTTAATAACTTAGAAACCGGGCACTGGCTAAGCCCCAGTGGGAGGTTTGCTCTCCACTCGGTGGGATTCTTTTATCTTAGGCGAGCACTGGCTGCAGCTAAGCCCCGAGTGGGAGGTTTGCTCTCCACTCGGTAGGATTTCTTTTATCTTAGGCGAGCCTTTGGGCTGCAGCTAAGCCCCAGTGGGAGGTTTGCTCTCCACTCGGTAGGATTTCTTTTGTCTTAGGCGAGCCTTGGGTTGCGCTAAGCCCCGAGTGGGAGGTTTGCTCTCCACTCGGTAGGATTTCTTTTGTATTTGTGTCGAAGCTCGGAGAAGAGGGTCATGATCGACATGTTGTATTTGTGTCGAAGCTCGGAGAAGAGGGTCGCGATCGACATGTACTTCATCTCCCTTGCAATCGCACATCATACTTATGGTGTAGCTCGGGAGGAGAGGGTCATGATCGACCTGCGCCTCGTTTTCCTTGCTAATATACTTTATACTTAGGCGAGTCCTTGGACTGCAGCTAAGCCCAGTGGAAGTCTGACACCACTCGGTGGGATTTTAATAACTTAGGCGAGCACGGGCTGCAGCTAAGCCTCCAGTGGAAGTCTGGCTTACCACTCGGTGGGATTTTTAATAACTTAGGCGAGCACTGGGCTGCAGCTAAGCCCCGAGTGGAAGTCGGCTTACCACTCGGTGGGATTTTAATAACTTAGGCGAGCACTGGGCTGCAGCTAAGCCCCGAGTGGAAGTCGGCTTACCACTCGGTGGGATTTTTAATAACTTAGGCGTAGCAGCAGGCTGCAGCTAAGCCCCAGAGTGGAAGTCTGGCTTACCACTCGGTAGGATTTGTAAAGAACTTAGGCGGAACGGATTCGCGACTAAGCCACCCATTGGGGGAGGTGAAAATTTTACTCGACGAAAAACAAAGAGTGACAAAAATTATGAAGGAATTATGACACTATTACTTCAAAGCTCGTGAGCTACATGAGTACTTTATTACAACTCTTAGGTGAAAAACCTTAAGTGTAAAAGCAGGCGGAGCAGATCCGCATTCAAGCTCGGGGCTCATCGATATTGTGTTCGACATTGTAGAGGCGATATGCCCCATTGTGGAGAACCTTTGTGACGATGAAGGACCTTCCCATGAGGGAGCAAGCTTATGTTGCCTCTCGCTGATCTACAGAAGGACCGGATCTCCTTCTGGAAGGCTCGACCTCTCACATTTCTCGGCGTCTGGTGGCGCAAGTCTTCTGGTAAATGGTCGGCGGATCGAGCCATTTCCTTTCCTCTTCCAGAGGTCGATTGCATCTGACGCTTGCTCAGCTTCGCTTCATTATAAAGTTCAATTCGTGGAGCATTGTGAAGGAGATCACTTTCGGTAAAACTGCTTACGCCCCATAGACCAGGAAAAAGGAGTTCTCGGTCGACCGATTGGGCGTGGTCCATAAACCCCAAAGCACTGAAGGAAGTTAAATCGACCCAAGCTCCAGCCGCATGCTTGAGATCTCGCATCAAGCGGGCTTCGGACCCTTGAGGATCAATCCATTGGCTCGTTACGCACTGTCCATTCGACCGAGGATGGGCGATCGAGCGTAGTCGACTTCGTATGCCTTGGGAGTTGCGAAATCCTTGAATTCTTCGAGTCAAAATTGACCTATTGTCCGTGATAATACATGCGGGACTCCATGCACGAGCGTCAACTTTACGATGAAGAAACAGCGATACAAACATCAAGTTTTTGATTGGCTTAGCCTCAATCCACTTGGTGAACTTGTCATTGCTACCAAGTACATGCGTGAAGCCGCTCCGACCCGTTCGCAAGGGACCGATCATGTCCAACCCCATCTGCGAAAGGCCGACGGCGGAATGGTCTTCAAAGTCGACGCGAGCTTGTGTGACATATTGGAGTAGAATGGCATCCTTCGCACTTGTCCACTATTTCTTTCGCCATCTCATTTGCTCTTGGCGGTAAATCCAGCTCGGTATGGTTTGGCTACAATGGTCGAGAAGGTGGGATTCTTTGAGTCCTCGTGGCTCACGAGGATACTTCAAAACCAGTTTGCAGTGCCTAGGTTACCCGGCGGTGGCGCAACCAAGCTCAAGGAGGAGCTCGATGAAGATCTTGCCCTTTGCGTTGTCTGTTCTAGTTGATCGATAGTGGAGCCCGGTTGGGGAATCGTTCGAGACCTTTATGCATTTGGGGTTCTTCTTTTATTTTGGTTCCGTAGTCGGACCTTGATTGTATCTGGATGATGTAATGCTTTATTCATGTATTTGTGTGAAGTGGCAATTGTAAGCCAACTATGTATCTCTTTCCCTATGTATTACATGGGTTGTGTGAATTACCTCACTTGCGACATTGCTTTCAATGCGGTTATGCCTCTAAGTCGTTAGCCGACGTGGGAGATATAGCCGCATCGAGGCGACCATAACGCATGCGGTGGCTTCGCCTGCAAGGCTTTTTTGCCTGGCGGTGGGCGTCGCGATCCATTTGGTGTCGAGTTGCGGAAGCACTCTTTGTAGAACCATCGACTTAGGAAGAAGCGAAGAGCCAGCGCAAGGTCACCTACTAACCTTAGGCTGGGCGTAGTGGGAGTAACATAAGTAGGGTACCTCCTTTTTTATTCTAGAAACAACCACACCGAATATCAAGGTGCTGGTTCACGTAGAACAAATTTCTGCAGTCAGTGCTCAGCCCTCCTCTTTCTCTCTTCTCGACAGCCAGCGGTGAATGGAGCCCATCATCTATTGCTCACATGCGGCCCCACGTCAATGAAAGCATAAGAGGACCCACTAAACCTGCATCTTTCACCTCGGCGTCTTGGCGATGAAAAACAAATCAATAAAATCTTTGGTGGCGCTTTTGGAGTTACTCAAGAGTAGTAAGGTTCTATTTATAGTTTAACCCAAGATGCACATCTCGTGGCTTCAACTACCACTCTATTTTCTTTCATGACCGACACGGATCTTTGGATGTCCCCGTGTCGACAAAGGAAGAACCCGACCAAATCTTTGGTTGTGCTCTCGGATTAGACTAGTTGTGCTAACAAATTTTTTTGTGTACTCCTCCGTTTCAAAATACTTGACTTCCATTTGCCCAAAAATGGATGTACCTATATACTAAAAATTTCTAGATACATATATATTTTGACAAATATAAGGCATGTATTGTGCGGCGGAGTATAATGGATGCAATTTTGTATTGGGAAGAAGAGTACATCCATATATTGATAGGCGTTGGAGTTGGCCTTACAAGTGGGACCGCATGTTGAGGAAACCGACTATCAGCAAACCCCACCTCGCGATGATGGCTGAGTTAGAAAGCGATGAGGTTGAAGAGATTGCTCTACTACGAACTCCAAGAAATATGGTGTCGGATGGAAATCGTCTTTGGTGGCGTGTTGCGTACTCTGGGCGTGAATGCTTGTTACGGCCCATGCCACCCTACTACTCCTACTACTTACTATAGTACTAGTATTGAGGATTCAGGTGCTGGTTCGTACAATATGGCTCTGATAAAAACACCCGCCGCGGCCAGCAAGCATGTGAAGCTAGTACAAATAGTGTACTACTATTATTGGCCTCATCCGATAACCTGTTGCAATGCATTACAATTGTATTCGAAAATATTTTTTTGCCTCGTCGCACCCTCACTCACAGAAGCAACTCGAAAGCCATTCATAAATTTAGTAAGTTTATCACATGCATATCATTTTATTACATACAACATGTCATCAACCCACATCAACAACGAGGATACATTATGAATACTAAAGTTTTCACCACACAACAAATAACAAGCAATGAAATGAACTTCAACTCAACCATTCCTCGGCGTTGAAACGCTTTTGAACCACAAGTGATTCTCTCGGGCGGGCCATCTATTGTCGATCTCGAGACCAACGCATGATGATCATCGAGTTGAAGCGAGACTACTATATCGATACCGGGTAGGGAACCACGCTAATATCCGAGGTATAGACATAGTTGCTTCTCATAAATGGTGCTAGTAATGTTGTGTCAATAGCGGATGGATCACCTTTCACCATCATCGGATAGTTTTGTCCAAGGAAGGCGAGTTTTCTCCAGACTATCAATTACATGCCAAGGAGAAGGTGTTGGCGCTAGCACACTAGTATCCATCGAATACCATGCAATGGGTGTTGGAATAGGTCAGAGAGTGCGACCATGGGAACTACACACTTCCTTAGCATAACATCATCGATTGTGTATACACACGAGAAGAGGTGATCCATCGGATTAGTTGCCAGTGCCAAAAGAGTATATATCGCTGCTTTCGTCCTCATGCTCGTGATCATCACCATCGTCATCTCCCCTTGGTTATAAATTTTTTCAAGTATAGGTGGTGGAATGTTCACGGGACCTTGGAAACACAAGAAGAAGGTTAATTAGTAAAGGAAACTTGCTAACCGCATGCATGTGGATGAAACAATTATAATTACGGTGGAAGACAAATATGCGAAATCATATTCCATGCAAAAGCATTGCCATGAGTGGTGGCAAACACAAGGCCCTCGTATTGAATTGCATCACAGTACTCATGCATGTCTGGCTGATTTTTGAGCAATGTCCATCGAGTCAAACCAGACGGCAATGACAAGCAGCGAAGATAGCAACAACTTCATAGTTGTTGTAATTCCAAGCGATTGGGAACTCGAGAAATTGCTATCTTCCGTAGAAGACAGTCACCATGATTGTATTTGAGCGTGCATACATACGGTGTGCTCAACCTCGGGCGATCTGAGATTTTGGAAGTGGAACTGGGTCACGAGTGTACACATTCACAAGTTCCGCAGATTGGACCCAATGTAAACAACCCGGTCTCCATTTGCTTTGCCCAAGCCGCCCTCAGCGATGGCATCTTAACATCATACATATCATTATCAGCGGCATCAACTTGCGAGGCGAGGCCGTCGTGATAGCACCGTCATGGTCACGACCTGGCGAAGAAGATGGGAATCAAACACTCGCCTTTCTTGGGTTCCTTTAATGATGTTATTAGTTAGTCGATAATGGGCTTGAATGAACTGCCATGCTAGCCGAGGTGATGGCGTCGCACCGATCAATGAGTTCCTCTCACCCGTCATCTTTCAAATTGGGGTAGAATAGCGGGATCGTTTACATCTGTTCCCTCCATGGAAGGCGATCGAACAATGGCGAGAAGAAAGGTGAAGGGTTGAAGGAAAATGGAGGAGAGGAAAGAAGTCGCGACGGCAGTTCAAATCGAGAGGAAAGCGAAGAGTGGATTGGCGGATTGCGGTTTGCCACGGTTCACGAAGGGCGCCCCAACCTACGTCGGTTGAAATACTCCTACTACTCACGTCGTCTCATTGATCGTTGGAGCGGGACCCGTGTCAGCGAAACAAAGTGTGTATTTCTCGTGCAAAATGCGATCTGCGTTGGCCGAGTGCTGCATTAGGTTTTTTGAAAGTTTGCATTAGTTACCGACCTTTATTTTTTTACATGCAATCTGAATGGATAGCTCTGTGGGCGGCTGGATGGACTACTGCAATCGAGTTGCAGCTGCTAAATCTGAATTGGCATGCGGTATACGAGTCGGCGGAAGAGCCGGCGTCGGCTGGATTCGAAGTCGTTGCGGCAGCGGCTCGTCAGTGCTCGTGAAGATTCTCGAGACGAGTGCGTTCACCACATTGGCCAAGCGTGCTTCCTCCAAGGCACGAGCCTCGGGGTCTCTCCGGTGATAGGGGTATGTAGTGCATCCATATTCCTGCGGCGAAGATCCTCTCTGGAAAGTCGAGTGTCTCGGGCTGGTACTCCTCGTGTTCATGCAGGGTCACCTCCTCCGGCTCCACCGCCGTGGTAAACCGGGAGGACTGCGAGGGCCGTCGACCATGAAATTTCCGCCGCTGGATCATTGCTATCACACTCGGATGCAGTCTCTCGAAGCCGGTCGACGATCGAGCAGGCCGTAGAGGATTCGTCGGGCTCGATTGCGGCGACACTGGCGATGGCTGTCTGGCGAGCCACCGCGTGCTTCACCCACCGCTGAAGCCTCGACCGACCAATCGCTTGCGCTGGTGGGAGGCTGGGCGGAGTGACCGATAAGGAGTCGACCGTCTGGTCGGCGGTTGCCGCAGAAAAGCGCCCATGAGCATGCGCGAAAGTCGTCGCCCGCCGGACGGGGCGCCTCGATGTCAGAGGGCCTCCACGGAGCCATCTTGAGTCGTCGGCGACAAATGTGAGAAACCGAGGCGGATCTCGCACCCGCTTTTAAAACTCGAAGTCATCATGATGAAGGTACTCGAATGCGACAACTCCTCCACAAATCGCTAAAACACCTGCCTTACGGTGGGCGCCAAGCGTCGTGGTTCTAAGTCTGACAGTAGAAGTAGGGGTAGGTTAAGGAGAGGCGATGTCCTAGCTATGGAGCAGTTGTGGAGACAAAGGATGTACGAGTTCAGGCCCTTCTCGGAAGAAGTAACAGCCCTACGTCTCGGAGCCCTAAGGCGGTCGAGTGGATTATGAGTATGAGTATTACAAGAATCTGAACCCCTCTATCTGTGGAGCGGGGTGGCTTATATAGTGTACGCCAAGACCCCAGCCAGCTCACATAATGGAGGGATTAAAGTACATTAAGCCAGGGGGGTTACTGGTAACGCCCCTCATAAGGCGCTTTAACTATCATTAAGTCTATTCAATAGTAAACCGTTGCACTGTGGAGTGCCTTCTGACCTTCTGGTAGTCGAGTGCATCTTCATGGTCGAGTGGGTCTTCCATGGTCGAGTGCTTCCAGTCTGGTCGAGTGGATTCCTCTTTGGTCGACTTGAAGATGATCTCTTCTGTAAGTACCCTTGGGTAGGACGTTTAGGTCAGGCCTATGACCCTACCCTAGGTACATGAATCCATCAGTAACTGCTAATCCAATTCCAATAGACTCTTAGCATCGCTATGAGTGAGATAGCCTCACCGTAGTCAACTCCTTGAACTTGTTGGAAAACATCTTAACGACAAGTCGAGCTTTCTTAATGGTGACACTTACCATCATTGTCCGTCTTCCTTTTAAAATCCATCTTTACTCAACAGCCTTACGACCATTGAGTAGTTCTTCCAAAGTCTACACTTTGTTTTCGTACATGGATCCTCTCTCGGATTTTATGGCCTCTAGCCATTTGTTGGAATCCGGGCCCACCATCGCTTCTCCATAGCTCGTAGGTTCATTGTTGTCCAGCAACATGACCTTCAAGACAGGATTACTGTACCACTCTGAAGTAGTACGCATCCTTGTCACCCTACGAGGTACGGTAGGGAGAAAAATGGATCTCCTCCCTCCCACCTCCCACCTCTCCTCCTCCCACCAACTCCCATGGCGATTTTTCTAGATGATGGAGGGTTTACTCCATTGGGATTTTGGCCCGGGCCTTCCCCTGGCTGATCAGGTGAGACGCAGGTTTGGATCTACAGTGCATTTCTCCCCCTCCCGTGACACCAAGGAATTCTTTTTGGTGGCTTCGTTTTCTTCTGCCTCGTTCCCTCTCACGGTGGAATCTGTTGGTGTTGCTCTTCAATGCTGCACTGGGGGCTACCGTGTGGGTCTCAAAGTGGTCCAAATCTCTCCGAGAGCATTTCGGTTTTCTGTTGCTAATAACAAAGTTGGCCATTTAATCTACCATCTTAAGGACATGGTTTGGCCTGATTTTGTCTGCCATTTTCACTTATTCAATGGACGTTTTAACCATGCTCCGGTGGATGTATCTTGTTGGCACGCTGATGAGGAGTTACCGGAGTTAACTAGTCGGAGACCTATTGCTATTCAGTCCAAATTGGGTTCTAGGAATCCGACGTCTATCTCCAACTCCATGCAGCAATTAGCAAAGTTTAATCTGGTCCCGCTCAATTCTATGCGGTTTTCCAATAAAGATTTGGGTGAGGCTTCCACCTCCGTTTCTGGAATTGATCTCCGGCCACCATTGGTTCATGATACTGTTCTTGCTCAGGATGAACACCTTCATTTTGGATCTTTTTGGGTCCCACCTGCAATTATGGTATCTGATCAACCCATTTCCTTAATGGACAAATTTCTTCAATCAGCGAAATTAGAGGAATCACAAATCCCGGTCTTTCTCCATTTGGGTGCCTTTAAATGCCGAATCAAGGTAGCATATCCTACTCTCCCGCAAGGTTTCCTCTCTTCGGCATTCAAATATGCACCGGCCCATGATCATTGGCCCCCGATTCTTTCGGCCCAACACAAAGCTGACCTGGCCCAGGCCGCATACACAGAAGAGGAGATTTCGGAATTATCTGCTAATTGGGCTAACTTGTGTGGCCGATGCCTTCAGTGGGGACACAAAAAGATTGCATGCCACACCATGATTATTTGTATTAATTGCTCTGCACCTGACCATAAGGTAACTCTATGCCCATTACGTGCTAATTTGCAGTCCAATTTGAGCTTGAATTCTACAAGTATCGGGAATCATATCAATCAACCAGGATTTTCAATGCCTATTAATGCTACGACTTCCACAACTACCAAACCTTCGACCACCATCCGATGCACTAGTTGTGGCTTCTATGGCCACGTGGCTCGTTCTTGCCTTAAGCAATGCCGTGCGAGGCAATGGCAATGGGTACCCAAAAAATCGTCACTTGCCATTTCTACCCCTCATGTTCCATCTTCTGCCTCGAAAACTGATACGCTCCCGTTCTATTCTCTCACTCGACCGTAGTCACCACCACCGCCCCCTCCACCACCCTCCCTCCCCCTCTCCACCATGGCAAACTACCCCCTAAACCCGGTGCCCTTCCTGCCGCCGGGTTTTGCCGTTGAGCCAGGGCCTGCTGATCGCATTGTCCGGAGCGAGATGGTGGTTGGGCCGATTCCGCTGCTGAATCATGACTACCTTGCCATTGCTGAAGCCAGTCAATACGTCCCTCTACATCGCCGGGCCGCCATCCGCACTGCTATCGAAGGTTTGCTTCATGAAGCTCAACTCTTCACCACTGAATCCAGCGACCATCCTCTGGGTATTGGGATTTTTGGATTTGTGGATTCCTTCCTTAGAGATACTGCTGTTGCCACCCCTTTGGAATTAGAGGACGAAGATCTGCTTATCACCTTTGTGCCGCATCATGAGGCTCTCAATAGGCGTACCACTACGTTCGATCCTGAGATCTGGTTGATGTTTTTTGGCTTCCCGTATGACTATCAGACTGACTACTACATTAGTAAGTCTCTGGGGGGCTTTGGATCTTTGGTGTCTTGGTATAACCCTCGTCAGGATAGAAGGTACATGTTGATCAAAGCTAGAGTCATTAGTCTGAGGCTTGTCCCTAAAAGTTTTGTCGTGTGGCAACTGGGTGGTGCTCGCGATTGCTGGACCGTTCAAATCACCATCTTGCGCAGCTCTGACTGGAATGCGCTCCTCCCTGAAGTTCCACCTGCTGGCGAGGAACCACCTCCTCCGGACGGTAATCCGCACCCTCAGTTTGGTCCAGAGTTAACCGTAGAGCAGCTTTATCAACAGCAGGTGCATAACTGGTTGGGTCAGAATGCAGCACCGGCCAATGGTGGACAGCCAGGCAACAATGGTTGGGGGGTATGGCCGGCGCCACCAGCCCCGCCCATTGCCCAAATGCCACCGTACCTGATGAACTTTCAGGCATGGCTGGCTGCGCAGGGTCTGACAGTGCAACATGGCTTAGTTCCCGAACACAATCTAGAAGATAGCGCTGCTCAAGTTTGGAACGACTCGATCACTATTTCTGAGGAGGACAGCTCGGCTAGCTCTGAATCTGATTTTGCCTTGTTGATTGTGGAAGAGCCAGCACACCAGGATCTGATGATAGTGCCGTCTGCTGAAACTCTTTCTATCATTGTCGAAATGCACAATGCAGGGCTCCGTTTTGGACTCTCCGCACATGGCGATATGCTCATGAACTTGCTACTTGCCGATCCAACTCCTCGCCAACTGCTCAACCATACTCTGTTCTCTGCAATCCGTCCGGTTCTGGCCACCTGGGCCCTTGGAGCAGTGGCTATGGTCTGCGATCCACCTTACAGGTTGAAGTTCAGGTTTCTGTCATTGAGGGTGAGCTGCAGTTCAGGCAAGTACCCACTGCAACTTCTGGTTCTTCTGTGGTCCTCACAGAAATCTTCGAGCCCATGGCCCCTACTGAGACTCTGCTTTTACCGGCGCCTGGTGAGATTCAGTCAATCGACTTTGCAACTTCTGACGCTGCCATACCTGCCGTGGAGCAGTCTGAAAGTGTTCAAATATCTGAAACTGTTGTAACTGCTGCGGCTCAGTCTGAGATTCAGTTTTCCTCTGACAGTTCTAAAGTGCTCTCTGATTCCTTCTCTTCTGATTTGGACACTTTAAGCAGTGCAATGTCTGAAACCAGCTTGATTTCCGAGAGCTCCACCGCCATCACTCAGAATCACCGCAAAGGGAAGATGGCGGTGCCCATTGATACTGCCAACCTTTGTCGCAGCAACAGATCCGCCAAGTATGATGGTTTTAGGGTCCCGCAGCCTTCTGACTCTCGTCAGTAGAAATCCAAGGTCAAACCTCGTCTGATCCCTTCGGATGCAAATGACACCGCACAACACACTTCTGCAATGCAAGCCCCTGAAGACCAAGCTCTTGCTGTCCCTCCTCCAACTCCTGTTGCCACTATGCAAGCAGTAGGTACCCAGCTGTGCGCCATCCCACCTGAGGAGCTGACTGTTGCATCTCTCAACAAGGAGCCTGAGGATTCCACTTCCTCTGCCTAATCTACCTGCTACTTTTATTTTGCTTCCTTAGTCAATGGTACTTTTGCAGAGTTGGAATGTGCTCTGTGGGAATATTCGCGGTCTTAATTCCCTCGATAAACATTTAGCTCTTTCCAATGCGATCAATGCTAGTGGTTGTGCCGTTATTTGTCTTCAGGAGTCCAAAATGCCCTCTTTTGATGCTGCCTCGCTCAAAGCTCTATGCCCTAGACGATTTGATAAATTTGCTTTTATACCTTCGCAAGGGGCCTCGGGCGGCATAGTGACGATCTGGAATAGTAGCATGTTTTCTGGCGCTGTTTTTCTTCCAAACCCCTTTGCTCTGGGCATCGAATTCGTTTCCACTCAGTCTACGCATCGGTGGAAACTGATAAATGTTTACGGACCGTGCTAGGGGGAACAACGTGACAATTTTACTCAGTGGCTCTTTGACATTGACATCCCACCTTCTGAAGATTGGCTCCTTCTCGGCGATTTCAATTACATTCGCTCACCTGATAATCGTAGTAAACCTGGTGGTAATGTCCATGATATGTTCACTTTTAACGATTTCATTCGGCAACAAATGCTCATGGAAATTCCTATCAAAGGCAGAAGTTATACCTGGTCAAACATGCAACAAAACCCACTGCTTGAACAACTTGATTGGGTCTTCACCACTCTCAATTGGACTGCATCATTCCCTAATACAATTGTCAACCCGCTGGGCAGGCCGGTTTCTGATCATACCCCTTGTTCGGTAGTTATTCAGACCACGATCCCCAAAAGAAAAATCTTTAGGTTTGAAACTTACTGGATCGCGCACCCGGGGTTTATGGACGTTGTTGAGCAGGCCTGGCACAAACCTATCCGCCATGGGAAGAATTCGAATGCTGCATCTATCTTATGTCAGAAACTTAAGCTGTTCGTCATGCGCTCTCCCACTGGAGTAAAAAGATTTCCCGCCTCAAAGTTGCCATTGATAACACCAACAAAGCCATTCTTGAATTGGACTCTATTGCGGACCGTCGTGATCTCACTACTCCTGAAAAGAATTTCTTGGTTATTCTTAAAAACCACCTTATCAGACTTTTACAGTACCAGAAGGACTACTGGAAAAAACGTTGCACTATCAGATGGATTAAGTTTGGTGATGAGAACTCGAAGTTCTTCCAGGCGGTGGCTACTGAAAGTTACAGAAGAAATTGTATCTCCACCCTAAAAACGACGGACGGCACGACGGTGGCCGATCATGTGGGAAAAGAGTCAATCCTTTTTGAGGCTTTCAAAGAGCGCCTAGGAAAAGCTAACCCTAAACCCGTGCGCTTCAACCTTTCCAAGCTGCTTCGATCACAGGTGGATTTTGATAGCCTCACCACTCCTTTATCGCATGCAGAAATTGATGCTGTAATGAAGGACATGCCGCCGGATCGTGCCCCTGGGCCTGATGGCTTCAATGGGGCATTCTTAAAAGCATGCTGGCCAATCATCAAATATGACTTTTATCAGCTATATGATGAGTTTCATTCAGGCAGTCTGAACTTGGAAAGCCTCAACTATGGATTTATCACACTGATACCAAAGAAAAATGCCCCTGAGACAGTCAATGATTATCGACCCATCACACTCCTTAACTGTTGTCTCAAGATGATCACTAAAATTTTGGCCAACCAGCTTCAGAAAATCATCCTTAAAATTGTCCACCGCAACCAGTATGGTTTTCTTCGTGATAGATCCATACATGACTGTCTGGCCTGGGCATTCGAGTATATACACCAATGCCATGCCTCCAAAAGGGAAATTATCTTACTGAAGTTAGACTTTGCTAAGGCTTTCGACACTATAGAGCACTCGGCCATGTTGCAAATCATGAAGAACATGGGATTTAACAAAAAATGGCTGTAGTGGATTGATTGCGTATTTGCCTCTGGGAAATCTTCAGTTCTTCTCAATGGGAACCCCGGGCGCCAATTTCAATGCATGTGTGGAGTCCGACAAGGGGATCCCTTTCGCCCTTGATCTTTGTGTTGGTAGCCGACTTGCTTAAAATGGCCATTAATGAGGCTCTGGATAACAATCTCTTGCATCACCCGATCCCACCCTCACCTGGCGAGGATTATCCGGTCATTCAATACGCGGACGACACCATAATTGTCCTGCCGGCTTGCCAAGTACAGGTTTCTCGCATGAAACAAATTCTGACAGATTATGCGGCCTCGATCGGACTAAAAATCAACTTCCATAAGTCAACCATGATTCCGATCAACACATCCCAAGTCAAGTGCCAATCACTAGCGGATCTTTTTGGTTGTGCCACTGCCAGCATGCCCTTTACCTATCTTGGCCTGCCTCTTGGCACGACCAAGCCAACAGTGCTTGATATGGCTCCGATGGTTTGCAAAGCTGAACGCAAAATTACTGCTGCCATGTCCCTTATGTCTTATGTTGGGAAACTGGCCCTTGTAAACTCCCTCATCACGGCTCTGGTGATCTATCCCATGGGGACCCTAAAGCTTCCGTTTAAGATTTTGGATCAACTGGATAAAATCTGAAGGCATTGCTTGTGTAAAAAGGAGACCGAAGTTGGAGAGAAATGCACACCTCTGGCTGCTTGGGACATGATCTGCCGACCCAAAAAATGTGGTGGTCTTGGTGTGCTAAACCTGCGTATCCAAAATGATGCCCTACTTCTCAAAATGCTGCACAAGTTCTACAATCACCACGACACACCATGGGTTAATCTAGTCTGGCATAGCTACTATAATAACACTGTCCCGCATGCAGCTGACCCTTCCGAATCATTTTGGTGGAAAGACCTAGTCAAGCTCATGCCAACTTACCGTGGGGTCACAAAAGTTCAAATCAACTCCGGCTCTGCGGCCCTGTTCTGGAAGGATATGTGGAACAACTCTATCTACACCTCATCCTTCCCCAGAGCTTTCTCCTTTGCCACCAACGCTGATATCTCAGTGCAGGAGTTCTTGTCAACCACGGATCTGGCAGCAATCTTTCACCTTCCGCTCTCCATGCAAGCCCATGATGAGCTCGGTCATATCCAGCGGGAGGTCTCTCAGGTTGTTCTAAGTGGCTCTGCTGATCAATGGATTTGTGTTTGGGGAGATCAGTCTTTCAAGACCTCTGCCTATTACAACTTTGTCTTTCGAGACGTGCTGGCACATGAGGGGTTCAAATGGCTCTGGAAGGCCAAAACGATCCCTAAGATCAAAGTATTTGGTTGGTTTTTGCTCTCTGACAGACTCAATACGCGCAACATGCTCAGCAGGCAACACTACAATATTGGAGATAACTTGGATTGTCTCCTCTGCAACCAACGCGTTGAGGAGACTGTGGAACATCTGTTCTTTCGTTGCACTTTCAGTTCAACTTGCTGGCAATATTTGGGAATTCATTGGCCAACACAGGGCAACAGATTGGATTTGATATCACATCTAAAATGAGACACGGGAGCAAGATGATCATGGACATCTTCCTCGTTGCTGCATGGAGCCTCTGGAAGGAACATAACAATAACTACTTTCGACATGTGACCCCCACGGTCACCTCCTGGAGGACACGTTTCAAGAAAGACTTCTCTGATATTAGTCATAGGCTACCACCACATAAGAAACACTTAGTGGCCACTTTCATTGCTAATCTTGCCTAACCACCTCCCCCCACACCCCCACCCCCACCCCCTCTCCCTTGTAAACATCATGTAACACCACCAATTATTTATATATATATGCAGTAGGAAGCTCTCCTACTATCTCAATTTTCAAAAAAACGAGGTACAGTAGTGACTTGATCCGAAGCTTCATGATCACTGTCACAAGCTTCTACTTCAACTGGTGTAGGCGCCACAGGAACAACTTCCTGTGCCCTGCTACACACTAGTTGAAGTGACGATTCAATAACCTCATCAAGTCTCCACCATCCTCCCACTCAACTTTCCGAGACAAACTTTTCCTCGAGAAAGGACCCGATTCAAGGAACAATCCCTATTGCTTTCGGATCTGAATTAGGAGGTATACCCAACTGATTTGGGTGTCCTATGAAGATGCATGTTATCCGCTTTGGGTTCGAGCTTATCGACTGAAACTTTTTCACATAAGCATCACAGCCCCAAACTTTTGAGAAACGACAACTTAGGTTTCTCCAAACCATAGTTCAAATGGTGTCGTCTCAACGGAATTACGTGGTACCCTATTAAAGTGAGTGCGGTTGTCTCTAATGCCTAACCCATGAACGATAGTGGTAATTTGATAAGAGACATCATGGTACGCACCATATCCAATAGGGTGCAACTATGATGTTTGGACACACCATCACACTATGGTGTTCCAGGCGGTATCAATTGTGAAACAATTTCCACAATGTCTTAATTACGTGCCAAAGCTCGTAACTCAGATACTCATCTCTATGATCATATCATAGACATTTTATCCTCTTGTCACGATGATCTTCAACTTCACTCTGAAATTAATTGAACCATTCAATAATTCAGACTTGTGTTTCATCAAGTAAATATGCTCAGTATCTACTCAAATCATCCGTGAAGTAAGAACATAACGATATCCACTACGTGCCTCAGCACTCATTGGAATGCACACATCAAAATGTATTACTTCCAACAAGTGGCTTTCTTGTTCCATTTTACTGAAAACGAGGCTTTCAGTCATCTTGCCCATGTGGTATGATTTGCATGTCTCAAGTGATTCAAAATCAAGTGAGTCCAAACGGTCCATCTGCATGGAGTTTCTTCATGCATATACACCAATAGACATGGTCCGCATGTCTCAAACTTTTCAAAAATGAGTGAGTCCAAAGATCCATCAACATGGAGCTTCTTCATGCGTTTTATACCAATATGACTTACATGGCAGTGCCACAAGTAGGTGGTACTATCATTACTATCTTATATCTTTTGGCATGAACATGTGTATCACTACGATCGAGATTCAATAAACCGTTCATTTTAGGTGCAAGACCATTGAAGGTATTATTCAAATAAATAGAGTAACCATTATTCTCCTTAAGTGAATAACCGTATTGCGATAAACATAATCCAATCATGTTTATGCTCAACGCAAACACCGAATAACAATTATTCAGGTTTAACACCAATCTCGATGGTAGAGGGAGCATGCGATGCTTGATCACATCAACCTGGGAAACACTCCCAACACACATCGTCATCTCACCTTTAGCTAGTCTCCGTTTATTCTGTAGCCTTTTATTTCGAGTTACTAACACTTAGCAACCAAACCGGTATCGAATACCCTGGTGCTACTAGGACTACTAGTAAAGTACACATTAATAAAATGCGTATCCAATATACTTCTATCGACCTTGCCAGCCTTCTCATCTACCAAGTATCTAGGGTAATTCTGCTCCAATGGCTGTTCCCCTTATTACAGAAGCACTTAGTCTCGGGTTTGGGTTCAACCTTGGGTTTCTTCACTAGAGCAGCAGCTGATTTGCCGTTTCATGAAGTATCCCTTCTTGCCCTTGCCCTGGTTGAAACTAGTGGTTTCACCAACCATCAACAATTGATGCTCCTTCTTGATTTCTTGCGGTGTCATACATCGCGAATATCTCAAGGATCATCATATCTATCCCTGATATGTTATAGTTCATCACGAAGTTCTAGCAGCTTGGTGGCAATGACTTTGGAGAAACATCACTATCTCATCTGGAAGATCAACTCCCACTTGATTCAAGTGATTGTTGTACTCAGACAATCTGAGAACAAGCTCAACGATTGAGCTTTTCTCCCTTAGTTTGCAGGCTAAGAAAATCGTCGGAGGTCTTATACCTCTTGACGTGGGCACGAGCCTGAAATCCCAATTTTAGCCCTCGAAACTTCTCATATGTTCCGCGATGTTTCGAAATCGTCTTTGGTGCCTCAACTCTAAACCGTTTAATTGAACTATCACGTAGTTATCAAAATGTGTATGTCAGATGTTCGCAACATCCACAGACGATGTTCGAGGTTTAGCACACTGAGCGATGCATTAAGGACATAAGCCTTCTACGAAGCAACGAGGACAATCCTCAGTTTACGGACCTAGTCCGCATAATCGCTACTATCAACTTTCAACTAAATTTTTCTCTAGGAACATATCTAAAACAGTAGAACTAAAGCGCGAGCATTATGACATAATTTGCAAAGACATTTTGACTATGTTCAGGATAATTGAGTTCATCTTATGAACTCCCACTCAGATAGACATCCCTCTAGTCATCTAAGTGATCACATGATCCGAGACAACTAGGCCGTGTCCGATCATCACGTGAGACGGACTAGTCAACATCGGTGAACATCTTCATGTTGATTGTATCTTCTATACGACTCATGCTCGACCTTTCGGTCTTCCGTGTTCCGAGGCCATGTCTGTACATGCTAGGCTCGTCAAGTCAACCTAAGTGTATTACGTGTGTAAATCTGGCTTACACCCATTGTATTCGAACGTTATAATCTATCACACCCGATCATCACGTGGTGCTTCGAAACAACGAACCTTCGCAACGGTGCACAGTTAGGGGGAACACTTTTCTTGAAATTATTGCGAGGGATCATCTTATTTAAGCTACCGTCATTCTAAGCAAATAAGATGCATAAACATGATAAACATCACATGCAATCAATAAGTGACATGATATGGCCAATATCATTTTGCTCCTTTTGATCTCCATCTTCGGGGCTCCATGATCATCATCGTGACCGGCATGACACCATGATCTCCATCATCATGATCTCCATCATCGTGTCTCCATGAAGTTGTCTTGCCAACTATTACTTCTACTACTATGGCTAACGGTTTAGCAATAAAGTAAAGTAATTACATGGCGTTGTTCATTGACACGCAGGTCATACAATAAATTAAGACAACTCCTATGGCTCCTGCCGGTTGTCATACTCATCGACATGCAAGTCGTGATTCCTATTACAAGAGCATGATCAATCTCATACATCACATATCATTCATCACATTCTTTTGGCCATATCACATCACATAGCATACCCTGCAAAAACAAGTTAGACGTCCTCTAATTGTTGTTTGCATGTTTTACGTGGCTGCTATGGGTTTCTAGCAAAACGTTTCTTACCTCATAATAACCACAACGTGATATGTCAATTGCTATTTACCCTTCATAAGGACCCTTTTCATCGAATCCGATCCGACTAAAGTGGGAGGCGGCACCGCTAGCCACCTTATGCAACAAGTGCATGTCGATCGGTGGAACACGTGTCACGTAAGTGTATGCGTGTAAGGTCGGTCCGGGCCGCTTCATCCCACAATACCGTCGAAACAAGATTGGACTAGTAACGGTAAGCATATTGAACAAAATCAACGCACACAACAACTTGTGTTCTACTCGTGCATAGAAACTACGCATAGACCTAGCTCATAATGCCACTGTAGGGGAACGTAGCAGAAATTCAAAATTTTCTACGCAACACCAAGATCAATCTATGGAGTAATCTAGCAACGAGGGAAAAAGGGAGTGCATCTTCATACCCTTGTAGATCGCTAAGCGGAAGCGTTCAAGTGAACGGGGTTGATGGAGTCGTACTCGTCGTGATCCAAATCACTGATGATCCGAGTGCCGAACGGACAACACCTCCGTGTTCAACACACATGCAGCCCGGTGACGTCTCCCATGCCTTGATCCAGAAAGGAGAGAGGGAGAGGTTGGGAAGACTCCGTCCAGCAGCAGCACGATGGCGTGGTGGTGGTGGAGGAGCGTGGCAATCATGCAGGGCTTCGCCAACCACCGCGGGGAGGAGGAGGACTTGGGAGAGGGGAAGGGCTGCGCCAGAACTTGGGTGTGGCTGCCCTCCCACCCCTCCACTATTTATAGGTGGGGAGAGAGGGGGCCGGCCCCCTAGATCTCATCTAGGGTTGGGGGCGGCGGCCAAGGGGAGGAGGAGTGCCTCCCAAGTCCAGTGGAGGCCCTCCCCCTCAGGGTTTCCCCTCTCCCATGTGCATGGGCCTTGGGGGGGCTGGTGCCCCTGGCCCATTAAGGCTAGGGCGCCCCCTTACAGCCCATGCTGCTGTATTGGACATGGTGGAACATTTTCCGGACTTCCGGACCCCTCCGGAATCCTCCTGAACCTTCTAGAAGCTTCCCGGTACAATACCGGAAAAAACCAAACTTTTCCTGGAACCCGAACAACAACTTTCCATATATAAATCTTTACCTCCGGACCATTCCGGAACTCCTCGTGACGTCCGAGATCTCATCCGGGACTCCGAGCAACATTCGGTAACCATGTATATCTATTCCCTATAACCCTAGCGTCATCGAACCTTAAGTGTGTAGACCCTACGGGTTCGGGAGACACGTAGACATGACCGAGCACTACTAGGGAAAAGCCTATACACAGAATCTTCGCAGCAGCGCGGTTCAAAATAGAGCTCTGCTGCTAAGTAGTTGTAGCGCGGGTTACATAAACTCGCTGTTGATAAAGATTTAGCAGTAGCGCGCTCGACAAGAAACGCGCTGCTACAAATATCGACCGGCGGTGTTCCCCCAACTCTAAGTAGTAGTAGCGCGGTCGGAATAACAGCACTACTGCTAAGTACGTAGTAGTAGCACGGTTTCCTCGAGATCGCTACTGGTAAGTTTCAAATTGCCACAATTTTTGTGTCGATTAGCGATGGCGCCTTACGCCATCGCAAAGCGCGCTGCTGCTAAGTTCTTAGCAGCAGCGCGTTTTATCTCCAGCCATCTGCTAACCCCACCAACAACCCAACCCGTCCTCCTCCCCCTTCCTTTTTCCCTTCCCCTACCTCCCCCTCTCCTCTCTTCCCTCCACCACATGCTCCCACTCTCACTCTTCTTCTTCTCAATACTTCTCCCCCATTACTCTCTCTCTTCTCTATCCACCTTCTCTCTCTTCATTACTCCTACATAACTACACCACCTCCATTAATTAATGCATCTTCTTTCTCTTTTCCTCCCCCTCCACTAGTTGAAGTTGTCTCCTTCCAAATTAGGTATCTAGGTAGATGTAGGATTTAGTTAAGTGACCTATTTGCCCCCTAACTAGATCTATCTTTGTCAAGAAGAGCTTTGTGCACTTTTGATCTCCCTACAACATCATCTCCGGCCATCGAGATAGAGGTGATGAAAATTTCATGCTTTTGCAAAATGGAAATGTGTTTATGTGTATGTGTGATATGTTTGTGGAAATTGTGTGTGTGGCATGAGTTGGCCTTGTAAATTGTGCTTTTGAGTTGCCTATGTTTTGCGAAATGTCGATTTATTTCTGTTTTGGTAATTTCGGCAAACTCTAGATCCATATATGTCCTATTTTAGGGAAGGTCATGCCAAATTTTTTATGACTTTGATGCATGCATGCATTTTTACAATCAATTTTTTATTATTACCGTGCAGAGTTGGCGATGGTCGATTGGAACAATGGTGGACAGGTGGTTGCGGTCGGCGGTGCAAGACATGAAAGAAAATAACCGGACAGAGGTTTTATATACGTGTCGAAAATGCAAAGGAATAGTTTGGCTCGACCCCCATGGCGATGGTGGGTCGAAGCGCACCTGCTCATGACTGGTTTCATGGATGGCTATACTCGGTGGATAATTGAAGATGAGGATGACGATGTTGAGGATGCCGACGGGCAGGCAATGATGAAAGCAGGGGCAAGACGAAGAGATGATCGATAATGGCGGCGGGGAAGAGGCCGGACATGGCGGCGGAGAAGTGGCTGGACATGGCGGAGGAGAAGGGGCCGGACATGGCGGCGGAGAGAACGACATGGACTCCACGCAGCAGAGTTCGTCGGTACTAAGTTCAATTGTGCGGGACCCTCATGTTCAAGCATTGCTTCGCAAGGAGACTGAAAGTGCAACTAATCCCCGGGTGGTTTTGGTAATTAATAACAACATATATATCATTGAACTAATTGTTTCTTGAGAATCATTTCAGAAAGTTCAGTGATATGGGTATGACAATGACTGAAGAAGTGGACCCCTCAAAATGCTAAGGCAAGCATTGGCAAAAGCTCAAGACTCCATTTTTGATTTAGTGATCCAAGATCACATTGAGTCCATAGGAAAGCCAATACTATTAAAAGGGGATGAGGTTATGATAATGATCAGGTTGCTCAAAGTGCTTAGTGATATATCTCCTAAACTATCAGCAACTCTCACTTCAAATATACACTCATAAGTAATCTCGGTCCCACCGATTCCATAAACTCAGTCACACCGAGATGAACCACCTCAGCCACAAAGCCAAACCCTAGAAATTTCGGATTTTCCGATTCTGAACTCGGTCTCACCGAAACTAGTGTAGCCAAGCTTCTGTAACCTTCTGTCATCAAATCGGTGTCACCGAGATGATAAAGTCGGTCCCACCGAGATTGGCAAACCCTAGTCTTTGGAAGAATCGGACTCACCGAGATTGTATTTTCGGTCCCACCGAAAATCCCAATGTTCACAAGATTTGAACTTTCGGTCTCACCGAGTTGTCAACTTCGGTCTGACCGAGATTGGTCAAATGTGTGTAGCAGTTGGATTTTGTGTGGAGGCTATAAATACCCTCCACCCCCTCTTCATTCGTGGAGAGAGCCATCGAAAGAACTACCACTCCTACCTTACATTTCGAGAAGAAAACTACCTACCCTTGTGTTGAGATCAAGTAGCTCCACTCCCACCATATGAAGCTTGATCTCTAGCCTTCCCAAGTTGCTTTCCACTCAATCCTTTCTTCCACCACAGCCAAATCAGTGAGGAGAGTTGAGTGTTGGGGAGATTATCATTTGAAGCACAAGAGCAAGGAGTTCATCATCACCAACACCATCTATTACCTTTTGGAGGTGGTGCCTCCTAGATTAGTTAGGTGTCGCTTGGGAGCCTCCGTCGAGATGTGGAGTTGAACCAAGAAGTTTGTAAGGGCAAGGAGATCGCCTACTTCGTGAAGATCTACCCCAGTAAGGCTAGTCCTCCGTGGGCGTATACCATGATGGCATATACAAGGTTGCTTCTTCGTGGACCCTTCGTGGGTGGAGCCCTCCGTGGACTCTCTGGCCGTTACCCTCCGTGGGTTGAAGTCTCCATCAACGTGGATTGACGATAGCACCACCTATCGGAACCACGGGAAAAATCTCCGTGTCTCCAAATTGCGTTTGCTCTTCTCCACCTCTCTTTACTACATGTGCAATTTACTTTCTGCTGCCAATACTCTAGAATTGCATGTGTAGGGTGATACTTGACTTGATCATCATTGTGAACTTGCCAAAAACTTGTCTTTATCAAAAGGCTGAATTTTTATATTGTCAAGTAGTCTAATCACCCCCCCTCTAGACATACTTTCGATCCTACAAGTGGTATCAGAGCTTTGGTCTCCATTGTATTGGTTTCCATTGCATTGGACTCCATAAGCTTGGTTTCACAACCTAGGAGAGTATGGCGTCTAGTGAGGGTAATTTTAAGAGAGGTCCTTACTTTGATGGTTCAAATTTTGCTAGTTGGAAGCATAAAATGAAAATGCATATTCTTGGACATAACCCTGCCACATGGGGCATTATTTGTGTTGGCTTGCAAGGTGAGTTCTTGAGGAAGGAAAAGTTCGGATCGTGAAGCTACAACGGATGAATTGCGGATGTTGCAAAACAATGCTCAAGCTTGTGACATTCTCTTCAATGCTTTGTGTCGAGGAGTTCAACAAAATCAGCCGTCTTGAGAATGCAAAAGAGATTTGGGATACTTTGGTCGAAATGCACAAAGGTACCGAGTCCGTGAAGGAATCAAAGCTAGATGTTCTTCAAGGTCAACTTGACAAGTTCAAGATGAAAGAAGGTGAAGGAGTCGCTGAAATGTACTCTAGGCTTGCTCTCATCACAAATGAGATTGCTGGCTTAGGAAGCGAAGAAATGACCGACCGATTCATCATCAAGAAGATTCTCAGAGCTTTGGATGGAAAGTATGACACCGTGTGCACTTTGATCCAAATGATGCCAAACTACAAGAATCTCAAGCCAACGAAGTCATTGGAAGAATTGTTGCTCATGAGATGACACTTAAAGATAAGGAAGAGCTTCACAACAAGTCAAGTGGTGCTTACAAAGCTACAAGTGATGCTCCCACAACCTCAAGTGACAAGCTAGTTTCCAATGAAGAGATAAGCCTAATGGTGAAGAACTTCAACAAATTCTACAAGAGTAGAAGCAAGGAAAGAAGCTCAAAGTCTAGATCATATGATGAAAAGAGATCTTCTAGTCGTGATCGAAGCTGCTACAATTGTGGAAGACCGGACACTACTCAAATGAGTGTTCGGCTCCCCACAAGAGAAGAGAAGAATCTCCAAGAAGAAGAAGCTCAAGAGAAGAGTCACCTCGAAAGAGAGAAGGAGTAGAGATGATCGTTATGAGCGAAGACCCTCTCGGAGAAGCAAGGATTAGGAAAGGAAAGACAAGTCATCAAGGAGCTACACAAGAAGAAAACATCAAGCTCATGTAGGTGAATGGGTCTCCGGCTCCGACTCGACAATCACTCCGAAAGAAGCTATCACTCCAACTCCGACTACAGATCAAGATGAAGGTGTTGCGGTCTTGCTCTCGTGTCCTCCAACTCCAACTCCTATGACTTATTTGATTCACCAAATGAGGGAATTGGAAGATGCTTCATGGCTAAAGGCCCCAAGGTATCACACCCTGAATTTATTGACTTTGATAGTGATGAGGATGACTTGCTTGGTGAAGATGAGCTCTTACATGACAAATCTAGTGAGCCTAGTAATGATGAACATGCTAGTAGTCTTTATAGTCGAGAAGAGTCGAATGACAATGCTATGAAGGAGATTGAGCGTCTAACTAAAGAACTAAACACTCTTAAGTTAGCTCATGAAACAACTCAAGAAGATCATAGAAAGCTCCTAAGATCTCATGAGAAGCTACGCTTCGAGAAGCTCAATCTAGAGCAAGAACATGAGTTTCTAAAAGCAATCAATGACGATCTTCAAAGAAGAGTTCTTCATATCTTGCCAAACGACTTCTCTTGTCTAATTTCTTGCCACCTATTAAAACTAAGCATGACAAGCATAAGAAAAATTCTTCATCTAGTAGTAACAATAACCATGCTAAATCTAATGTTGTTACCTCTAGTAGTTCTCTTGATTCCACTAACAATGTTTCAAGCCAAGTTACACTTGAGCAAGAAAATAGTTTATTGAAAGGGATTATAGAGAAAGGTGTCTACAAGAGCCTTGCCGAAGCAAGAACTTTGAGGAAATTGTTCGCAAGCAAGGAAGGCACCGGAAGAATCAAGGAATTGGTTTTGAGCGAAAGTTCAACGCCGAGGGTGTTGAATGGGAAGAAGGTCAATATTCCACTCCAAAGTTTGTTTCTCAAAAGAAGAAGTATGATCCTACTTCTTCCAATGTGGAACAAGCTCAAGATGACCTTCCATCACAAGACCACAAGCTAAAAGGGAAGGACAAGCTTCAAGAGGAGATTGATGCATTCATTGAAGCACCTAAAGCCATGGTCAAGTGGGTTCCCAAGGAAACGTCAAGTTCTACTTCGTCAAGCTCAACTACAACCCCAAGGATTCCCATCAAGATGATGTGGATCCGAAGAAGAAGAACTAGAGAGTTCTTGAGGGTGACTCGCCAACATACTTCACTCACATTCATTTTGGCAAAAACTTGTGCAATCAACTTCCACATCTTGCACTAGTTCATGGAGTCACAAACCCTCTTGTTGGTAAGTCAAGGGACAAGGTAATCATTGCTTTCATGGACATCATCAATTGTGAACTTCAATCTATGTCCATGGATATCCTTGTTTGTTCCTTGTGGGACTAACCCATGTAGGTATTGAAAGTGCCGAATCCAAAGGATTGCTCCCAACTCTTGATGATCTTCATCAACATTGAGCATCCACATCTTCAACATCTACATGAAGTCTTCTCGACAACCCAAGGTTAGTTTGACCCTTTAAAAGGGTTCTCACATCTAGGGGAGCTTTGCTCTAAAGAATTGAGCTAAAGCATCTTCAAATGATGTGAACACATTAATGCTTTATGTAAAAGTGGTAACCCCACTTGAGCTTAAGCGATGAGTATGACCTATGATCAAATGTTCTCATTTGACTCCTAAGTCAATATACTCATATATAGATGACCTAGTCATCGACAAATTGTGTGATAGTAGCTAGAGTTTTGTTTGTGCATGTTTGACACATATTTCATTTGCTATCTTATTGTGTGAGCATGTTGGATGCATGATTTTATCCATTCGAGGACATCCATTTGTTGCTTTGGTCTTTTTGGATTTTTCTGGACCAAATGGATGGACAAGAATGCCTAAGTACCTCCCTAGCTATCTATGCTTTCTTGTCTCAAATTCTATTCATGCTTATATCACAAACTTTGAACAAGTCATTTTCGGACACACCGAGTGAGGAGCACTCGGAGCCACCGATCCGTCAAAGGCTAAACTTCCAAAACCTTCTAAGTGATTTCGGTTAGACCAACCCACTCAAACTCGGTCAAACCGAAAGCACTTGGATTGATCTAGGTTTTCACCTCGGTGAAATCGAGTTGTACTTTTCGGCGTGACCGAAGTGTGTAACTGCCTGCAGTTATCCATCTCGGTGCCACCGAGTTTTACAACTCGGTCCCACCGACAGCAGAGGGGTATAAATACTCCGTGGGTCGCGCGCATTGATTTCTACTTCAAAACACCTCGCCCCCACACCCCTTGCTGCCGTCGCTGTGGTCTCCGGATCGTCTCCGTAGTCGCCTGTGCGCCCTCGCCGCAGGTCTCCATCGCCGTCAACGGACATTCTCTCCGCCGTTGTGCGCCGAGAGAACTCCACCAAGTTAGGGTGAGTTTCGATCCTCTCGTGCTTCAACCTCCGATTCTATGCACGATTGGTTTGCCTAGCATCTTGCCACGTTTGAGATCTTCCTATCCAGCAGATTAGTTCCTTTGAATGAAATTCGAGTAAAAGTTTTAGGGTTAGGTTTCACGAACACATCTCGGTGAGACCGATTCTACATTCTCGGTATGACCGATTTGGCCTCTGGCCATTGACCGCACTTTTCGGTCCAACCGAAGTTGTGCAAATCGGTGTGACCGAAATGAGGATTTAGTGAAACCCTAGTGTTTTCGGCAAGATCGAAACCCATTTCGTCCAACCGAAAGTGGTGTGAATGGTTCTGTTTAGACACTTGGATTCACGAATTTTAGACTCGGTCGACCGAAATGCATTCTGTGAAAACCTAAAACTGAAATTTGAACTCATTTTTTGCAAAATCTTCGCAGCTTTGTGATAACTCTTCTACTCTGCCTACACCTAATCTATTCACGGGTTGTCACCATGTCGATGCCGTGTGCCGAACAGGTCCGAGTCACCAATTGCTGAAATTCGAGGCGGGCACTAGTCCTGAGGCCAGCAGCTTTTCTGATAATGGTGAAAGGAGCACACCAAGTGGTTTGCCTCCTGCAGCCACCAGGGCCAGAAAGAAGAGGAATTCTGATGAAGAAGATTCTGATTTCATTGCTGAGGAAGAAATCTCCTCCAAGCCAAAGAGGAAAGTGGTTGCCAAAGAGCATCAAGGGCAGCAAACCAAGAAAGGCACCAGTAAAGTGAAGAAGTCCACTGTTGCTAAGAAGCTAAGTATGGAAGAGGAAACCTCAAGCAAGGTGAAGAAAACTTCCAAGAGGAAGAGGATTGTGCATGATGAAGCAGCAGATGATGATGATGAGGAAGCACCCCAGCCTCCTCCTCAGAAGTCTAAGTTCATGGGTGATGCCATCAGGGCAGGAGCACCTTCAAAGCCCAAGCCATCTGCTCCAGCAAAGGCAGCTCAAGCCAAGCCTGCTGCCAAGCCCAAGAAGACTGTCAGGAACATCCCAGCTTCAGAGAAGAAGAAAGATAATGTGCCACCAGCTGAGTCAGATGATGAGGCACCTGTATTGCTGAAACTTCGTCAGAAATTGCCAATTCACAATGATGCTCATCCTCGAGCTGAGACCATGAAGGAAAGAAAGGATAAAGGTCTCAGGCTATGGAGACAAGCTGATCCATATCTTTGTGAGGAGAAGAACTGCTGTAGATCCAAGGTTCCACACCGAGAGCAGCGGGACTTCTATGAGGCTATCTTGATGGACAAGAAGCCCATTATTGCAGATACTAGATATGTTGATTGGGCATACATTGTGATGAAGAGCACAGAGACTTCTTTCCACATGTGCATGAGAGCTTCACTTGCATGTGGTGTTCTTGAGTTTGTTGGTCGGTTGATGATTGGAATGATGAGATGATTATGCAATTCTATGCCACACTCATTTCTATCCGGATGGAAAGATCACATGGATGGTGAAGGCCAAAGATTCTCTTCAACTGTTGAAGAATGGGCAGAACTGCTGAATGCTCCAGTGCAGAGAGAGGATGATGTTGATGTCTATGGTATTCCCAAGAAGAACCACGAATCTATGAAGAATATGTACAATGAGGTACCAGCTAAGGATGTAGAGATCTGGAAGCTCAGCTCAGTGTATCATCTCCAGGCAGGTCTACCTACCACAAACACAATTCTGAGGCATACCTTGATGCCCAAGTCTGGAGATCATCGCATGATCAGAGGGTATTCTATCAACATGCTGCATATACTTGATCAGAAGGCACCTTTCAAGGTGATGGACCTGATTGTTGAGACTATCAAGCGGACTGCAGCAGACCAGAAGAGGTCATGTGGATTTGCCCCGCACATTCAGATGCTTATCAATGCCAAGTTTGGCACGGGCACATACTTGTTGGATAGACCACACTTGCCACTGCAGCCTGAGCATGAGGACAATGAAGTTGTGATGAATGAGGAGGACCCAACATCTGTTGAAGGTCAAGCAAAGTCTGAAGCTGCCAAGAAAGCTAAAGCTGAGAAGGAAGCAGCAGCATCAGCAGCAGCTAAACCCAAGAGTGTTGGAGAGCAGCTCCTTGAAGCTACCCAGAGGATTGAACAACGCCTGGCCAGCATTTTGCAGTCTCAGGAGAGTCTTGAGAGGATTGTTGAAGACAAGATCCATGCTCTGGATGTCAAGTCGATGAAGTGCAAGTCCTTGTCAACAAGCTTGAGGCAGATATCGAGGAAGCAAAGAGGGAGAAGGAAGAGCTCATGCAGGAGATGAAGGATGACCTAGTCCAGGATGATTATGAACAGCCTGCTCCGGTTCCCACAAGACCCAGATCAGCTGCTATTCGATGGATGACACGGGACTACAGCCTCGGCACCTCCACAGCTCCATCAGTTCCAGCTCCGGCTCCGGTGACCACTCCTCCAGCTCCACATACATCGGTGAAGCCTTTGCAGATGCAGCCATCTCAACTCCATCAACCTGCACAGAGCCGCCCAGCAGAGTCCCCGGTGACGTTTAGCTCTATGCCTTTTGAACTTTTGGTAACTTGTTGCCAAAGGGGAGAAATTGTATAGATCATAGGACTTCGAGAGAGAGAGTGCTTTGTCTTTGCGCTTTTGCTCTTTCGTTTATTTGCGGTCTTTTGAGATTTTGAGACATTCCGTGTGTTTGATACTCGTTTGCTCTACATTGATGAGTGCTTGGTCGTACTATGCCTTAATGTGTGCTTAATGCTTATCATATGCTATTCATATCTTGTATGACCATTTACTCATGTCTTGGTGATTGGGTGCATGCTATTCATTCTTATCATTTTGTGCGCTCCACCAAGATGTATGTGACATGGAAGAGTGACCCATGATCCTAATCGATTGTGCATTTGCATTCAAACGCAAATCTTAAATAATGCACAAATTTAGGGGGAGCTCTTGCTTATCACATACTTCTCAAAGTGACGATATTATTCATTGATTATATCATTTGTTGAAGCTTTGATCTATATGTTGTCATCAATTACCAAAAAGGGGGAGATTGAAAGTGCAACTAATCCCCAGGTGGTTTTGGTAATTAGTAACAACATATATATCATTGAACTCATTGTTTCTTGAGAATCATTTCAGAAAGTTCAGTGATATGGGTATGGCAATGACTGAAGAAGTGGACCCCTCAAAATGCTAAGGCAAGCATTGGCAAAAGCTCAAGACTCCATTTTTGGTTTAGTGATCCAAGATCACATTGAGTCCATAGGAAAGCCAATACTATTAAAAGGGGATGAGGTTATGATAATGATATGGTTGCTCAAAGTGCTTAGTGATATATCTCCTAAACTATCAGCAACTCTCACTTCAAATATACACTCATAAGTAATCTCGGTCCCACCGATTCCATAAACTCTTCACACCGAGATGAACCACCTCACCACAAAGCCAAACCCTAGAAATTTCGGATTTTCCGATTCGAACTCGGTCTCACGAAACTAGTGTTGCCAAGCTTCAGAACATACGTCATCAAATCGGTGTCACCGAGATGATAAAGTCGGTCCCACCGAGATTGGCAAACCCTAGTCTTTGGAAGAATCGGACTCACCGAGATTGTATTTTCGGTCCCACCGAAAATCCCAACGTTCACAAGATTTGAACTTTCGGTCTCACCGAGTTGTCAACTTCGGTCGACCGAGATTGGTCAAATGTGTGTAGCAGTTGGATTTTGTGTGGAGGCTATAAATACCCTCCACCCCTCTTCATTCGTGGAGAGAGCCATCGAAAGAACTACCACTCCTACCTTACATTTCGAGAAGAAAACTACCTACCCTTGTGTTGAGATCAAGTAGCTCCACTCCCACCATATGAAGCTTGATCTCTAGCCTTCCCAAGTTGCTTTCCACTCAATCCTTTCTTCCACCACAGACAAATCGGTGAGGAGAGTTGAGTGTTGGGGAGATTATCATTTGAAGCACAAGAGCAAGGAGTTCATCATCACCAACACCATCTATTACCTTTTGGAGGTGGTGCCTCCTAGATTTGTTAGGTGTCGCTTGGGAGCCTCCGTTGAGATGTGGAGTTGAACCAAGAAGTTTGTAAGGGCAAGGAGATCGCCTACCGTGAAGATCTACCCGAGTAAGGCTAGTCCTCCGTGGGCGTATGCCATGATGGCATAGACAAGGTTGCTTCTTCGTGGACCCTTCGTGGGTGGAGCCCTCCGTGGACTCTCGCAGCCGTTACCCTCCGTGGGTTGAAGTCTCCATCAACGTGGATTGACGATAGCACCACCTATCGGAACCACGAGAAAAATCTCCGTGTCTCCAAATTGCGTTTGCTCTTCTCCACCTCTCTTTACTACATGTGCAATTTACTTTCCGCTGCCAATACTCTAGAATTGCATGTGTAGAGTGATACTTGACTTGATCATCATTGTGAACTTGCCAAAAACTTGTCTTTATCAAAAGGCTGAATTTTTATATTGTCAAGTAGTCTAATCACCCCCCCTCTAGACATACTTTCGATCCTACAGAGACGAGTACTGAGAGAGCTGCTTCTAGAGAGGAGGCTAAGCTGGAGCAACTGGTGGTAGACTCGAACACTCCATTGTATGATGGTTGCAATCCTAAGGTGACCCGGTTGAGTTTCACGCTCCAACTCCTGAAGACGAAGGCTAAAAACAAATGGACCAACACTAGCCTCGATGAGCATCTCAAGTACCTAAAGGATGTTCTTCCCGCGGGTAATCTATGTCCTACTAGTGTTGATGAGGCCAAGAAGATCATGTGCCCTCTTGATCTGCCACACGTTAGATACCATGCATGCATCAACGATTGCATAATTTATCGGAAGGAGCACGGAAAAAACAAGCTGTCCTGTGTGCAATGCTTCTCGATACAAGAAGGCCGGAAGAAATGTCCCGTAAAGTTGTATGGTACTTACCGATCACTCCCGTCTTCAGAGGTATTTTGTAGATCCCAAGGAAGCAGAGCTATCTGCGCCGCACGCGGAGAGGAAGAAGCCCGACGATGGAGATGATCCAAGCTGAGACACGTGAAGGATGGAAGCCGGTGGAGAGCGTTGAACAGCTTCTATCGATATTTTGAATGTGATGCAAGGAACATCGTGCTCGTGGCGTGTACCGATGGCATGAATCCGTTTGGCAACCGAACACCAACCATAGTACATGGCCCGTGTTTGTATGGATGTACAACCTCCCCTGGTTGTGCATGAAATCGAAGTACATTCACATGAGCATGCTTATTCAAGGGCGAAACAACCAGGAAATAATATTAATTTGTATCGGGGCTACTTCAAGAGGAGTTAGACACGTTATGGAAAACACCGCCAAGACATGGGACGCTTGACAAAGGTGAGTATTTCAACATGAGAGCGGCTGATCACGACGAAGGAGGACTATCTCGATTACGGATATGTGGCGGGCCGGTGTGCCATGGATATTCGGATGCACGCGGTGCATGGATGATACAACGTCTTAGCAGCTAACGTCAAGGAAAGATGGCGGGTCTGGGAAAATCGTGTACATGGGGCATCGAAGATGGCTTGAACAGGACGACCCGTGGAGAAACCGTGGAGATCTATTCAATGGTCACGCCGAGCATCAAGGACCTCCACGTAAGCGGAGCGGTGCCGAAATCGATGAGCTGTTGAAAAACTAGAATGAGTGCCCCGCACCGGGAAAGACGATGAGAAAGGTGCCGGAGGCACTGCTGAAGGTATGGAAGACGAGGTCTGTGTTCTGGGACTTGGAGTACTGGCACAAACTTGATACACCTCATTGCCTTGATCAAATGCATATCTGTAAGAATGTCCTTGAGAGCTTGCTCGCAACATCGATGAACATGCGGATAAGACCAAGGATGAGCGAAGGCAAGAAAAGACTTGCAAGATTTGAAAATTAGGAAGATCGCACATGCCGCCTGTAAAATGTCGACGAGACAGAGGCGGAGCAGAGGCACGGGAGAAGAAGGGCAAGAAATTAAAGAAAGAAGATTATTGCCCCCTCTTGCTTCACCTTAAGTCGGTGAGATCAATCAATTCTTTAAGTGCCTTACGGAGTGAAAGTTAGTTCGATTATTGTGGCAAGATAAGCGGATATCTAGACACGGACAAGAAAAGGTTCAGCGGGATGAAGTCTCTTGACTGTCATGTGATGATGACGCAGATACTACTGTTGCCCTTAGAAGGATAATGGACAAGCACGTCCGTGACATGCTTATTGGTCTCTGCAACTTTTTGGCGTCATCTCGAAAGTTGATCGGTGTGAAGCAGCTCCAAAGGCTACGAGGAAGAGATCGTTGTGATACTGAATGAGCTTGAGATGTACTTCCCGCCCGCGTTCTTCGACGTGATGGTGCATCTGTGTGTCCATATTGTGGATGACATAATAGACTTGGGGCCGTCATTCCTACACAACATGATGCCGTTTGAGAGGATGAATGGGATCATCAAAGGGTTCGTTCGTAACATGTCCCGTCCGGATGGAAGCATCGTCCAGGGCTATTTGGCACAAGAGTGCATCTCTTTCTGTGAGAATTTTCTATATGGCGCAGACCAGCCGCTTTGGTGTTAGTGTTGGTTTGCCCGTTAACAAGCACGATGGGAGGCTCGAAGGAGATGGTCATCGCAACGGTCGAGGAACTGCACGTGGCATACTCAGATCGACGCAGCGACTTTGACAGAGCAAACTTGGTAGTGCTATAACACCTAGACGAGGTAGATCCTTCGTCGCAATCGCACAAAGAAATTATCGCAAAGAAGTATCGTGACCGGGGGTATGCGGGACGGACGCCGAAGTTACTAGAGTGCACAACTCCACTTTCTGCATTGGTTCAAAGAGCATATTATTGCTAATCCCGGAGGAGGGCTCTAAGGACGGATTTCTCATATCGCCTTAGCACATGGCCCTCGCCCAACCTCGTAACCTATCGGGCATATGATATCAACGGATACACATTCTACGGAGGCAAAAGATATGGACAATGATGATCGAACTCGGGGTGACGATGGAATGCATGACCGCGGCGACAACGGCACAACCGAACAATTTTATGGAAGGGTCGAGGAGATCAGGGAGCTTGACTACTCGGACTGCACAACACGACGATGTTTCGTGTCGATGAGCTAAGAATGTCGAAGAGAAAGCCGGATGTTCACTACCATGACTATACCCGACGCCAAGAGCGCTACCGTGAACGCTTATCGCAAAAAACGAGCCATGGGTACACGCTAAGCACGTGACACAATGCTTCTTCATAACTGACCAGCGCAATCCCAGCCGTGTTGTCGTGAGGAGAGGCAAAAGGAACATCATTGGAATGGATGGAGTCACCAACGAGGAAGACTATGATCGATCGGCAACCCAATGAGGGAAGATGACGATGATGATGAAGTATACGTCAAAAGAAGAATCAATACTACATTACCTAAGAAAAATCGTACTCCATTGAAAAGGCAAAGTCACAATGAGGGGCTCAATTATTCTTCGACGAACAAGAAGGGAAAGAAGCTGACTCAAAAACGAAAACGTCAGCACTGAGGAAACGTATGTTATGGGTTCAATGATGTGTAATATATATATGTTCCTATTTTGTATACACACTTAGTCATTATTATGCATGGGTCCAATGATGTGTAATATATATGTTTGTATTTTGCATACATATTTAACCGTCAAATGATGCAATATATATCGCCCTCCCTTCGTTCACTGCCCTCGGGAAATAAAAGTGGGATAAAATAAAGGAAAAGAAAAAGGAAAACTGGCAGTAGCGACCGCAGTAGCAGCGCGTTTCCACAAAACCGCTGCTGCTAGATCTTAGTAGTAGCGTGTTTCTCATAAACTGCTGCCGCTACACACCATAGTAGTAGCGAGTTTCCCATAAAGCGCTGCAGCTACGCACCATAGTAGTAGCGTGTTTCTCATAAACCGCTGCCGCTACAGAATATAGTAGCAGCGCGTTTTGACATAACGCGCTACTGCTACGTCTACTTAACCCAAAATTCGCACTCGCCCAGCTTCATCCCGCCATTTCCCCTAGATCCCCACTCTCTCCGGCCCCGTTGCTCGCCCGCCCGAACTGCCCTGGCTTCGCCCCGACTCCGCAAGGCGGCGCTTAGCCTCTAGGCCGCTTCGCCCCGGCCCTCGACCCGACTCCGGCGCTTCGCCCCGACCACGCCGCTCGCCCCGACCACGCCGCTCGCCCCGACCAGCCGCTCGCCCCCGACCCAGCGCTTCGCCCCGACCCGTCGGCCCTCGCCTCCCTCCTCTCCCCTGCCGGCCGTCGTCGGGCCTGCCTCCTCGCCCCTGCACTCTCTGTAAACCCCCCCTCTCTGCTAGGGTTCTTCATGTTAATTAATTAGGTTATCTATTTAGTTATGAATTAGCTGAATTTATATGGAAATTTGAACTGGACATGTGATATGTGCATATGTCATGTTTTGGACATGTCATGTTTGGAAAATGATCCGAGTGGCCTATGTTACGCCGGAATGTTGATTCGTTTTCGTTTCGGTGAATTTCAGGCGCTCGATATGTCCATTTTTTTAGCAAAGGTCATGCCGAAATTTCCCGTGAATAAAGGCATGATTTGTGCTACATAGTTGGCATATCAGTCTTGGCACATAGATTTCTTTTATGTCATTTCTCATTTATTCATACTTTTAGAAATAAATGAGGCCACTTAATCATAGGAAACATGTCGAACAACGAAGAAACTGGGCCTTCTGACCAAGATGCAGACGAGATGGATTATGAGGGTGAACAAGAGTACCTCGACTATTTGACTGCTAAGCAAGGTTTGCAGGTCGGCCTCGATGATGGTACTGATGCCGACATCGGCACCGACGACGCCGGCACCGATGGCGGCGCCGAGACCGGTGGGGAAGGTACCGGCGGGGAAGGTACCGGCGGGGAAGGTACCGGCCCCGATGCCGATACCGAAAAGAGGAAGCATAAGAAGTAGAGGATACGAAAACCTAACAAACTAGGGATTGGACGACTTGTGATCACAAAGATGGCACCTGGCAAGTTTGAGCCGTTAGAGCCGGAAGAACCTCGCAAGTGCTATGGGAACCAAGTAGGATGCATCCTACGGGAATGCGTGAGCATCAACGGCGATGACTTAAGGAGTAAAGAACATTTGACGCAGTTGCTCCTAACGAAGTTGCACAAGAGATTCAAGTTCCCCGACCGGGATGATAACATAGAACAACCGTGGGATGATCCAAAGATGAAAAAGATTAACAATCACGCCATGGGCATGTTCAGCAATGATTTGGCCTCCTGGAAAGGGAGGGTGAAACGAGCTATTGAGGCTGATGAACCCCTGTCCAAGATTCTGGAGGAAAATCCAACACTTACGGAAGAGGAGTTCGAAAAGTTCAAGGACACTTGCGCTACCGAGGCAGCCAAGGCTAAGGCTGTGAAATTCAAAAGCCTTCAGCTCCGAACACGGAAGCATCGCCTCGGAAGCCGTGGCTACCTCGGTAAAAGGCCCATATGGGATAAGGAGGATGCGGAGCGTGAAGCCGCTGGTCTCCAGACCCTTCGCTGAAGTTCACCAACCCCTTGGAGCATGACTTCATCAGGCCCGCTACAAGTGGGACAAGGAGAAAAGGTTTTTACATGGACAAGATCACGAGGAAATTGATTAGACTCTGGAGAAGCAACACCGCTTGCAGCCGAAAAGCCCTACTTCTCGATGAGGCCCAAGTGGGACACCCTCTCAACCGGCCTTGAGCGAACTTAAGGGACTCTGTTGGACCAGCGGCCGCAATATGGTCGTGTGCGCGGCTGGAGACGGCGCCACGTGGAAGGTGTTTTACAACGACGGCCCGGAGGCCAAGAAGCGAAAAAGAAGTTTAGTCGGCGGACATCGGCGCAAAGGTGAAGCTTGCGGTCGAGAAAAAGCAGCCGAGGACGCGAAAAAAGCATCCTAGGACAAATATGAGTTGCTACAATGAGAAAGTCAATGCAGCTGTAAATGCTGCAGAAATGATTTCGCTAATAACTTGGTTCGATTATCATCAATCGGGCGAAGGAAAATCGAGCACAAGACGGTACATGATTTCGATGCCCGGTTTACGTCGCGAGCAACTCCATGAACAACAACACCATCGCACCATCACTTTCTCAAGCAACCGGCCTCCTCTCGCAGCCGCTCCGCTCATAGCAGCCCGTCCTCGTCTCAAGCGCTAGGTGGGCCTTCGTCTTTGGCTGAGCTCGGCGCCGCCACGGTAATTACATGTCGCACCAACATATATATATATAGATAATATTCCATTTTGTTGCCTTTGGTTGTTTTACACCACGACATATGTGTTTCAGGTAAAGAAACCCCATGCACCATACTCTACTTGATCAAAGGCCGAAGGTGGGCGTGGGAAAGGGATGATAATGGACCCTCTCAATGCACATTCCACAACCAGCCAATCCCGCTGGGCACTTGAGGTTAGCTTGACCAATGTGAAATCGGGCACGAGGATTTGCCTCCTCCAAGACAAAGCAGGTGGGAGCGACGATGAGACCCCGCCGTGGATTGACGCTGCAAGGGTTGGGTGCTGCTATGGCGAAGAATCTTATTAAATGCGAGCCGGCCGAGAGCACACCAATAACTACCACACATCAACAAGCATGTGCGGAGACCACCACCCCACCTACGCAATTACCAACTCTGTAGTAGTGCCGGGTGAGAGCGGCGGACGACATGATGAAGGGGGTGCAATAGTATGGCTGATGTAATTTCTCCCAGAGAACAGAGAATGGATGATGAGACAGAGGTCGACCCTATGGATTACCTCAATACAAACGCGTATGACTGTGACATAGATATGATGAGTCAACCATATGACGAATCGGGCTATCAACTTGCTAATGAGGATATGGATGATATACGGGCAGGGCCGTACCATGGAATGCAAAAGTTTCTCTTCATGAAATCCTCACAGACACGCTCAAGATGCCACCTCAACACAGCTCAACTAGCCGGGCGCGAGGGTCGTACAATACTTAGCCCGGGAACACTTGGGCAGGGGTTAAGGAAGGGTCCGGAAGGTGTGCCCAAGAAAAGGAGAGGAAGAGATCGGGAAGGTAATCGCCTCCAAACAAGCGAGCACACAGCAGCCAGACGATGCATTACAAGAGCGTGTACCCGTGAAAGGTGCGGTCATGTTCCATCTCACAGGCGAGCCGATGCTACCACCGAAACCGCTGGAGGCACTATCGAGGATCTCGAGATGCGCACGACCATGTCTGTCGACCGAGAAAAGCCTACTAGCCTCAAAGGATCCAGGATATCCGACATACGCGGCTCTTGTGCCTGAGGGGAAGTGCTACGTCGACACACGGCCCGCAGAGGTGTTCTTCCTGCGGTTTGACCATATCTTTGAGATGTTTCTAACAAGGCGGCTTGATTTTACTATCGTCCGCCTTTTTGCGCTACATATGAGCTCCGTCGTGAAGAGTGAAGAAGTCTCGCAAATCTGTGTGGCGGATCCATACTACATGCACGAGTCTTTATTGAGTCTCGGCGACTTTGAGCGTGAAACTGCTAGGGAGTACCTCCAAAACTTCATGGTACAAAATAAGGACCGGGAAATTGTCCTCGTGCCTTATCATCCAAAGTAAGTCGTTCGGACAACCCTTTCGTACATTTCAATCATTCCTTCTCTCTCATATGGGGAATAATTTGAGGTGTCTTTTCCCTGCGCAAACGGGCGCGCCGTCCTTATCGTTCTTTACCCGCAAGTCTCCCACGCCGTGTATTTTGACCCTTCCAGAGACTACGAGAAAAAGGACTACACCCACATAATGAATATTCTAGATGATGCTCTCCAAGGCTTTAGCTTTAGAGGTGGCCACGTGCATATTAGGAAACAAAGGAACAAGAAGATGGGTTTCGCACATAAAACTAACTTCTCCTGCATCCATGTCCCTAAACCAAGCAAGAAGGATGGATTCTACATCGTCCATCTCATGATTCAGTTCAACATGGATCACCAAAAGCTTTGCATTAACAGCAAAAATGATGATCATATCCACAAGTGGCTAGAATCTCATGGAGAAGCGAATTATAAACTTAGAGATGACTTATTTCGCATCCAAAGCGACATTGCGACGATCATCATGAAAGAAGTCGTCGATGAGAAGGGGATGTTCCACCACGGCCCTATATCGTGAGCTGACGTCCGAACTCGCATAGGCATGCAACGTCTAGACCTCACGCCGTTCAAGCAGCTAGGGTTCGTCCTCGATGATATGGAAGGATGGAACTTCTAGTGATTTATGATGCCGATGATGATGATATGTGTCGGTTGAACTTGTATACTTTTTGTAGCGATGAAACTTTGTGATGTCCACGGTCCCTGCCGAACTTGCGTAACGCTACTTTGTTAGTTTGCATACGATGACCTGCGTACCTCTAGTTAATTAATTTGCGTACTGTATATGTTGCATCTAGTTGCTAACCTTTCTTTCTTGGTGTTGCTCTAGTATATTTTGTTGCATATATATGATTGTACATCCTCTTCATGAACATGCATCTCTAACAGGTACCTAGTTTCTTGATGGCGAGATGGAAATGCTATGTTGTGTACAAAGGGAAGGTTCGAGGGTGTACAACGAGTGGCATGAGTGTCGGCGCAAGTGAATGGGTTCACGGCGCCAGCCATAAAGGCTTCAAAAGCGCACAAGAAGGAGAAGCTAGTTACTTGAGGTTCACGCTAGCGCAAGAGAGGACTCAGAATCGCCACCTCATGTCTGCATGGTTCCGCTCTCACTCATAGTGATAGCACTTCTTGCGTATACCTTTGTTTAGATGGATAGCGTTGTTGTAGTTGCAAGTATTCGAGACTTGCATGTATTGCTATTTTCGAGATGATGACAAGATATCACTTTGTGTTCGATGATGATTATGAAGAGACTATTTGTATGTACATGCTATGATTACATTTGTGGTCTCATGAGCATTTGTATGTGTATCATGATGACATTTCTATGTGCTAAAGATTCTTCTACAAAGCCGGTTCAAATACAAAACAAATATGCCAAAAAACTACTTAATTTAGCGATGGCGAGTGTACAAAAGTTAGCAGCAGGCGCCTCAATAGCGATGAGCGCGTCCGCCAAAGAGCGCTAAGCGCTACTAGCGATAGCGAAGCTTCTCATAACCGCGCTGCTGCTACACTTGTGTAGCGATGAGCGCTGGTGCTCACGCCGCCATCGCTATGAGTTAGCTGTAGCGCCCGTATTAGTAGCGGGGTACTGCGCCATCGATACATCTAAAACCCGCGCTACTGCTAGCCTTTTCCCTAGTAGTGGAGACAACTCTCTGACCAATAACCAACAGCGGGATCTGGATACCCATGTTGGCTCCCACATGTTCCACGATGATCTCATCGGATGAATCACGATGTCGAGGATTCAATCAATCCCGTATTCAATTCCCTTTGTCTACCGGTATAGTACTTGCCCGAGATTCGATCGTCGGTATCCCGATACTTGTTCAATCTTGTTACCGGCAAGTCTCTTTACTCGTTCCGTAACACATCATCCCATCATCAACCCCTTGGTCACACTATGCACATTATGATGATGTCCTATTGAGTGGGCCCAGAGATGCCTCTCCGTCACACGGAGTGACAAATCCCAGTCTCGATTCGTGCCAACCCAACAGACACTTTCGGAGATACCCGTAGTGCACCTTTATAGCCACCCAGTTATGTTGTGACGTTTGGTACACCCAAAGCATTCCTACGGTATCCGGGAGTTGCACAATCTCATTGTCTAAGGAAACGATACTTGACATTAGAAAAGCTTTAGCATACGAACTACACGATCTTTTTGCTAGGCTTAGGATTGGGTCTTGTCCATCACATCATTCTCCTAATGATGTGATCCCATTATCAACGACATCCAATGTCCATGGTCAGGAAACCGTAACCATCTATTGATCAATGAGCTAGTCAACTAGAGGCTTACCAGGGACATGGTGTTGTCTATGTATCCACACATGTATCTGAGTTTCCTATCAATACAATTATAGCATGGATAATAAACGATTATCATGAACAAGGAAATATAATAATAATAACTAATTTATTATTGCCTCTAGGGCATATTTCCAACAAGAATGTGCAAGCATGTGATTAATGAAAAGAGGGGCGGGAGTGTGCACCTGCGTGGAATCGTATTGGACATATGGGGGCATGGACGGCGAGAAGAGAAGAGGGAAGTATATATGTGTTTGTTGTAGGCACACTTGGCTAGAGAGGTATATCGACCGGTGTGTGCCAGAAAGAAGGAGCCGGGGGCCTACACACACCGCTGGTGGACGACCTAAAGAGAAATAATGAACGTGCACGATGGAGGGGACGCTAAGGGTGTGTGAGGGGGGCGGGCGTGTTGAAAGTGCAACTAATCCCCGGGTGGTTTTGGTAATTAATAACAACATATATATCATTGAACTAATAGTTTCTTGAGAATCATTTCAGAAAGTTCAGTGATATGGGTATGGCAAGGACTGAAGAAGTGGACCCCTCAAAATGCTAAGGCAAACATTGGCAAAAGCTCAAGACTCCATTTTTGGTTTAGTGATCCAAGATCACATTGAGTCTATAGGAAAGCCAATACTATTAAAAGGGATGAGGTTATGATAATGATCTGGTTGCTCAAAGTGCTTAGTGATACATCTCCTAAACTATCAGCAACTCTCACTTTGCATTATACACTCATAAGTAATCTCGGTCCCACCGATTTTCCAAACCACCACACCGAGATGAACCACCTCAGCCACAAAGCCAAACCCTAGAAATTTCGGATTTTCCGATTCGAACTCGGTCTCATCGAAACTTGAGTTGCCAAGCTTCAGAACCTTCGTCATCAAATCGGTGTCACCGAGATGATGAAGTCGGTCCCACCGAGATTGGCAAGCTCATGTCTTTGGACGAATCGGACTCACCGAGATTGTATTTTCGGTCCCACTAAAATCCCAACGTTCACATGATTTGAACTTTCGGTCTCACCGAGTTGTCAACTTCGGTCCGACCGAGATTGGTCAAATGTGTGTAACAGTTGGATTTTGTGTGGAGGCTATAAATACCCTCCACCCCTCTTCATTCGTGGAGAGAGCCATCGAGAAAGTACTACCACTCCTACCTTACATTTCGAGAAGAGAACTACCTACCCTTGTGTTGAGATCAAGTTGCTCCACTCCCACCATATGAAGCTTGATCTCTAGCCTTCCCAAGTTGCTTTCCACTCAATCCTTTCTTCCACCACAGCCAAATCAGTGAGGAGAGTTGAGTGTTGGGGAGATTATCATTTGAAGCACAAGAGCAAGGAGTTCATCATCATCAACACCATCTATTACCTTTTGGAGGTGGTGCCTCCTAGATTGGTTAGGTGTCGCTTGGGAGCCTCCGTCGAGATGTGGAGTTGAACCAAGAAGTTTGTAAGGGCAAGGAGATCGCCTACTGTGAAGATCTACCCCGAGTAAGGCTAGCCCTCCGTGGGCGTATGCCATGATGGCATAGACAAGGTTGCTTCTTCGTGGACCCTTCGTGGGTGGAGCCCTCCATGGACTCTCGCAGCCGTTACCCTCCGTGGGTTGAAGTCTCCATCAACGTGGATTGACGATAGCACCACCTATCGGAACCACGAGAAAAATCACCGCGTCTCCAAATTGCGTTTGCTCTTCTCCACCTCCCTTTACTACATGTGCAATTTACTTTCCGCTGCCTATACTCTAGAATTGCATGTGTAGGGTGATACTTGACTTGATCATCATTGTGAACTTGCCAAAAACTTGTCTTTGTAAAAGGCTGAATTTTTATATTGTCAAGTAGTCTAATCACCCCCCTCTAGACATACTTTCGATCCTACAAGTGGTATCAGAGCTTTGGTCTCCATTGTATTGGTCTCCATTGTATTGGTCTCCATTGCATTGGACTCCATAAGCTTGGTTTCACAACCTAGGAGAGTATGGCGTCTAGTGAGGGTAATTTTCGTAGAGGTCCTTACTTTGATGGTTCAAACTTTGCTAGTTGGAAGCATAAAATGAAAATGCATATTCTTGGCCATAACCCAGCCGCATGGGGCATTATTTGTGTTGGTTTACAAGGTGAATTCTTGAGGAAGGAAAAGTTCCGGATCATGGGTTACAGCGGATGAATTGCGGATGTTGCAAAACAATGCTCAAGCTTGTGACATTCTCTTCAATGCTCTGTGTCCCGAGGAGTTCAACAAAATCAGCCGTCTTGAGAATGCAAAAGAGATTTGGGATACTTTGGTCGAAATGCATGAAGGTACCGAGTCCGTGAAGGAATCAAAGCTAGATGTTCTTCCTTGCTTGCTCTCATCACCAATGAGATTGCCGGCTTAGGAAGCGAAGAAATGACCGACCGATTCATCATCAAGAAGATTCTCAGAGCTTTGGATGGAAAGTATGACACCGTGTGCACTTTGATCCAAATGATGCCAAACTACAAGAATCTCAAGCCAACCGAAGTCATTGGAAGAATTGTTGCTCATGAGATGACACTTAAGGATAAGGAAGAGCTTCACAACAAGTCAAGTGGTGCTTACAAAGCTACAAGTGATGCTCCCACAACCTCAAGTGACAAGCTAGTTTCCAATGAAGAGATAAGCCTAATGGTGAAGAACTTCAACAAATTCTACAAGAGTAGAAGCAAAGAGAGAAGCTCAAAGTCTAGATCATATGATGAAAAGAGATCTTCTAGTCGTGATCGAATCTGCTACAATTGTGGAAGACCGGACACTATTCAAATGAGTGTTCGACTCCCCACAAGAGAAGAGAAGAATCTCCAAGAAGAAGAAGCTCAAGAGAAGAGTCACCTCGAAAGAGAGAAGGAGTAGAGATGATCGTTATGAACGAAGACCCTCTCGGAGAAGCAAGGATTCGGAGAGGAAAGACAAGTCATCAAGGAGCTACACAAGAAGAAAACATCAAGCTCATGTAGGTGAATGGGTCTCCGGCTCCGACTCGACAATCAATCCGAAAGAAGCTATCACTCCAACTCCGACTACAGATCAAGATGAGGGTGTTGCGGTCTTGCTCTCAGATCCTCCAACTCCAACTCCTATGACTTATTTGATTCACCAAATGAGGGAATTGGAAGATGCTTCATGGCTAAAGGCCCCAAGGTATCACACCCTGAATTCATTGACTTTGATAGTGATGAGGATGACTTGCTTCGTGAAGATGAGCTTTTACATGATAAATCCAATGAACATTGTAATGATGAACATGCTAGTAGTCTTTATAGTCGAGATGAGTCGAATGACAATGCTATGAAGGAGATTGAGCGTCTAACTAAAGAACTAAACACTCTTAAGTTAGCTCATGAAACAACTCAAGAAGATCATAGAGAGCTCCTAAGATCTCATGAGAAGCTACGCTTCGAGAAGCTCACTCTAGAGCAAGAACATGAGTTTCTAAAAGCAATCAATGACGATCTTCGAAAGAAGAGTTCTTCATATCTTGCCAAACGACTTCTCTTGTCTAATTTCTTGCCTCCCATTAAAACTAAGCATGACAAGAATAAGAAAAATTCTTCATCTAGTAGTAACAATAACCATGCTAAATCCAATATTGTTGCTTCTAGTAGTTCTCTTGATTCCACTAACAATGTTTCAAGCCAAGTTACACTTGAGCAAGAAAATAGTTTATTGAAAGGGATTATAGAAAAAGGTGTCTACAAGAGCCTTGCCGGAAGCAAGAACTTTGAGGAAATTGTTCGCAAGCAAGGAAGGCACCGGAAGAATCAAGGAATTGGTTTTGAGCGAAAGTTCAACGCCGAAGGTGTTGAATGGGAAGAAGGTCAATATCCAACTCCACAGTTTATTCCTCAAAAGGAGAAGTACAATCCTACTTCTTCCAATGTGGAACAAGCTCAAGATGATCTTCGACCACAAGACCACAAGCTAAAAGGCAAGGACAAGCTTCAAGAGGAGATTGATGTATTTATTGAAGCACCTAAAGCCATGGTCAAGTGGGTTCCCAAGGAAACGTCAAGTTCTACTTCGTCAAGCTCAACTACAACCCCAAGGATTCCCATCAAGATGATGTGGATCCCGAAGAAGAAGAACTAGAGAGTTCTTGAGGGTGACTCCGCCAACATACTTCACTCACATTCATTTTGGCAAAAACTTGTGCAATCAACTTCCACATCTTGCACTAGTTCATGGAGTCACAAACCCTCTTGTTGGTAAGTCAAGGGACAAGGTAATCATTGCTTTCATGGACATCATCTATTGTGAACTTCAATCTATGTCCATGGATATCCTTGTTTGTTCCTCGTGGGACTAACCCATGTAGGTATTGAAAGTGCCCGAATCCAAAGGATTGCTCCCAACTCTTGATGATCTACATCAACATTGAGCATCCACATCTTCAACATCTACATGAAGTCTTCTACGACAACCCAAGGTTAGTTTGACCCTTTAAAAGGGGTTCTCACATCTAGGGGGAGCTTTGCTCTAAAGAATTGAGCTAAAGCATCTTCAAATGATGTGAACACATCAATGCTTTATGTAAAAGTGGTAACCCCACTTGTGCTTAAACGATTAGTATGACCTATGATCAAATGTTCTCATTTGACTCCTAAGTCAATATACTCATATATAGATGACCTAGTCATCGACAAATTGTGTGATAGTAGCTAGAGTTTTGATTGTGCATGTTTGACACATATTTCATTTGCTATCTTATTGTGTGAGCATGTTGGATGCATGATTTTATCCATTTGAGGACATCCATTTGTTGCTTTGGTCTTTTGATTTTTTCGACCAAATGGATGGACAAGAATGCCTAAGTACCTCCCTAGCTATCTATGCTTTCTTGTCTCAAATTCTATTCATGCTTACATCACAAACTTTGAACAAGTCATTTTCGGACCCTCCGAGTGAGGAGCACTCGGAGCCACCGATCTGACAATGGCTAACTTCCAAAACCTTCTATTTGATTTCGGTCAGACCAACTCACTCAAACTCGGTCAAACCGAAAACAGTTAGATTGATCTAGGTTTTCACCTCGGTGAAACCGAGTTGTGATTTTCGGCGTGACCGAAGTGTATAACTGCCTGCAGTTATTCATCTCGGTGCCACCGAGTTTTACAACTCGGTCCCACCGACAGCAAAGGGGTATATATACTCCGTGGGTCGCGCGCATTGATTTCTACTTCAAATGCTTCGCCCCCACACCCCTTGCTGCCGTCGCCTGGTCTCCGGATCGTCTCCGTCGTCGCCTGTGCGCCCTCGCCGCAGGTCTCCGTCGCCGTCAACGGACATTCTCTCCGTGCCGTTGCCGCCGTAGAGAAACTCCACCAAGTTAGGGTGAGTTTCGATCCCACTCGTGCTCCCATCTCCGATTCAATGCACGTTTGGTTTTCCTATAATCTTGCCACGATTGCAATCTTCCTGTACACCAGATTAGTTCTTTTGGACGAGATTCGAGTAAAAGTTTTAGGGTTAGGTTTCCGCCGAACACATCTCGGTGAGACCGATTTTACATTCTCGGTAAGACCGATTTGGCCTATGGCCATTGCACTGCACCCTTCGGTCCAACCGAGTTGTGCAAATCGGTGTGACCGAAATGAGGATTCTGTGAAACCCTAGTGTTTTCGGCAGGACCGAAACCCACTTCGGTCCAACCAAAAGTGGTGTGAATGCTTCTGTTTGAACACTTCGGATTCACCGAATTTTAAACTCGGTCTGACCGAAATATCTTCTGTGAAAACCTAATACTAAAATTTGAACTCATTTGTTTGCAAAAACTTCTGCAGTTTGTGATAACTCTTCTACTCGCCTATACCTTATCTATTCACAAAGTTGTCGGCCATGTCGATGCGGTGACAGCCGAACAGGTCTGAATCACCTATTGCTGATATTCCGAGCGGGCACTAGTCCCGATCCCAAAGAGCTCATCGATGATGGTGAGAGGAGTACACCAAGTGGTTTGCCTCCTGCAGCCACGGGGCGTAAAGAAGAGAAACTCTGATGAAGAAGACTCAGATTTCATTGTTGAGGAAGAGGTCTCCTCCAAGCCCAAGAGAAAAGTTGTTGCCAAAGAGCCTCAGGGTCAGCAAACCAAGAAAGGCACCAGAAAAGTCAAGCAGTCCACTGTTGCTAAGAAGCTAAGTTTGGAAGAGGAAACTACAAGCAAGGTGAAGAAAACTTCCAAGAGGAAGAGGTTAGTGCATGATGATGCAGCTGTCACACCCTAGCTAGTTCATGCATTAGAGTGTTGCATCATGTCTAATTTTTTTCAACAGAAACTTGAAATGGGATTGCCAGAACCCCCAGCCCCCTCTGAAACAACTAGGGTTTGCTAAAAATATTTTCGATGAACCTGAAATGCCCTTCTAAAATGTCCATCATTTTTGTCTTGGTCCAGAAGCTCTGCCAAAAGTGATGCACAATTTCCTAGGTCATCTTTGGGTCTTTGAATTAAATCATAGCTATTTGAATTTGGGCATTTAAAATTCATAAAATATTTCAAATGTCCAAATATCTCCAAACTAAAATGTTCCATGTTGGAAATATTCCAACATTGGACCAGGATTATTTTGGTGAATTTTAGAACCTTTCTGGTATTTTAAATAACTCAACAAAGTTACAGAATAATAGAAAAAGAAAAACAGAAAGCAGAGAAACTAACCTGGCGCCTCGGCCCACTGACCAGCCCGTTGACCCCCTGACGTCATCATGACGCAAAGATCGACGTATGATATTTTAATTATTGGAATTATTTTACACGAAAATTCCGAAATTGTTTCAAACTTCAAAAATCCATATAAAATCAACCATAGCTCCAAATGAGACAAATTATATATGTAAAATGATCAGAAAAATCCAATCTTTCCATCTGTACAGGTTTCATGCATATTTACAGAAGCTAACTTGCTGTTTATCACAGAACAAGTTTAAGCACTTTAAATGATCATAATGAGTTTGGAAATTGCATTCTTAGTTCAAAATGCTTCAAACTCATTTGGTCCTAGTTGCATTAGCCCAAAGCACTCATTTTGCCATGTCTCATTGCATGCATCATATTGTTGCATCTTGTTTGGTAATGCCTGTGTATCGGTGTTCATGGCGGGTTCCGCCTCGAGGAGTACCGTGATAACCCCGACGAAGAACAATACCCGTGTAACGACCCGTCAGGCAAGCAACCAACCATTTGATCATATCGATAAAATCCCATGTTCTTGCTCCTGCTCTCATTTACTGCATTAAGACAACGCAATTCAAACTGCTGTGTGCTGCGGTAGTTGAACCCATTTCCTCTGCATGACCTGTCATTGCCACAGTAACTAGATGAAACCCACTAGCATGTGTAGGAGTTGATTGAGCCATATGATTGTGTTGTTCCTACCTTGCTATGCCTGCTATGCTTAGAGTCGTGTCGTCCGGTTCATCCGGGTGATGGCTAGAGTGAAATGATCGAGTCGACGAGAGTAAGGTGTTGAACACGATTTGGTAAAGGTATCGATGAAAGGCCATGTAGGAGTACATGGTGGGTTGTTTCATTGAGGCCGTCCTAATCGAGATCTGTATGTGTGATTTAAGATTCAGCTACTACCATGCATTGGGCCCAAACCAATGGACCCTCTCGGCTTCTTATTCACCCTAGCCTTCGTCCAGAGTTGCAAGTAGTTTCGTGTTTGTAGCCTCATTGGAGGCCGTGGACAGCGCTGACCGTAGGGGTGGGCTGTGATGCGGTAGGTACGTGGCACGGTGTACCGGATGCCCGTTTGGTATCTCGGGAACCCTGTTCACATCGTTTGAGGCTGTGAGCGAGACTTCGGCCGGAACTCCTCATAGATGGAACTCAAATAGGCGATAAACCTGGACTAGGGGCTTAGGTGTCTAGGTAGGTCGTGGCCGACACCCACGTTGGGCTTCCGCTTGAAGGTTGCCGAGTACATGTCGTATGTGGCGATAAGTGGTGAGAGCGTATGAAGAAGTACACCCCTGCAGGGTTAATATCATCTATTCGAATAGCCGCGTCCGCGGTTAAGGACTACTTGGTTGCCTATACAGTTCATAGACAAGTAAATGGATACTACTAAAAGCCTCAAGATAAGCGTGAGTGCCGAGGATGGCTTCCCCGTAGGAAGACGGGGTTGGATCCTCGGTGGTGTATTGAAATGATGAGTAGTGGACTCGAGTGCGCAAAACTATTTCAAGTTGGTGTCTCGTAGGATAGCTTAGCCATGAGTCAAAGCTGGCTTGCTGCAATAACCCCACCAACCCTTCTTGATAATATGCATGTATGTAGGGTCTGATGTAAGTCTTCTTTGAGTACCTTTGTACTCATGTTGCTTTAATTTACATTTTTAGAAGATGCCTCAAACCCTTCCGACGGGTTCTTCGAGACGTTGACATCGATTTAGTAGACTAAGGCCCGTGGTGATCCTGCAAGAGAAGGACCATGTAGTATAGCTAGGCTTACCCTAGTCTCTTTTATTTTACTAGTTATGCGTACTCGGACAAAACACTTCCGCTGTTGGCTTGTATGCTTGTATGACTTGTATGAGGGTCGTATGCGACCCGCACTTGTGTGTATGATATGAATGGCTCTCTGAGCCTTTAAATAAAGTACTTGTGTCGTAGAGTCATGTTGTGATGCCGTGTTGTATTTGCACATATCGAGCATATTGTGTGTATGATTGCAATGCTTGGTATGTGTGGGATCTGACTATCTAGTTGTTTATCTTTAGTAGCCTCTCTTACCGGGAAATGTCTCCTAGTGTCTCCACTGAGCCTTGGTAGCTTGCTACTGCTCCGGAGCACTTAGGCTGGCCGGCATGTGTCCTTCTTCGTTCCTGTGTCTGTCCCTTCGGGGAAATGTCACGCATTGAGTACCGGAGTCCTGTTAGCCCGCTACAGCCCGGTTTACCGGAGTCCTGCTAGCCCAGCGCTACAGCCCGTAACTTACTTACTTGTTGCCGACCGACACGTTCGATCGGGTCATGGATGCTGTCCTCGTAAGTCTGTGCCACTTTGGGTTTACGACTAGCCATGTCACCGGGCTCCTTTTCATATGGATGCTAGCGACACTATCATATACGTGTGCCAAAAGGCGTAAACGGTCCCGGGCCAAGGTAAGGCGACACCCGTTGGGTTACCGTGCGTGAGGCCGCAAAGTGATATGATGTGTTACAGGCTAGATCGATGTGACACTGAGTCGGGGTCCTGACAGCAGCAGATGAGGATGAGGAAGCACCCCAGCCTCCTCAGAAGTCTAAGTTCATGGGTGATGCCATCAGGGCAGGAGCCACTTCTAAGCCCAAGCATTCTGCTCCAGCAAAGGCAACTCCAGCAAAGCCAGCTGCCAAGCCAAAGAAGACAGTCAGAAACATTCCAGCATCAGAAAAGAAGAAAGATGATGTGCCACCAGCTGTGTCAGATGATGAAGCACCAGTCTTGCTGAAACTTCGACAGAAACTGCCACTACACAATGATGCTCATCCTCAAGCTGAGAACATGAAGGAAAGGAAGGATAGAGGTCTCAGGCTATGGAGACAGTCTGACCCATATGCCGTGAGGAGAAGAACTGCTGTTGATCCTAGATTTCACACCAGAGAGCAGCAGGACTTCTATGAGACAGTGCTAATGGACAAGAAGCCCATAGTGGCAGACACAAGATATGTTGACTGGAAATACATTGACAGTGAAGAGCACAGAGACTTCTTTCCACATGTGCATGAAAGCTTCACTGCATGTGGTGTTGCAGATTTTGTTGGTCAGAAGTTGACAAATTGGAATGATGAGATTATTATGCAATTCTATGCCACAGCTCATTTCTATCCAGATGGAAAGATCACATGGATGACTGAAGGCCAAAGATATTCTTCTTCTGTTGAAGAATGGGCAGAACTTCTGAATGCTCCAGTACAAAGATAGGATGATGTTGATGTCTATGGTATTCTCAAGAAGAACCATGAATCCATGAAGAATATGTACAAAGAGGTTCCAGCTAAGGATTTGGGAATCTGGAAGCTCGGCTCAGTGTATTATCTCCGTGCAGGTCTACCTACCACTAACACTATTCTCGAGGCATACCTTGATGCCCAAGTGCGAGATCATCGCATGATCGAGGATACTCTATCAACATGCTGCATATACTTGATGAGAAAGCACCTTTCAAGGTGATGGACTTGATAGTTGAGACCATCAAGAGGACTGCGGTGACGTAAAAGGTCATGTGGATTTGCCCCGCATATTCAGATGCTTATCAATGCCAAGTTTGGCACGGGCACATACTTGTTGGATAGAGCACACTTACCACTGCAGCCTGAGCATGAGGACAATGATGTTGTGATGGATGAGGAGGACCCAACATCTGTTGAAGGTCAAGCCAAGATTGAAGCTGCCAAGAAAGCCAAAGCTGGCAAGGAAGCAGCAGCAGCAGCAGCTAAACCCAAGAGTGTTGGTGAGCAGCTCCTTGAAGCTACCCAAAGGATTGAACAACGCCTGGCCAGCATTGTACAGTCTCAGGAGAGCCTAGAGAGGATTGTTGAAGACAAGATCCATGCTCTGGATGTGAAGTCGATCAAGTGCAAGTAATCACAACAAGCTTGAGGCAGATATTGAGGAAGCAAAGAGGGAGAAGGAAGAGCTTATGCGTGAGATGCAGGATGACTTAGTCCAGGATGATTATCAACAGCCTGCTCCGGTTCCCACAAGACCCCGATCAGCTGCTATTCAAAGGATGAGACACGGGACTACAGCCTCGGCACCTCCCACAGCTCCATCGGTTGCTCCAGCTCCAGCTCCAAATGACCACTCCTCCAAAGCCAGACATCGGCTGAAGTCTTCGCCGATGGTGCCATATCAACTCCAACATCAACCTGCAGAGAGGAGCCAAAGCAGAGTCCCCAAAGTGACGCTTAGCTCTATGCCTTTTCGAACTTTTGGTAACTTGTTGCCAAAGGGGAGAAATTGTATAGATCATAGGACTTCGAGAGAGAGAGTGCCTTTGTCTTTGCGCTTTTGCTCTTTCGTTCATTTGCGGTCTTTTTGAGATACTTTTGGTTTTCGAGACATTCTGTGTGTTTGATACTACGTTTGATCCCACTTTAATGAGTGCTTGGTCGTACTATATCTTAATGTGTGCTTAATGCTTATCATATGCTATTCATACCTTGTATGACCATTTACTCATGTCTTGGTGATTGGGTGCATGCTATTCATTCTTATCATTTTGTGCGCTCCACCAAGATGTATGTGACATGGAAGAGTGACCCATGATCCTAATCGATTGTGCATTTGCATTCAAACGCAAATCTTAAATAATGCACAAATTTAGGGGGAGCTCTTGCTTATCACATACTTCTCAAAGCGACGATATTATTCATTGATTATATCCTTTGTCGAAGCTTTGATCTATATGTTGTCATCAATTACCAAAAAGGGGGAGATTGAAAGTGCAACTAATCCCCGGGTGGTTTTGGTAATTAATAACAACATATATATCATTGAACTAATAGTTTCTTGAGAATCATTTCAGAAAGTTCAGTGATATGGGTATGGCAAGGACTGAAGAAGTGGACCCCTCAAAATGCTAAGGCAAACATTGGCAAAATCTCAAGACTCCATTTTTGGTTTAGTGATCCAAGATCACATTGAGTCTATAGGAAAGCCAATACTATTAAAAGGGGATGAGGTTATGATAATGATCTGGTTGCTCAAAGTGCTTAGTGATACATCTCCTAAACTATCAGCAACTCTCACTGCATCATACACTCATAAGTAATCTCGGTCCACCGATTTTCCAAACCCAGTCACACCGAGATGAACCACCTCAGCCACAAAGCCAAACCCTAGAAATTTCGGATTTTCCGATTCTGAACTCGGTCTCACCGAAACTTGAGTTGCCAAGCTTCTGTAACCTTCTGTCATCAAATCGGTGTCACCGAGATGATGAAGTCGGTCCCACCGAGATTGGCAAGCTCATGTCTTTGGATGAATCGGACTCACCGAGATTGTATTTTTGGTCCCACCGAAAATCCCAACGTTCACATGATTTGAACTCTCGGACTCACCGAGGTTTCAACTTCGGTCTGACCGAGATTGGTCAAATGTGTGTAACGGTTGGATTTTGTGTGGAGGCTATAAATACCCCTCCACCCCCTCTTCATTCGTGGAGAGAGCCATCAGAAAGTACTACCACTCCTACCTTACATTTCTGAGAAGAGAACTACCTACCCTTGTGTTGAGATCAAGTTGCTCCACTCCCACCATATGAAGCTTGATCTCTAGCCTTCCCAAGTTGCTTTCCACTCAATCCTTTCTTCCACCACAGCCAAATCAGTGAGGAGAGTTGAGTGTTGGGGAGATTATCATTTGAAGCACAAGAGCAAGGAGTTCATCATCATCAACACCATCTATTACCTTTTGGAGGGTGGTGCCTCCTAGATTGGTTAGGTGTCGCTTGAGAGCCTCCGTCGAGATGTGGAGTTGAACCAAGAAGTTTGTAAGGGCAAGGAGATCGCCTACTTCGTGAAGATCTACCCCGAGTAAGGCTAGCCCTCCGTGGGCGTATGCCATGATGGCATAGACAAGGTTGCTTCCTCGTGGACCCTTCGTGGGTGGAGCCCTCCGTGGAGTCTCGCAGCCGTTACCCTCCGTGGGTTGAAGTCTCCATCAACGTGGATTGACGATAGCACCACCTGTCGGAACCACGAGAAAAATCACCGCGTCTCCAAATTGCGTTTGCTCTTCTCCACCTCCCTTTACTACATGTGCAATTTACTTTCCGCTGCCTATACTCTAGAATTGCATGTGTAGGGTGATACTTGACTTGATCATCATTGTGAACTTGCCAAAAACTTGTCTTTGTAAAAGGGTGAATTTTTATATTGTCAAGTAGTCTAATCACCCCCCTCTAGACATACTTTCGATCCTACACGTGTGCATGCACGATAGAAAGTTAGCGCTAGCTAGCTACAAATAGAAGAAGATCATGAAGGTGTAAAAGATGAACAAAGATCATAATTCATTATACAAAAGTGGATACGGATACTTGAAGAAGATATCATGATGTAGAACATTGATTATAAATTGGGCTAATGTGTGGCTTTTGCAACTCAGGTCTAAATACTTGTCATAATGTAGGGGGGCGGGGCACTATACTTTGTGTGATAAACACGGTGTACGTATGGAACATGGTTTAGATTATGAATATATTGTTAGTACATCAAATGTACTATTATTTGGAATCAACATCAAATGTATTCCAAAAATACAATTCGAGTTCATGTAGTACACATAGTTCATATCTATCTCTATAGTAATCATGTGGTGTGTTATTAAGGTAATACACGAATGATGGTTGAAGTTGGCAACAATCATGATTGTAGATTCTTATTGAAATAGAGAAATGAATTCAAATTTAGTTCGAATTGCAGCGGTACTATAGACATTTGGAATGCACTAAAATGTTGGTATGAGTAGGTTACATGCATTATACAGCAAGCGAAAAAATTTAATCGGACATAACATGGATTCATAGTCCCTCCTTCCATCTATATAGGGCATAATGAGATTTTTAAGACCGCCTTTGACTATTGACAAGATTAATAGTACATGACATGCACAATGTGAAAATTATATCATTGAAAGAACCTTTCATAAACGAAGTTAATGGTGTGCTTTGTGTAAGTTGCATGTCATATATCATTGCTCTAATATTTGGTCAAAGTTAGCATCGAAAAACACATTAGGCCCTATATAGATGGATGGAGGGAGTAGCGTTGAATAGCATTTGTATAGTAAAACGGGGTTGTGTGGTGTGAATAGTTTTAATTTTTTCGTTTTCTTTTTGATTGAGGGAAGTGCGAACTGATTTGGTACGTACAAGTACAATATTACTACACATTAGGCTTGTCCCTAAAATTCAACCCACGTCTTGTTATATCCCGAAAATTCAGATATCGTGCTCCCAAAACTGGCGCCTTCACAACCCGCGCCTTTCTATCCCGAAATTACAACGCGCGCAAAAACTCCCTCCAGCTGCCAAATCTCGACACGTGAAATCCCCCTTCTAACCCTGAGACGAAAGGGCTGCTAGTTGAAATCGGTGGGGAGTATCCCTAAGTCATGCTTCACCCCCTCCCATCGCCCCCTTTTCGCCATTCGAAATCCCATGCCCCCATAACCTCTCCGCTCCAGCTGCGAAACTCCACCCTCCTCCGTCCGCCATGTCACCGCTGCCCAGCCGGGGCCTCTTCCCCGACGACGTCGTCCATCGCAACAGCTCGACGTCCCTCGTCCACCTCCCCGGATGAGGATCCTCGTCCATCTCGCCGTCCCGCCGGTTCAACCGCCCCATCCTCCACCTCCAAGGAGCTGCTCCGACGATTGCCTCGTCTATTGTGGCTGCTCCATCCCCACAGCGCTGCCTTAACCTACTCCACCGGAACCGCAACATCCTCACCGACTTCTCGGACGAAGCCGAGGCCTACTCGGCGCCACCAAAGAGGTTGTACACCCATCGCATCGCACCTTCTCCTTAACTTGACCTCTCGGCGCCTACGGTGCTCTATCTCGCACCCCCATGGAGCGGCTACCTTGAAGCCGGCTCCACGGGCGACATCTCCACAAGGCCCCTTCGGCAGCAGTGTCCATACCAGCTAGATCTGCTGCTGCTGCTCCGGCTTCGCTCGCTCGCTCGTGCTGCTGCTCCAGCTCTCGCTCGATCGCTAGCTCGCCCAGCTGCTGCTGCTGCTCTCCCCTCGCTCGTGCTGCTGCTCTCCCCCTCGCTCGTGCTGCTGCTCTGCTCCGAGTAAGCCACACTTCAGTCGACTGAATCGACTTTTGGGTCAGTCGATTTTCAGGGGTTGGGGGGGCTCGCTGGAGTTAAGGAAGAACCACCCGCAGTAGGGACGGAGGCTCACCAGAGAGGTACCCCACTATCTATCTTAGGGTTCAGGGTGGGGGGCAGGTGGCCTAGAGGGCTGGCCGGGGCGGCGGTGGCAACTTGTTTCGGGGCGGCGAGGCGGCGCTGGGGCCGGCGGTTTGGCCGGTGGTGGCAGGCGGCTCAGGAGGGTGCAGGTTGAAGATGAACTGCATGCCCTCCCTAAACTACATGTCAAGTGCCTCTCTGCTACCATTGCATTCAGTTTAACAAAGAGTATTCAGATTCCAAAGTAAATTTCAGTTCGACGATTAAGTTTGAGTCAACAGTTTTTACCTCATCTATTGTAGTCAGGTGGTTTTTGGTGATGTTAATTTTACATCCATTTTACATCATCTATTAGAGATGCTATTAGAATCCCACTTGATATTGACGATGTCTGTCTTGTGCTGCTTTAGCCTTGACGTCTTACGGCTCACTGCAGCTGCTCCAACGACAGAACGATCCATCACTACAGAGCAGTGCCCTGGACACTGTCTACAGATTCCTCAGATCTTCCTCCACACCTCCGACAACCACCTCTGCCTCAACTGCTTCAGCGACCAACCCAATGATGCCGACATCAACACGGCTACAACAAAGAGGTTGTACACTTGTTGCATCACTTATTACTATACATTCACGTCGATCCATTAGAGCTATTTTGGTTCAACGGAAAAACATAGCAATAGGGAATTTTCCAATGGCACTCTACTATTCAATTATTCATGCATTTTGTTGAAAGGAATGAAGCAAAACATCCACCTGGACCTACTTTACAAAATCCTATGCATGAAAACAAGACCAAGTGCATTAGTGCCAGAATAACATTCTAACTGTACACGCTTACATATGGTTTCTCTTTATTTTGGCCATGTTTCTTTGCATTCCTCTGCTCTTCCAATTCCTGTAAACCAAACACCCAAGTTGACAGAAATCCTGTGTTTACAAATGCTCTGTTTACCATGTGCATTTTCCTATCCTATTCCGTTGTTTTTCCTATCCATGCGGTAAAGAATCATGCAAGCCAAATGAGCCCTTACAGAATTACTTCAGTTACAAGTACGTGTCGAAGGGAACTTTGTGTAGTTTGTCCTGCTCCTGCCACGATGTCGTCCACCTCACCTGAGCTGCTCCATCGATAGAAGCATCTACCAAACCAGACATCACGACTCCTGACCATCTTTCGCCGCCTCAGATCTCCTTCCCTGCCGCCGGCACCCACCGCAACGGCATCACCATCATCGACTCAGCAGATGAACCTGAGGAGTACACGGGTCCACAAGAGAGGTCGCACTCTTTTGTTTCTGCTTATGTTATGCATTGCTTAAACGTACCTGCTACTTTATTGTTCTGTTCAGCTCTTGGACTCCCAAGTCAGGTCCAAATTAATGTTAAAACTTGAGTTCTAAATTAGTTGTGGGGCACATATCGAGGCAACAATGAATATTATGTCTGTCTAATATCTGGTTCACCTAGGGTATGCTTATGTTGTTCATCTTGGGTGGGAAACAAATAGTAAAGCAATCATCATCTGTCTTTTTATTAATTTAAAGTAATCATCAGCCTGCTATCATTATTTTTGGATCCATCCACTGGTTGTTACCATCACTCTAAATTTCTGCATGCTCTCCTTACATAATCTCACCATATTTTTTCGTATGCATGTCAGATTGTACACAGTCATGCTGAACATGTAGAGAAAAAGAGAAGAGTTTTGCGCGGCAATACAATGTCATGCAGACATCGCTCCATGGTGGGTTCAATGGCAAACCCTCCCCACCCCTCTCCAGATTGTAATCTAGAGGAAGATATCTGTTCTGAGGCGGATTCAGACACCGCTCACCACTCCTATTTACCCCCCAAGGTGTTTTCTCTACCTTGGCATGATGATGTTAGTCATATCATGCATATGTTGCCTTACAGTGCCTACTTTTGACATCATATATGTCATTTGCTTAGTTTAGACATGTTCTATAATGCCACCTATTTAGTTTCTATATCATATATGGGAATTATGAAGTCTCATGTCTTTTAGCCAGCCATAATATATGTGAAATGTGCAATGCCATCCTGTTTAACTAGGCATCATATATTTGAATGATATCTTGCCCATCATTTTCTTCATTATATTTCCATTTGTCGACAATGTTTGTACATTAAACTACTCTTCCTATGAATCAGCCATTAGGGTTGGAGATGGAAAAATCTGGAGTGAAAACAAGGCCTTCAGAGCAGACAGTGCTACCTGTCAAAGCAGATCTCTTGTTGGGTCCCGATAGCTCCTCAGAGATGGATTCAGAGACAGATGACCAGTCCTATTCCCCCACTGAGGTGTATGCTCTAACTTGGCACGGTTATACTGCTCATATTATGCATATGGTGTCTTGCATTGCATAGTTTAGACATCATATACACAATATTCAACACCATGTTCTTAGTTCAGACATCATATCGAATGCCCTCTGTTTAGCATATAAATCACATATGTGAATTAAATGATGTGATCCTGATTACTTAGATAACATGTAGGTGAATTATGTCATGCGATCCTGTTTAGTTATTCATCATATCTTTGAATTATGTTATGCTATGGTATCCAGTTTAGATAGACATCATATATGTGAAATTATGTCATGCTATCCGTTTTAGTTAAACAATATACATGTCAACTATTTCATGCCCTCTTTTTTCCACACTATCTATTGCATCTGTCTCTCATACAATGTCTGTACATTCAACTATGTTTCCTGTTTATCGGCCATTTGAATTGGAGCGGTGATGCCAGATTCAGCGGAATAAAAACACGGTCTTCAATAAAACAGTGCTACCTCTTGGTGGAGATAGCACCCCGGTTGTACATGCACAAGAACCAGCCCTACCACACATAACCCAAACTCTCGCAGATTGTACCCCTACTGCGATGGACAGAGAACCAACTTCACCCAATCTATCCCCAACCCCAGCCAATAGTAACCCAGTTCCTGTTGACACAACACCATCTCCACCACAGAGCTCCCAAACAAGAGCAGCTAGTAAGGCAGCTCCAGTGCCCAAAGGGCTAGTACTATCACGGCGAACCCCAACTCCACCAGTTAGTATGCCTATTCCTGTGGAGGAAGCACAACCAGCTAGTCGTAGTTTAGCATCTATCACATTTGATGTTGTTAAATCGTATGTGCGTATCTTCCCATCTTGGAAATATTATACTGAAGATGAAGGAAAATGCCAGTTGCAGGTGTTTGTCCAGGAGTTATGTGTAAGTAATGTTATTCATGGCAATTACTTTGCTTCGTCCCATACATCCTACCTCCATAATGGTTATAATACAGCAAATTTTCCCATTTTTCTCTATAGAGAAGGACCGGTTTGGAGACTCAGGATGAGGTAACCTGTGCTAATACCTCTGCTATCTTCAAGAATGCTTGGTGGCAGTATCGGAATTACCTAAAGAAAACATACTTCACCGGCAAAGAAACTCATCAAATTCCCTTACGTTCTCCTGAGACACATTTACTGGAGGATGATCGGGAACGCTTTGTTTCAGATCGTCCCGAACCAAGAATGTGGTAAGGTATATGAGCTCATTTTCTATTTTTAAGTATTATATTCTTGTGTCTTCTTGACTGCTCATGTAGAACAAGTGCCTAAACCTGAAGAACAACTGTTCTAATTTAAGATTCCATTGCTATCATTGTTCAAAAAAGTGCTAGGCGTTAATTGTGCGTTTTGCCACCACCTTGTGCTTTACTGACCAAAGTGCATGCTTATGCGCAGTTATGCATAGATTAAGCGTAGTTATGCGCAATGCATTTTGCCAACGCCTAGAGCCTAGGCGCGCTTAAGCGCTCGCTTAGGCGCGCCTTTTTTAACTATGATTGCTTTGCTCTTGTATCACTGTATTTACTGATATAAACTTATTTTTAAATTGAAGGATCCAATCGAAACTCCAATGGCACAACAGGTATGTTCACGCATGTTTCTTTAACAGGTTTGCTCTTATCAATAGCTCTTTTGATTTCAATTTCAATTGTGTATACAGTTGACTTTCATATCATGCACATTACTAGCATCACAACAGAGCCAATAGTGTTGTTGTACATGTAGGCCCGTGGTACCCATCTGAAATCTTGTTGTGCTATGTAGTTTCCCACGCTTTGTATTCTTTCACTGCTGCTTTGTCTTGAACTGATATGATTTGAACCGTGTCTCTATTTTGATTTGGCAAGACAATGCAGTGACCATAGGGCATAGATATATGTTCTGTTTGTTTGATGCTTTTATTATGTACTAGTACTTGGCAATAGAAGACTTGGTAGTTTAATCCTGTCCACCTTACTAATAAACTGGTTCACCAAAATGAGTTTCATATACTAGTACATGCTAAACTTGTTATGTGTTTGCTTGTTTCTTCTTTTAGAATGTTGACAGAATATTGGGGAAGAGTGCCTTATTAAGCAATGGTAAAGGAAGTAATGCAGATAAGGTTCAGGATAGTGACACATCCTTGTTGGTCTCCAACAAAGCTGATAAAACAGCTAAGGAAGACTATCTTGAAGACAGCAAGACAACCCCAAAGTCCTATCTTGGTTTAGTGTTCGAGTTACTGGCCACTACCGCTTGCACAAGCTATTCGAACTCACTGTCTGAATTAGTTCGGTTTCTTGAGTCTCAACTACAAGCTGAAAGACATCGATCAGTTGTGCTGCGACAATAAGCGGAAGGACTGCGGAAGTCCCTGGAGCATTCAGATGCATACTTTCTGGTGCAACAGCAAGCGTTGGAGGATTTTAGCGCCAAACAGGACAAAGCTAATCAGCTTGCTAAGCTTATTGCCAGCATGGTGGATACCCAGGATAACATTTCTTGAGCTCTTGAAGTTGTTTCAGTTATGTTTTGTTTTTTGCAGCGCTTATTTGCATTGGTGGCCAATTTTGACGGCCAGTGTATGTAATATGCTGCTTTGTTCCCTATATTTGCACTGGTGGCGAACTTTGATGCCCAGTGGATGTAATATGTGTAGTAGCGGTAATAGGCTAGCATTATTTTCTTGCTTATTTATTTCCTTATTGTATTGTTTAGTTGTTTGCTTGTAGTCACTGCAGTTATTTTTCTGTGTTTTTCTAGTGGCCACAACAGCCTATTTTTGGTAACTAGGCCAAAATAATCATTGCAACACACGGACTGTTGTAACCATGGGCCTCCTGCAGGCCGTATGATCCATGGGCCTTCTTGCGGCCATAGGATCCATTGGCCTTCTATATGGGCCATAGGATCCATTGGCCTTCTATACGGGCCTTAGAGTCCATGGGCCTTCTACAGGCCATAGGGTCCATGGGCCTTCTACGGGCTGTACGACCCATGGGCCTTCTACGGGCTGTAGATCCATGGGCCTCATACGGGCCGTAAATCCATGAGCCTTCTATGGGGCGTATTATCATTTCGCCAATCATGGGCCGTACAATTCGTGGACCATAACGGGCCGTTAATAGACCGTATTTGATAACTCTATGAAAATAGCCCAACGTGTTTTTTTGACATGAAAACGGCCCAACGTATTAATGGTCCGCAAACGGGCCGACTGTAATGATGGCCTGAATTTGGCCCACAAGCAGAAAATGACAGTAATGGGCCGTATGTAACCGAATGCTGCAAATGAGCCCAAGAATCAATGGGCCCTGATAAGGCCGAAAGATAACTTGGGCTGGAAACGGCCCAATAGAATAACGGGCTGTTAATGGGTATAAAGTGATACACTGTTCATTACTGGCCAGTTTCACCACGGGCCGTTAATGGGCCAAGAGTTACAAAGGGCCTCATATGGGCCGAAAGAAGTCATGGGCCACACATGGGCCGGAAGTTAAAACGGGCTGGAATCATATTGGACGGCCCAGATGACGCTACTGGGCCTAATCTGGATAGGGCATAATGGGCCCTGGGTTAGCGGGCTGTAAATGGGCTATATGCGAACAGGCCGTTAACAGGCTTTTCGTGGGCCGACCCGCCACCTTTTAACCAAGTCTAACGGGCCGGCCTTTTCATAGGAATGGGACTCTGTTGGGCCGTGCCACGTGTCACCGTATCATAGGCGCCTTCAGTCCAATGAGCGGATGACATCTGTCCCAACGGTGAGCCGACACGTGTTTCCTCCAGCCAATGATGATTTTACACGTGGAAAATCCCCATTGGTCGGGGCTGTGAACGGGTTATCGGATCCAAAACCCGACCCGATAGCTTAACGACATTCCGTTATGGTGGATGCCACGTGTCGGTCACCCTTGACGAAAGCACTTCTATGACGCGTGATTTATCATCATGGAAGTGGACACTTCCGTGATGATAATTTTGGTAATGTCATGGAACATTTCTACGACAGCACAGGTATGACTATCTTGATTCTGTCATAAAATCGTCATGGATGTACATGCATGACAAAAAACGCGACCTACTGTGACAAACACGTATCATCACAGAAGTGTATTTTTTTTGTAGTGATAAGAAGGATGGCAAGGTGAAAAAAGGTATATGTGATATGCATGTTATTGATGTGTACCTTACCAGAGCTCGCAGTAGCACCTGGATATTTGATACTGGTTCTGTTGCTAATATTTGCAACTCAAAATAGGGACTATGGATTAAGTGAACACTGGCTAAGGACGAGGTGACGATGCGCGTGGGAAAGGGTTCCAAAGTTGATGTGATCACCGTCGGCACGCTACCTCTACATCTACCTTCGGGATAAGTTTTAGACCTAAATAATTGTTATTTGGTGCCAGCGTTGAGCATGAACATTATACCTGGATCTTGTTTGATGCGAAACAGTTATTCATTTAAATCTGAGAATAATGGTTGTTCTATTTATATGAGTAATATCTTTTATGGTCATGCACCCTTGAAAAGTGGTCTATTTTTTATGAATCTTGATAGTAGTGATACACATATTCATAATGTTGAAGCCAAAAGATGCAGAGTTGATAATGATAGTGCAACTTATTTGTGGAACTGCCATTTGGGTCATATTGATGTAAAGCGCATGAAGAAACTCCATACTGATGGACTTTTGGAATCACTTGATTATGAATCACTTGGTACTTGCGAACCATGCCTCATGGGTAAGATGACTAAAACACCATTCTCCGGAACTATGGAGCGAGCAACTAATTTGTTGGAGATCATACATACTGATGTATGTGGTCCAGTGAATGTTGAGTCTAGCGGCGGGTATCATTATTTTCTCACCTTCACAGATGATTTAAGCAGATATGGGTATATCTACTTAATGAAACATAAGTCTGAAACATTTGAAAAGTTCAAAGAATTTCAGAGTGAAGTTGAAAATCATCGTAACAAGAAAATAAAGTTTCTACGATCTGATCATGGAGGAGAATACTTGAGTTATGAGTTTGGTCTACATTTGAAACAATGTGGAATAGTTTCGCAACTCACGCCACCCGGAACACCACAGCTTAATGGTGTGTCCGAATGTTGTAATAGTACTTTACTAGATATGGTGCGATCTATGATGTCTCTTACTGATTTACCGCTATCATTTTGGGGTTATGCTTTAGAGACGGCTGCATTCACGTTAAATAGGGCACCATCAAAATACGTTGAGATGACTCCTTATGAACTGTGGTTTGGCAAGAAACCAAAGTTGTCATTTCTTAAAGTTTGGGGATGCGATGCTTATGTGAAAAAGCTTCAACCTGATAAGCTCGAACCAAAATCGAAGAAATGTGTCTTCATAGGATACCCAAAGGAAACTGTTGGGTACACCTTCTATCACAGATCCGAAGGCAAGACATTCGTTGCCAAGAATGGATCCTTTCTAGAGAAGGAGTTTCTCTCGAAAGAAGTGAGTGGGAGGAAAGGAGAACTTGATGAGGTAACTGTACCTACTCCCTTATTGGAAAATAGTTCAGCACAGAAACCGGTTCCTGTGACGACTGCACCAATTAGTAAGGAAGCTAATGATATTGATCATGAAACTTCAGATCAAGTTACTATCGAACCTCGTACGTCAACCAGAGTAAGATCCGCACCAGGTACGGTAATCCTATTTTGGAGGTCATGTTACTTGACCATGGCAAACCTACAAACTATGAGGAAGCAATGATGAGCCCAGATTCCGCAAAATGGCTTGAGGCCATGAAATCTGAGATGGGATCCATGTATGAGAACAAAGTATGGACTTTGGTTGACTTGCCCGATGATCGGCAAGCCATGGAGAATAAATGGATCTTCAAGAAGAAGACTGACACTGATGGTAATGTTACTGTCTACAAATCTTGACTTGTTGCGAAAGGTTTTCGACAAGTTCATGGGGTTGACTACGATGAGACATTCTCACACGTAGCGATGCTTAAGTCTTTCTGAATCATGTTAGCAATTGCCGCATTTTATGATTATGAAATTTGGCAAATGGATGTCAAAACTGCATTCCTGAATGGATTTCTAGAAGAAGAGTTGTATATGATGCAACTAGAAGGTTTTGTCGATCCAAAAGGTGCTAACAAAGTGTGCAAGCTCCAACGATCCACTTATGGACTGGTGCAAGCCTCTCGGAGTTGGAATGAACGCTTTGATAGTGTGATCAAAGCATATGGTTTTATACAGACTTTTGGAGAAGCTTGTATTTACAAGAAAGTGAGTGGGAGCTCTGTAGCATTTCTAATATTATATGTGGACGACATATTGTTGATTGGAAATGATATAGAATTTCTGGATAGCATAAAAGGATACTTGAATAAAAGTTTTTCAATGAAAGACCTCGGTGAAGCTGCTTATATATTGGGCATCAAGATCTATAGAGATAGATCAAGACACTTAATTGGACTTTCACAAAGTACATACCTTGATAAAGTTTTGAAAAAGTTCAAAGTGGATCAAGCAAAGAAAGGGTTCTTGCCTGTAATACAAGGTGTGAAATTGAGTCAGACTCAATGCCCGACCACTGCAGAAGATAGAGAGAAATTGAAAGATGTTCCCTATGCTTCAACCTTAGGCTCTATCATGTATGCAATGCTGTGTACCAGACCTGATGTGTGCCTTGCAATTAGTTTAGCATGGAGGTACCAAAGTAATCCAGGAGTGGATCACTGGACAGCGGTCAAGAACATCCTGAAATACCTGAAAAGGACTAAGAATATGTTTCTCGTTTATGGAGGTGACAAAGAGATAGTCGTAAATGGTTACGTCAATGCAAGCTTTGACACTGATCTAGACGATTCTAAATCGCAAATTGGATACGTGTTTATATTGAACGGTGGAGCTGTTAGTTGGTGCAGTTCTAAACAAAGCGCTGTGGCGGGATCTACATGTGGAGCGGAGTACATAGCTACTTCGGAAGCAGCAAATGAAGGAGTCTGTATGAAGGAGTTCATATCTGATCTGGGTGTCATACCTAGTGCATCGGGTCCATTGAAAATCTTTTGTGACAACACTGGTGCAATTGCCTTGGCAAAGGAATCCAGATTTCACAAGAGAACCAAGAACATCAAGAGACGCTTCAATTCCATCTAGGACCAAGTCTAGGTGGGAGACATAGAGATTTGCAAGATACATACGGATCTGAATGTTGCAGACCCGTTGAGTAAGCCTCTTCCACGAGCAAAACATGATCAGCACCAAGGCTCCATGGGTGTTAGAATCATTACTGTGTAATCTAGATTATTGACTCTATGCAAGTGGGAGACTGAAGGAAATATGCCCTAGAGGCAATAATAAAGTTATTATTTATTTCCTCATATCATGATAAATTTTTATTATTCATGCTAGAATTGTATTAACCGGAAACATAATACATGTGTGAATACATAGACAAAACATAGTGTCATTAGTATGCCTCTACTTGACTAGCTCATTGATCAAAGATGGTTGAGTTTCCTAACCATGGATATGAGTTATCATTTGATCAGTGGGATCACATCATTAGAAGAATGATGTGATTGACTTGACCCATTTCGTTAGCTTAGCACTTGATCGTTTAGTATGTTGCTATTGCTTTCTTCATGACTTATACATGTTCCTATGACTATGAGATTATGTAACTCCCACTTACAGGAGGGACACTTTGTGTGCTACCAAACGTCACAACGTAACTGGGTGATTATAAAGGTTCTCTACAGGTGTCTCCAAAGGTACTTGTTGAGTTGATGTATTTCAAGATTAGGATTTGTCACTCCGATTGTCGGAGAGGTATCTCTGGGCCCTCTCGGTAATGCACATCACTATAAGCCTTGCAAGCAATGTAGCTAATGAGTTAGTTACTGTATGATGCATTATGTAATGAGTAAAGAGACTTGCCGGTAACGAGATTGAACTAGGTATTGAGATACCGACGATCGAATCTCGGGCAAGTAACATACCGATGACAAAGGGAACAACATATGTTGTTATGCGGTTTGACCGATAAAGATCTTCGTAGAATATGTGGGAGCCAATATGAGCATCCAAGTTCCGCTATTGGTTATTGATCGGAGACGTGTCTCGGTCATGTCAACATAGTTCTCGAACCCGCAGGGTCCGCACGCTTAATGTTCGATGACTGTTATATTATGAGTTTATGTGTTTTGATGTACCGAAGGTAGTTCGGAGTCCCGAATGTGATCACGGACATGATGAGGAGTCTCGAAATGGTCGAGACATAAAGATCGATATATTGGACGACTATATTTGGACACCGGAATGGTTCCGGATGAGATCGGGACAATACCGGAGCACCGGGAGGTTATCGGAACCCCACGGGAGGTATATGGGCTTTAATGGGCTTTAGTGGAAAGGAGGGTAAAGGAGCAAGGGAGGGGGCGCCCCCCCAAGCCCAATCCGAATTGGGAAGGGGGCCGGCCCCCCTTTCCTTCCTCCCTCCTTCCTTCCCTCTCCCTCTCCAAATAGGAAAAGGAGGAGTCCTACTCCCGGTGGGAGTAGGACTCCCCCCCTTGGGCGCGCCTCCTCCTCCTGGCCGGCCCTCTCCTCCCCTCCTTTATATATGGAGGAGGGGGGCACCCCATAGACACAACAATTGATCCCTTGGATCTCTTAGCCGTGTGCGCTTGGATCTCTTAGCCGTGTGTGGTGCCCCCCTCCACCATAATCCACCTCAATAATATCGTAGCGGTGGTTAGGCGAAGCCCTGCATCGGCATCATCATCGTCACCACGCCGTCGTGCTGATGGAACTCTCATCAAACCTCGGCTGGATTGGAGTTCGAGGGACGTCATCGAGTTGAACGTGTGCTGAACTCAGAGGTGCCATGCGTTCGGTACTTGATCGGTCGGATCGTGAAGACGTACGACTACATCAACTGTGTTGTGCTAACGCTTCCGCTTTCGGTCTACAAGGGTACGTGGACACACTCTCCCCTCTCGTTGCTATGCATCACCATTATCTTGCATGTGCGTAGGAAATTTTTGAAATTACTATGTTCCTCAACATAGCCAGCCCCTGATGCAGCTTGAAACCACGTCGGTATTTCCCCAAAGAGGAAGGGATGATGCAGTACATCTATAGTAGGTATTTCCCTTAGTTATGAAACCAAGGTATCAATCCAGTAGGAGAACCAAGCAACACTATGTAAACGGTACCTGCACACAAATAACAAATCCTCACAACCCAACGCGTAAGAGGGGTTGTCAATCCCTCCTCGGTAAAAATATAGATTAATTTGTATGATTTTGGATAAATAGATCTTGCAAAAACACGAAGTAAAATAAATAAATAAAAGTGTAGCAAGGTATTTTTGGGTTTTTGGAATAATAGATCTGAAAACAAATACGACAAAAGATAGATCGAAAGCAAATATGATAAAAGATAGACCCGGGGGGGCATAGATTTCACTAGTGGCTTCTCTCGAGAAATAGCATATGGTGGGTAAACAAATTACTGTTGGGCAATTGATAGAAGAACAAATAATAACGACGATACCCAAGGCAATGATCAATATATAGGCATCACGTCCAAGATTAGTAGACCGACTCCTGCCTGCATCTACTACTATTACTCCACACATCAACCACAATCCGGCATGCATCTAGTATATTAAGTTCATGGAGAAACGGTGTAATGCAATAAGAACGATGAGATGATGTAGACAAGATCTATTCATGTAGGAATAGACCCCATCTTGTTATCATTAATAGCAAAGATACATACGTGCCTCGCTACCCCTTCTCTCACTAGGTGAGGACACCGTAAGATCAAACCCATCACAAAGCACCACTTCCCATGGCAAGAAAAATCGATCTAGTTGGCCTAACTAAAACAAAGATTCGAAGAAGAAATACAAGGCTATAAATAATCATGCATATAAGAGATCAAAATAAGACTCAAATAATATTCACGGATATAGATCTGATCATAGACTCGAACTTCATTGGATCCCAACAAACTCACCGCAAAAAGTCATTACATCAAATAGGTCTCCAAGAGACCATTGTATTGAGAATCAAAAAGAGAGAACAAGCCTCTAGCTATTGCCTACGGACCCGTAGGTCTATGGTGAACTACTCACGCATCATCGGAGAGGCACCAATGAGGATGATGAACCCCTCCGTGATGGTGTTAGACCTGCCGCAGTTGGAATTGTGTTTCGTCCACTCCCCTAGGGTTTCCGGAATATTTGGGTATTTAGAGATAAGAGGCGGTGGAGGAGACCCTCGTGGGCTCCACAACCCATTAGGGCGTGCCCTGGTGTCTTGTGGGCCCCATGGGCCTCCCCCTAGGTGCTTCCTTGGCTCCCAAGTTTTGTTGCATTTGGACTCCGTTTGGTACTAATATTCTGTGAAGTAAAAAACAAGCAAAAACAGCAACTGGCACTAGGTATGTCAATAGGTTAGTCCCAAAAAAAGATATAAAGTTGCCATAAAATGATTGTAAAACATCCAAGAATGATAGTATATCTTTTTTGGGGACTAACCTATTGACATAGTGCCCAGTGCCAGTTGCTGCTTTTTGCTTGTTTTTTACATCACAGAAAATCAATACCAAACGGAGTCCAAACGCATCAAAACTATTTGGAGATTTTATACGGACCAGAAGACACAACTTGGACCAAAGAAGTACCAGAGGGGTTCCCCAAAGGGGGCACAACCCTCCTGGGCACGCCTGGGGGCCTAGGCATGCCTTGGTGGGTTGTGCCCACCTCGGTGGCCTCTGACACCGCCTCTTTGCTCTATAAATACCCCAATATTCCAGAAACCCTAGGGGAGTCGACGAAAAACAATTCTAGCCGCCGCAAATTCCAGAACCACGAGATCCAATCTAGACACCATCCCGGAGTTTATCATCCTCATTGGTGCCTCTCCGATGATGTGTGAGTAGTTCATCAAATACCTACATGTCCGTAGTCAGTAGCTAGATGGCTTCTTCTCTTTTTTTGTTTCTCAATACAATGGTCTCTTGGAGATCTATTTGATGTAACTCTTTTTGCGGTGTGTTTGTTGGGATCCGATGAACTTTGAGTTTATGATCAAATCTATATATCCAAGAAAGTTATTTGAGTTCTTTGATCTCTGTTATGCATGATTACTTATAGCCCCATATTTCTTCTTCAAATATTTGGTTTAGTTAGGCCACTAGATCGATTTTTCTTTCCATGGGAAGAGGTGCTTTGTGATGGGTTCGATCGTGCAGTTTTCTTTCCTAGTGACAGAAGGGGCAGCAAGACACGCATGTATGATTGCTATTAAGGAGAACAAGATGGGGGCTATTCCTACATGAATAGATCTCATCTACATCATGTCATCGTTCTTGTTGCATTACTCCATTTCTCCATGAACTTAATACACTAGGTGCATGCTGGATAGCGGTCGATGCATGGAGTAATAGTAGTAGATGTAGGGAGGAGTCAGTCTACTAATCTTGGGCGTGATGCCTATATAATGATCATTGCCTGGATATCGTCATAATTATTCGATGTTCTATCAATTGCCCAACAGTAATTTGTTTATCCAGTATGTGCTATTTCTTGAGAGAAGCCACTATTGAAATCTACGGACCCCAGGTCTATTTTCCCATCATATATTTGCAGATCTATATTGCTATTTGCCTTTTCTTTTATTTGCATCTTTGATTCTCAAATCCATATTATCAAAACCCCAAAAATACCTTGCTGAATTTTATTTGCCGTTATTTGCATCTACCAATCTATCGCAATTTTTATCCCGTCAAGTTGACAATTTATGGCACGTTACCCAAAAGGGATTGACAACCCCTTTTACACGTCGGGTTGCAAGTATTTGTTCTTTGTGTGTAGGTACCATTTACATAGTGTTGCCTGGTTCTCCTACTAGTTCGATAACCTTGGTTTCATAACTGAGGGAAATACCTGCCGTAGCTGTGCTGTATCATCCCTTCCTCTTTGGGGTAATACCGACGTAGTTCAAGCGACATCAATACGTTAGAGATGTATCAGCACCCAGTGTCCATTGCTACGTTTTGAGCTTGCGTTGGTTTTCCTTGAAGACGAAAGGGTGATGCAGCAATAGTAGCGTAAGTATTTCCCTTAGTTTTTGAGAACCAAGGTATCAATCCAGTAGGAGGCTCCTCAAATTTCCCACGCACCTACACAAAACAAACAAAGAACTCGCAACCAATGCAATGAAGGGGTTGTCAATCCCTTCACGGCCACTTGAGAAAGTGAGATCTGATAGAGATAGTATGATAAGATAAATATATTTTTGGTATTTTATAATATAGATTGGAAAAGTAAAGATGCAAATAAAAGTAGATTGAAAGCTTATATGATAAAAGATAGACCCGGGGGCCATAGGTTTTACTAGTGGCTTCTCTCAAGATAGCATAAGTATTACGGTGGGTGAACAAATTACTATCAAGCAATTGATAGAAAAGCAAATAATTATGAGATTATCTAGGCATGATCATGTATATAGGCATCACGCCCTTGACAAGTAGACCGACTCCTGCCTGCATCTACTACTATTACTCCACACATCGACCGCTATCCAGCATGCATCTAGAGTATTAAGTTCATAAAGAATAGAGTAACGCATTAAGAAAGATGACATGATGTAGAGGGATAAACTCATGCAATATGATATAAACCCCATCTTTTTATCCTCGATGGCAACAATACAATACGTGCCTTGCTGCCCCTATTGTCACTGGGAAAGGACACCGCAAGATTGAACCCAAAGCTAAGCACTTCTCCCTTTGCAAGAAAGATCAATATAGTAGGCCAAACCAAACTGATAATTCGAAGAGACTTGCAAAGATAAGTAAATCATACATAAAAGAATTTAGAGGAGATTCAAATATTTCTCATAGATAAACTTGATCATAAACCCACAATTCATCGGATCTCGACAAACACACCGCAAAAAAAGTTACATCGAATAGATCTCTAAGAAGATCGAGGAGAACATGGTATTGAGATCCAAAAACAGAGAATAAGCCATCCAGCTAATATCTATGGACACGAAGGTCTGTGGTAAACTACTCACAACTCATCGGAGGGGCTATGGTGTTGATGTAGAAGCCCTCCTTCGATTCCCCCTCTGATGGAGCACCGGCGAAGGCTCCAAGATGAGATCTCACGGATACAGAAGGTTGCGGCGGTGGAATTAGGTTTTTGTGGCTTGTTCTGATGTTCTCGGGGTACGTGGATATATATAGGAGGAAGAAGTAGGTCGGTGGCCGCCCGAGGGGCCCATGAGATAGGGGGGCGCCCTGTAGGGGGTGGGTGTGCCCTCCACCCTCTTGGCTACCTCGGCTGCTTCTTGACTTGCAATCCAAGTCCTCTGGATCACGTTCGTTCCAGAAATCACGCTCCTGAAGGTTTCATTCAATTTGGACTCCGTTTGATATTCCTTTTCTTCAAAATAATGAAATAGGCAAAAAAACAGCAATACGGGTTGGGCCTCCGGTTAGTAGGTTAGTCCCAAAAATGATATAAATGTGGAAAGTAAAGCCCATAAACATCCAAAACAGGTAATATAATAACATGGAATAATAAAAAATTATAGATACATTGGAGACGTATCAAGCATCCCCAAGCTTAATTCCTGCTCGTCCTCGAGTAGGTAAATGATAAAAACAGAATTTTTGATGTGCGATGCTACCTAGCATAATTCTCAATGTAATTTTCTTTATTGTGGCATGAATGTTCAGATCCAAATGATTCAAAATAAAATTTCTTATTGACATAAGAAATAGTAATACTTCAAGCATACTTAATCAAGCAATCATATCTTCTGAAAATAACATGGCTAAAGAAAGTTATTCCCACAAAATCGTATAGTCTGGCTGTTGCTCTATCTTCATCACACAAAGTATTTAATCATGCACAACCCCGATGATAAGCCAATCAATTGTTTCATACTTTAGTAATCTCAAACTTTTTCAACTTTCACGCAATACATGAGCGTGAGCCATGGACATAGCACTATATGTGGAATAGAATGGTGGTTGTGGAGAACACAAAAAAGGAGAAGATAGTCTCACATCAACTAGGTGTATCAACGGGCTATGGAGATGCCCATTAATAGATATCAATGTGAGTGGGTAGGGATTGCCATGCAACGGATGCACTAGAGCTATAAATGTATGAAAGCTCAACAAAAGAAACTAAGTGGGTGTGCATCCAACTCGCTTGCTCACGAAGACCTAGGGCATTTTGAGGAAGCCCATGATTGGAATATACAAGCCAAGTTCTATAATGAAAAATTCCCACTAGTATATGAAAGTGACAACATAGGAGACTCTCTATCATGAATATCATGGTGCTACTTTGAAGCACAAGTGTGGTAAAAGGATAGTAGCATTGTCCCTTCTCTCTTTTTCTCTCATTTTTCCCCTTTTTTATTTTTTTTCTCTTTTTTTTCTTTGTCCTTTCTTTTTTTTCTTTTTTATAAAGTCCGTAGTCTCATCCCGACTTGTGGGGGAATCATAGTCTCCATCATCCTTTCCTCACTGGGACAATGCTCTAATAATGAAGATCATCACACTTTTATTTACTTAGAACTCAACAATTACAACTCAATATTTAGAACAAGATATGACTCTATATGAATGCCTCCGGCGGTGTACCGGGGTATGCAATGAATCAAGAGTGACATGTATGAAAATTATGAAGGTGGCCTTGCCACAAATACGATGTCAACTACATGATCATGCAAAGAGCAATATGACAATAATGATGCGTGTCATATGAACGGAACGGTGGAAAGTTGCATGGCAATATATCTCAGAATGGCTATGGAAATGCCATAATAGGTAGGTATGGTGGCTGTTTTGAGGAAGGTATATGGTGGGTGTATGATACCGGCAAAAGTTGCGCGGCACAAGAGAGGCTAACAATGGTGGAAGGGTGAGAGTGCGTATAATCCATGGACTCAACATTAATCAAAAGAACTCATATACTTATTGCAAAAATCTATATGTCACCATAAACAAAGTATTACGCACATGCTCCTAGGGGGATAGATTGGTAGGAAAAGACCATCGCTCGTCCCCGACTGCCACTCATAGGGAAGACAATCAATAAATAAAATTGTGCTCCAACTTCATCACAAAGCGGTTCACCATACGTGCATGCTACGGGAATCACAAACTTCAACACAATCATTCTTTAAATTCATAATCACCCAACTAGCTTGACTTTAATATCACTACCTCCATATCTCAAAACAATTATCAAGTATCAAATTGATCATAGCATCCAATTCACTTTCTATGATAGTTTTTATTATACCCAACTTGGATGCCTACCATTCTAGGACCAATTTTATAACCATAGAAAATACCATGCTGTTCTAAGAGACTCTCAAAATAATACAAGTGAATCATGAGAGATCAACAATTTCTTCAAAATTAAGCCACCACCGTGCTCTAAAAGATATAAGTGAAGCACTAGAGCAAAAACTATCTAGCTCAAAAGATATAAGTGAAGCACATAGAGTATTCTAATAAATTATAATCAAGCGTGCTTCTTCCCAAAAGGTGTGTACAGAAAGGATGATTGTGGAAAACTAAAAATAAAAAACTAATATCATACAAGACGCTCCAAGTAAAACTCATATCATGTGGCGAATAAAAATATAGCTCCAAGTAAAGTTACCGATGAACGAAGACGAAAGAGGGGATGCCTTCCCAGGGCATCCCCAAGATTAGGCTTTTGGCTATTCTTGAATATATTGGGGTGCCATGGGCATCCCCAAGCTTAGGATTTTGCCACTCCTTATTGCCTAATCCATCAAATCTTTACCCAAAACTTGAAAACTTCACAACACAAAACTCAGACGGAAATCTCATAAGTTCTGTTAGTGAAAGAAAGCAAAACCGCCACATAAGGTACTGTAATGTACTCATTATTTATTTAAATTGGTCTTAAACCTACTGTATTCCAAGTTCTCTATGGTTCATACCACTTAATACTAGCCATAGATGCATCAAAATAGGCAAACAACACACGAAAAACAGAATCTGTCAAAAACAGAACAGTCTGTAGCAATCTGTAACCCACGAATACTTATGGAACTCTAAATATCCTACCAAAATAGGAAGTCTTGGGAAATTTGTCTATTGATCTACAGAAAAAAGAATCAACGCAAAATCACGTTTCCGTGATTTAAAAAAAAACTAATTTCATGCGCGAAAAGTTTCTGTTTTTCAGCAGAATCAAGTTAACTACCACCATAGGTGCCGGGGGAGATCTGCCCGCCGCGGACACCTATGGGGCCGGAGCCCCTTGTCTGAGCGGTACGAGGGCGGAGGGAGCACAGAGAGCAGATCGTAGCGAGCACGCGGGCGGATTTTACCCAGCTTCGGAGCTCTCCGGAGAGATAAAACTCCTACTGCTGCTTTGTGTTTGTATTTGATCTTGCTCGAGAGTGCGAGCGTATGGTGGTGTCGCGTGTGTCGAATGGACCGAACCCCACCGAACCGAACTGGACCCCCCCGAACCCCCTCTACGTGCGCCTTGGCCTCCCTTTTATAGTCGGAAGGGGGCGCCAACAGGTGGCAGCGTAGGAGAAAGGGGTAAAAATGTAAAAGAGGTGGTAGTTGGAACAGCAAGGAACAAGTGAAGCTACAAGGCATGAACAAGTGGTCGCTACCTACTTTGTGATGGGGGACAAGGGCATTTAATGCCCGTCGCCGCCGACCCCAAAAGCTCCGCCCTTGCGTCTCCGTCGCCACGGCGATGGATTCACCACCGTGAAGTGCCACCGTGTCCCCAGCTGCACAGCCATCCGCCACGCCCCTCGAAAGGCCCAGGCGACGCAGGCCGATGAGCTGGAGTGCGCACACAACAGCAACTCTCCGGCAAGTACCTTGCCGGGTCTTGATCTTGCCGACCCGGAGCTTGCCGGCTCAGAAACTTGTCGCTCCCGGGGCCTCGCCGGGACGCATATAGCGCCGAGGCGTGTCTTCTATGATGTAATCTTCTAGTCTTCCTGGCGAGCTCCTCTTGCCAGGGACTTGCGTGAGTGATGCAACCTTGAGCCTGAAACGGCCTTCCCGGCAAGCTCTGCTTGCCGGGGTCTCGATCTTCTATCTTGTATACTTCGTCTTTGAGTGGTTTGGTATGTAGCAGGAAGGTCTTCGGCGAGCACGTGGTAAACCCTGCCGCGGGGAGCTGCAACCGCCCGTGCGCAAGTTGGGGTACTGAGGTACCCCTACCTTAGTACACCGACAGAGCCCTCGGCTGGGCACACACGGTGCCGAAGCGCTGTTGGGCCAGGCCCAAAACAAAGGCACGGGCACACGCGCCCACGGCGCCGAATCCACTTCCACATCGCCGCGATCCCCCACGCAACGGCACGCGCCGATTGCGGCGTCGTGGGATGGGACGTGCTCACGTTCTTTAATGGGAAGAGCGGAACGCCCCACTTCCCCATAAAACAGAGGAAGCGAGAGCGGTTCCCTCCTTCGCTTTCATTGCATCTTCTTCCTCCTCCGAGATCCCCTTTGCGCCCGCCTCCGCATCTCCTCCGCCGTCTCTTGCGTCTGCGGCGCCGCCGGACTCTTCGTCCTCCTTCCTCGCCGCCTCCGCCATGGCCCCGAAGACCGGGAAGGGGAAGGCGGAGAAGACCAAGAAGGAGAAATCTGAGCAGGCGGCGGCTTCGCCCGCTGCTTGGAAGCGAACGTCGTCTTCGCCATGCTCAGCCACAAGGAACTCTGGAACAAATATTACCTGTTCTGGGCCAAGAAGACCAAGGCGCATCCTCGGACCAGAGCTCATCCGGCCGCCACCAAGGACAACTATCCCGGCGGGTACTATTTCTTCGCAGCCTTCTTCCACTGCGGTCTTTGCCCTCCTTATTCTGAATTCTTCTGTGACGTCATGCACACCTACGGCTTCCATCTTCTTGACTTCACCCCCAACGCCATCCTTACTATGGCGGTTTTCGCACACATGTGCGAAAACTACATAGGAATTCATCCCAACGTAGCGCTGTTTAGGCATTTCTTCACTCCTAGAGCAGAGGCGGCGCCCCTCTCCGGAGGAATTTCTGGGTTTTTAAATGCACAAGAAGGAGTGTTACTTGCCGGGAGCTCCGCGGCAAGTGGGAAGAGTGGCGGCCGACCGGTGTTGATCGTTGAAGACGAGCCACAGCCCTTCACCGCCAAGACAACTCCTATCGTGGCGCGGCAGGATCGAGCGAGCTGGATCCGGACGACGCAAGCTCAACGCCGCCTCATCCGGATTCTTCGTCTTCGAGCAGCAAAACTGTCCGTTGTGAGGTAGGCGCAGACTTCCTCCGCGCCGCGTGCCCCTCTCCAAGACAGGAAAAGGCCGGCCTGGGAGTACGGCTCCGCAGGGGATATAATGAGGCTGCGCCCCGGGCTGAATTTCAACTTCACGACGCTGGAGCTGAGGGGGATGGTCCGGGAACTCTTTAAATATGACCCGGCCCATCCAGAGTGGTTCAGACCTCCCCGGGGAGTGGTGCCCCTCGCAACAAAGACAGCTCGATCGTCTTTGCGCCATGATGCCCGCGTGTGATTCGCACGGCGTGGACCGCACGTGGATTCCGCCCGATCCATCAGTCATCCTCAGCTTCTTCGACAACCTTGAGGAGGTGGCGAAGAACAAGGATGACATCAAGGAGCATACGCGGGACACCACCGACCAAGAGCTTGCATACATAGCTTCTCGGGCTGAAGAGGCCGCTGCAGCCGCAGCGGCAGGAGAGTTCGGCTACACGCCCGAGGAGGCAGAGGCTGCGGAAGCGTCCTGCCGAGCGGAGGAGGCGGAGATCTGCAGTCTGCTGCAACTTCCTCCCGACACGCTCGCCGGGGTCCCTTCTCTGAGGCACTCCGGGATCCCCGGAATCGCGGCCGAGGCCGCGGCAAGAGGTGGCGCTGCCGGAGGGAACAGAGGCGCCGCAGGAAGCGAACGCGCCGGAGGGAGCGGAGACGCCAGAGGGAAAGGGGCCGCAGCGCAGGGCGCTGGGCCCAGCGAGCCAGCTAGCGAGGAGGAGGAGGAGGACGCCGAGGCCGCCGAGGACGCCGGCGGGTCCACGGATCTTTACACCGACGACCTCTCCTCGTCGTCGGAGACCTCCCCGCCCCGGGCAAGCCCTAGGCGTTCTCCACTTGAGCGCCTCCACGAGGCGGCGACGGAAGCGAGGGCGCAGCCCCGGCAACAACCAGCTCGCCGGGCAGCGCAAGCTTCCCGGGAAGCCAAGCTGCGCCGAGGTCCGCATAGCGCCCGAGGGAGTTCGCCTCCCCGCCTCGTGCCGACGCCCCTGTGGAGTATGACTTCTCCGCCTTGAGCGAAGACGACGAGGAGGAACAGGAGTAAGTATCCGAGATCTTCATCTTCTCAAATTCCGCCCTGATTATTGTTGAAGCTAATCTTGTTTCTTGCTTTGATTTCAGGACCTTGGCCCAGCGCGCGAAGAGGGCCAAGGTGCCCGTGGTCGAAGTCGCGGACGACTCGCCCGCTGCGGCGACCGGGGATGTGCCGGATCCAAGCTTGCCGGACCCGAGCGCTGTTCCGAGGAGCAGCCCCCAGCGCAGCCCCCAGCGTAAGTCTGGGTTCTGCACTTTCGCTCGCCGGGCGTGTTTGAAGATCTTGGTCTTGTACTAATGCCTTGATGTTTTTGTCTTGACTTGTGCAGAGGTGGAGCCACAGCGGCAGGAGCGTCCGGAGGTCGCCCCCGAGGAGCCGCAGGCCCCGCCGTCCCCGCCAAGGCCGATCTCCCCGGCAAGGGAGGGCACTCCGCCAAGGGCGAGTACCCCGCCAAGAGCGAGCAGTCCGGCGAGGGCGGCCACTCCGCCAAGGCAGAGCTCCCCGGCGAGGGAGCCCGCCGCTGACGACGTCCGCCAAGGTAGGTTCTGCAACTTTGTCTCCTTGGCGTTGTCTCTTTTTGGATATTTTGCTTGAACTTCTTTTGCTTTTCCTTCTTCTTCTAGATCCTCCTCCCCCCGAGCAGATGGAGACGGAAGTCGTCATTGTTGAGGAGGAGGGCGCGCAGGGTGGCGACGGCGACGCCCCTGTCGCCAAGGACACGGCGGGAGCCGCTGGGCCAAAGCGCGCAGAACCGCCCGGCTGCGGGACGCAGCGGCCGGGAGGGGACGGCGACCGCACCGCCAGCCCGGAGGCGGCGGGAGCATCAAGTGCTGCGCCGGTCGCCGACCCCTCCGCCGGAGAGGAGCAGCCCGGCTACTACTTGAAAGCCCCCAACGGCGTCTTCATCCAGGTGCCGTGGGGTTCTTCGTCGCGAGCTCTTGCGGAGGGCGAGGCCTTTGATGGGGAGGTCCTCGCCTCCGCGGGCTTGAAGATCGTCGAGGGGCCCGGCGGAAGCGACGGGCCCGAAGAGGAGAAGCTGCTTCACCAGCTCCTGGCCCTTTACCGGGCCAGGCAGGCGAAGCTCGCTTCCCGGGAGGCCCTCGCCGCCAAGGCCGCCGAGGAGATGGAGAAGCGGGCGGCGGAGCTCAGCGCCGCCAACCAGGCTGCTCTCCGCGAGGTGGCGGAGAAGCGTGAGCGACTCACCGGGGAGTATGAAGAGTGGTTGCTGGAGAAGGCCGAGGCCGAAGAGCAGCAACGGCTCGCCGGGGTGGAGCTGTCCCGGCGAGAAGGAGAACTCGTCCAGCGGAAGGTCAACCTCGACTCCCACGAGGAAGACCTTGCCGCTCGGGAACAGGCCCTTGGCGGGGAACTGAAGGAGGCGAAAGCCGCCGCAGCTGCCGCGGAGACCGCCAAGGAGGAGCTTGCCGCCAAGGTCGCGCAGCTGGAGGAGTTGCTGAAGGCGAGCGTGGAGAAGGTCGCCGCGCTCAACACGGAGCGCGAGAAGGACGCCCACACCAACTCAAAACTCCAGGTGCGTCTTTCCAAGAAGGGCGACGAGCTGAAGGCCGCCAAGGACTCCATCGAGGATCTTGAGCTGAGAGTCTCTACGCTGAGGGACTCGCTTGACGCCGCCCGGGATCGGGAGACCAAGTTGAAGGAGGAGCTCCGCAATGAGCGAACCTTGGTGGACAGCGCCAACAAAGCAGCCGAGCACTTCCACCGTACCGTCGAGGTATGGACCGAGGACTTGGTATCTTGTGCGTCCGATATTGACCAGGAGCTGCTGGCACTAAAGTTGGAGCATCTCATCTACTCCCCGGATCCAAATCTCGCTCACAGCGCCAAGCTCAGCCTCTTCTTCAGGGGGATCGCGCCGGCCCTTGCAAATCTGCGGAAGAAGATCCCCGCGCAGCTCGCCGAGGAGACTCGCCGGCTGTGCACAGAAGCATGGAGCGTGTCGACGAAGATCGATACCGCAATCCCGCATAAACCTCACCAACGTTCTTCGCAGCTTGCCGGGCCGACGCGAACATGGAGGCTCAAGGAGCAGGTCGCCCACATCATTGCTAAAGTGAACAAGATCTCCAGGGTGGAGGGCGACCGCGTAGACTAGGCCTCCTTTCTCTTTTTGTCGCTGCATAGGGTGTTATGAACTCATTAGTCCTTGCGACAAGTTATTCCCTGTAAGATATTATCTTTACTTTGATCAATAGATGCAGTGTTATCTCCCTTGTTCTGATCCTCAACTTTGTATGCTTCAACCCTACGCTTCTAGGGAACTTGCCGGCAAGGGACCCTTGCCGCGAGCGCTGAGTGTTGAACTCGAAGCAGCCTGCTGGCCAAGGTCTTACCGGCAAGCAACCTTGCCGCGGGTAGTCGCAACGCACTTAGCTTGCTGAGCGGACTCGAAAACGAAACAAGGGCGCGACACTTGTCGCAGCTCACTTAAATCGTTGAGCGTGCTCGAAAACAAGGTAAGGGTGCGGCTACCCACGGGTAGGTTCCTCCGCACACAGGTTTTCCATACAAAGTGTGGTTGTTCAAGGAAGGCAACTTAAAATTTAAAATTTTGAACTGCTCAAATTCTAATAACTTAGCTTTCGTGGATGCGTTCTCTCCGCAAGCTTCTCTTTCTTGAACAGCACTTGGTTCATCCTCCATTTCCTTCCCCGCAAACTTGTGCGCGAGGAACGTTCCTTCTGCTTAAGAGGCAAGGAAAAAGAAGAGGGAAGCAAGTATATGGCCTTTCGGCGTGCTATTGCTTACCGGATATGTGTGTCGCACAAGAGATGCCAAATAACACATGCAAATAGCAAAGAAAAGCATGGAAAAGGCAACCAGCGCAAAACACAGAAACTTTACTGAGGCACGGGGTCTGCGCCCGGCTTTGTACAAAGGGTTACATGCAACAGCGGCAAAGCTTGTACAAAAGGTGGTTGCCGGAGCGGATCACGGCAACCGCGCCTTATGGGTGAAACTTGCGAAGATGCTCTATGTTCCAGGAGTTGCTCACCGGTAAGCCTTCTTCGGTCTCGAGGCGGACAGCGCCGGGCCTCGTGACTTGTCTCACCCGATAAGGGCCTTCCCACTTCAAGGCCAACTTGTTGGAATTCTTGGCGGATCGAACACGCCAAGAACAAGGTCGCCTTCCTCGAGACTCCTGGCTTTGACCTTGCGGCTATGGTAGCGGCGCAAGGCTTGCTGGTATCGAGCAGCTCGTACAGCAGCCTCGAGACGTCCTTCCTCAAGGAGCAATGCATCATCTTGCCGCAATTGCTCTTGCTCGAGCTCATCATAAGCGAGCACTCGAGGAGATCCGTATACGAAGTTCCGTGGGGATAATCGCCTCGCTCCATAGACTAGAGCAAAAGGTGTCCGTCGGTGGCTCGACGGTGTCGCTCGATTGACCAAAGAGCCGGCAGCTCCTCTATCCAATTTCTTCCGCACTGCGCGCACTGCCGAAAGTTCTTGTCTTAAGTCCGCGCAGCACTTCAGATTGGCCCTCTCCGCTTGACCGTTGCTCCTCGGTGAGCAACAGGTTTAAACAGACCTTGGCGCCAAGGTCTTGGACGATCGCATGAAGGTGCGATTAGTGAATTGTGTACCGTTGTCGCGATAATCCGTTAGGGATCCCAAACGGCACACAATCGACCAAGAACTTGACCGCTGATTGTGCTGTCACCTTTCTCACCGGCTCCACTTCTAGCCACTTTGTGAACTTGTCGATTGCCACGCATAAGTACTCAAAGCCCCGACAAGACGGGGAAGGGCCGAGGATATCGAGCCCCTGCATCGGAGAAGGGCCAGGACAAAGGGATTGTTTGGAGAGCTTGAGTGGCCGATGAATCTGCTTTGCATGGAACTCGCACGCTTCACACTTGGTTACTAGTGCGCTTGCATCTTGAGGGCTTCTTGCCAAAGAACCCTTGCCGAAAGCTTTCCCGGCAAGCGCCCTTTGCGCCAATGTGGTGGCCGATATGCCTCCGTGTATTTCGCCAACAGCTTCGTCCATCTTCCCCGGAGATGCACTTCATCTAACACCATTGAGTTTTCTTACAGACAGCTCGTTATCCACTTAACCGGTACATACTTGACTGTCTGGTTATCTTCTATCTCTTCCGGGTCGCCGGAAGTTCTCCGGTTTGCAAAAACGGACGATCTGCTGCGCCCATGCCGGAGCTTGGGGCTCAACGGCAAGGACTAAAGGCATGAGAGCCGCCATGGAACCTCAGCTTCTACGGCAAGAACCCCGGCTCTGCGGAGCTGAAGGTCCCCGGCAAGCTCGCCGGGCGAGGCTTGTCGGGAACACTTGTTTAACCGTACAGATCCGAGGATCTGCAGGAGCAAACTGTTCCTCGCCGCTCGTCGTTGATCTTGGGGACCTTGGCGGCGGTCTCGGGGAGGCCCGCCGGCAGTAGTCGCCGGAGACCAACTTTCTCTTCTTGGACTGCCCAATTGATGGTGTGACGGATGGTTGAGTCAGCTTGAGCAAGAAGGTCCCCGGTTCCACAGGTAACTTCATCGAAGCACACTTTGAAAGGCCATCTGCGATTTCATTTTGAGCTCTCGGGACGTGCTCCATCTGCAAACCTTCAAAGCGCTCCTCAAGCTTCCTCACTTCATCGACATAAGCTTCCATCAAAGGGCTCTGATAGCTCTTGTTAACTTGCCGGACCACCAACTGAGAATCTCCCCGCACAATCAACTTCCTGATCCCAAGTTCGGCCGCAATCCTGAGGCCGGCGAGCAAACACTAGTAGAAAAGGGGGCAATGGTCCAGGCCGGTCCAGCCCATTAGTCCCGGTTCAATCCAGAACCGGGACCAATGGGGCATCGGACCCGTTCTCGGAGCCCCGGGGCCGGCCGGGCCACGTGGGCCATTGGTCCCGGTTCGTTCGACCTTTTGGTCCCGGTTGGTAGGATGAACCGACCAATGATCCCCGCCTCTGGCCAACAACCATTCGCCCCGGTTCTTGGCACGAACCGGGACCAAAGGAAATCCCTTAGTCCCGGTTCAGACGACCAACCGGGACCAATGGTGGTGTTATATATACCCCTCAGCGCAAGAGCAGAGCACACCGCCTGCTTTTTTCCGCCGAGGGGAGAGGGCTTGGTGGTGCTCTAGCTCACCTCATATGCACACAAGGTGTTCATGGAATGCCCGAGCCACACTACTTAAGGTTTCTCCTCTCCAAGCTCGACCGCCAAGCTCCATTTTCCTCCATATTTGTCTAGGTTTAGCGGTCCATCACGCCCATCCCCGCCTTCAACGCCGCCGATCACCCGCACCGATCTCATCGGCGGCACCACCGTGGTGAGCCTCTTGTTCTTATCTTCTTTCGAAAGGAAAAATATTCTTATTTGTATGTTTAGATAGATATATACTTGTATAATTTTCTTACTTTTATTATTGCATCTTATATAGTGCGATGGTTTTGGTATCCGCCTCGCCGGCCCTCGCCCCATCTATGATTCGGATGTGGTATATATTATCTTTTCATAACTATTGGTTCATTTATTGTTTATGACAATTATGCCGACCAACGTGACATAGATTTTATTCATCTAGGAGGTTGTTGAACCGAAATTCCAACCGACCCTATTGTCGAGAGGTTAAATTTAGTTGAAGAAGAAAACAATTTGTTGAAGGAAAAATTAGAAAAATTGAGGAGGAGAAGATGATATTGGAGTTGCATGTTGCGGATGTCATCGATGATCACAAGATCAAGATGGATGCAATGCGCTTGAAGATTAGAAAGATTAGAAAATATGCCATTCATACCGAGGCTTGGTATCATTATGTCGTTGGATCAGTTGTTACATTGGTTGCGATTATGATCGATTTGTTTTCGCATTGAAATGTTTTACATAGTTTCAGTGTATGGTTTAATTAATTTAGATGCTCGCAGAGCTTTATGTTGTTAGATGAGAACTATGTATGTACTTTGGTTTTAATGTGATGATGAACTTCTATTAATTTGGTCACTTAATTAATTATCTATTCATGATCTCTAATGATTTTGACACACTTAATTATATATAATGCACACAGATGAACCGCAATGGATGTACGGTTCAAGACACACCTCCGAGTACATTAAGGCGTGCATAATTTTCTCAAGTGGCTGAGGCAAACAAGCAGAATGGTTTTATGTGTTGTCCATGCCCTATATGTGGGAATACGAAGTCTTACTCGACCGGAAAATCCTGCACACCCACCGCTTTACAAGGGTTTCATGCCACACTATAATGTTTGGACGAGGCACGGAGAAATAGGGGTTATGATGGAAGACGGCAAAGAAGAAGAGTACGATGACAACTATGTGCCCCCGAATACGGTGATGCTCCGTAAGATCAAGAGGAACCAGACGATGTGCACGATGATGCTGCAACGGAGAAGCTGCTGAAGATCAAGAGGAACCAGATGATGTGCCCGATGATGATGATCTCCGCCGGTCATTGTCGATGCAAGGACGCAATGCGAAAGTCAAAAGAGAAGATGAAGTTCGATCGCATGCTAGAGGACCACAAAAAGGGTTGTACCCCAATTGCGAAGATGGCAACACAAAGCTAGGTACCGTGATCGAATTGCTGCAGTGGAAGGCGAGAATGTCTGTGCTCGATAAAGGATTTGAGAAGCTACTTAAAATATTGAAGAAGAAGCTTCCAAAGGATAACGAATTGCCCGACAAGACATACGCAGCAAAGAAGGTCGATGCCCTCTAGGATTGAGGTGCGAAGATACATGCATGCCCTAATGATCTGATCCTCTATCGCTGTGCGCATAAGGATCTGAACGCATGCCCGTATGCGGTGCATTACGGTATAAGATCGACGAGATGACCCGGTGATGTTGATGGCGAGCCCCGTGAAGAGGGTTCTGCGAAGGTGATGTGGTATGCTCCTATAATACCACGGTTGAAACGTCTGCTCGTAAACGGAGAGCATGCCAAGTTGATGCGATGGCACGTTGAGGACCGTAAGAAAGACGGAAGTTGAGAGCACCCGCCGACGGGTCGCAGTGGAGAAAAATCGAGAGAAAGTATCGGGATGAGTTTGCAAGTGAGCCAAGGAACGATGGTTTGCTTTAAGCGCGGATGGCATTAATCCTTTCGGGAGCAGAGCAGCAATCACAGCACTGGCCCGTGACTCTATGTATGTATAACCTTCCTCCTTGGATGTGCATGAAGCGGAAGTTCATTATGATGCCGTTCTCATCCAAGGCCCTAAGCAACCCGGCAATGACATTGATGTGTACCTAAGGCCATTAGTTGAAGAACTTTACAGCTGTGGAATGGAAACGGTGTACGACGGGATGAGCACAAACAGGAGGAATTTAACCTAAAGGCGTTGTTGTTCGTGACCATCAACGATTGGCCCGCTCTCAAGAACCTTCGTGATGCATAAACAAGGGATACCACGATGCACGCACTGCTTACTTGACATTGATAGTATATACCGCAAGCTGCGGGAAGAATGTGTACATGGGCCATCGCCGATTTCTTCCGACCAACCATCAATGTCGAAAGAAAGGCAAGCATTTCAAAGGCGAGGCAGATCACCGAAGAAGCCCGCCATGCGCATCGGTGATCACGCATTTGCTATGGTCAATGATTTACACGTAATCTTTGGAAAGGGTCCCGCGGACTAGCTGTTCCGAGTGACGCCGAGGGACACGCACCCATGTGGAAGAAGAAATCTATATTTTGGGACCTACCCTACCGAAAGACCTAGAGGTCCGCTTCGATCGACGTGATGCACGTGATGAAGAACCTTGCGTGAACCTGCTAGGCTTCTTGGGCGGTATGGGAAGACAAAAGATACACCTGAGGCACGAGAGGACCTGCAACGTTTGACGAAAAAGACGGCATGCCTCCAAAGCAAGATGAAGGTCCCGCCACTATGTTTTACCAAAGAAGAGAAGGAAATCTTCTTTGAATGCCTGCTTAGTATGAAGGTCCCGACCGCTTTCGTCGAATATAAAAGGAATAATAAATATGGCAGAGAAAAAGTTTCGTAACCTAAAGTCTCATGATCGCCACGTGATTATGACGCAATCGCTTCCGTTGCATTGAGGGGCTTCACCGAAAACGTCCGATTAGCCATTGTGAAGCTATGTGCATTCCTCAATGCAATATCTCGAAGGTGATCGATCCGAAACCATACCAAGGCTAAGGAGTGATGTGGTGCAATGTCTTGTCGGGCTTTGAGCTGGTGTTCCCACCATCCTTCTTCAATATCATGACGCACGCTCTTGTTCATCTAGTTGACGAGATTGTCATTCTGGGCCCCAGATTTCTACACAATATGTACCCTTTGAGAGGTTCATGGAGTCCTAAAGAAATATGTCCATAATCGCTTAGGCCGAAGGAAGCATCTCCATGGGCCATCAAACAGAGGATGTCATCGGGTTTTGTGTTGACTTCATTCCTGCCTTAAGAAGATAGGTCTCCCTAAATCGCGGTATGAGGGGAGACTGACCGAAAAGGCACGCTTGGAAAGGACTCAATAATATGCAGGACGGATATTCTTGGTCTCAAGCCCACTACACAGCTTCTCTGTAACTCTACCTTGGTGACCCCAGTATGTCGATGAACACAAGAACAACAAGCGCTTCAAACACCCTTGAGCAAAGGCGACGATCGGATTACATGTGAACACATCAGACTTTCAGCAGCTTGGTTGGAAGCACGACGAGGTGACAAGACTGTTTGTGAGGAGCTGTACTTGTTATCCAGGGACCATCTTTGACCGTATTGATTTGGAAAGGATACGAGATAAATGGGAATACATTTTACACGATCGACCAAGATCAAAAGAGCACCAACCAAAACAGCGGTGTCCGCTTTGATGCAACAACCGAGAGGGAAAGGACACATATTATGGTTACATAGTGGACATATGGGAACTTGACTACGGACATGATTTTAAGGTCCCTTTGTTTAAGTGCAAATGGGTCAATCTGTCAGAGGCGGGAGTGTAGACCCACAAGACGGAATGACAACAAGGATCTGAAAAATCTTGGGTACATCGACGAACCGCTCGTCCTAGCCAATGATGTGGCACAGGTTATCTATGTGAAGGACATGTCCAAGAGACCGAGAAAGAGAAAAGATAAGGAAGCAAATACATCATACGATGAGCCAAAGCGCCACATAGTTCTTTTTCAGAAAAGGGACATCGTGGGAGTGGAGGACAAGATGACATGTCTCAAGATTATGAAAAGTTTCATGAAATTCCTCCTTTAAAGTCAAGGCTGACCCCAAAGATCCCGATAAACGATGAAGATTATCCATGGTTACGCGCAATAAGCAATGACACAAGCGAAGAAAAAGTGAAGACTTTCTCCGCAACTATTGTTCGCTTATGATACCATTATATTGTAATCGATGAGTATGATACCATTTTTCGTTTTGTACATGCACATGCTATGTGTGGGTCAATTTATGATATACCATGCCAACTTTCAACTTTTTCAGAGTTCATTTGAAATGTCTTATGGTTCGCCTCGTAATAATTAAAAATAGCAACAATAAGTATTTTGTTGTAAGTAGAAACAAAATAAATTAAATAAAGCAAGAAAGAAAACAAAAAAAGTGTTTTCAAATTTGAAAATTAGTAATGGCACTAACAGAAAGTTTATAATTTTCCTAAAACTAGAAGCAAAAAGATTTAAAAATAGAGCAAAAACAAAAGAAAATAAATAATGCAGAAAACAAAACAAAAAAACAACAATAAGTATTTTGTTGTAAGTAGAAACAAAATAAATTAAATAAAGCAAGAAAGAAAACAAAAAAAAAGTGTTTTCAAATTTGAAAATTAGTAATGGCACTAACAGAAAGTTTATAATTTTCCTAAAACTAGAAGCAAAAAGATTTAAAAAATAGAGCAAAAAACAAAAGAAAATAAATAATGCAGAAAACAAAACAAAAAAACAACAATAAGTATTTTGTTGTAAGTAGAAACAAAATAAATTAAATAAAGCAAGAAAAAAAATGCCACCTACTGGGCCGCCACGGCCTGAATACGACTGGTATCCCTATTTCGGGCCAGGATTCAGGCCCGCAGAAGGCCCAGAAGGTCCAACAGGCAACGAAGGAGCAAATAGGCCCGTAAGCCTGCAGTTCAAAGGAGTTCAAGAGGGGAGCGGCAGTGGGGCTTATAAACCACTGCGCTCCCCTCTCAACTAGCGAGGTGGGATTAAACTTTGGCCCCGACGCTGGCAGCGCAGGTTTTGGTCCCGTTGGTGGCATCAACCGACTAGCAGCTTTAGTCGGTTAGTAGCCACCAACCGACCAAAGGTCGCAGCTTCCGCCTTTGGGCTGCCGAAAAGAGGTTTTGGTCCCAAGCCAGGAACCAACCGACTAGCAGATTAGTCCGGTTGGTGCCACCAACCGACTAAAGGATGTGCTATATAAGCAGCACTTGGCGCTTCCGCCAATCGCCCACTTCTCCCCGACGCCCTGCTCCTCCTCGTCATTGCCGCCGCCGACGCCTTTACTCCACCTTGTGCCGCCGCCGCCGTCGACGCTACTCAGCCGCCGCTGCCGCCGCCCACTGTGAGCATAGCTGCTCGCGCCTCCTCCCGCTCTCTGCCAAGGCCCTCATGCTGCTGCGCCAGACGGCTGGCCGCGCGCGCCGCCCACCTGGCGGCCACTGCCACGCCGCCTGTCTCTGTCAAGGCACGCCGCGCTCTGCCTGCATGCTGCAAGGCCGCCCCACCGCCCCTGCCCTGCCTGCATTTTTTGTTCATTGCATTTTTTTCATATGTATAATGTATATATGTATGTGGTAGCTATATATATATGTGATGAATGGTCGATGTGACTATATATGTATGTATGAATATAATGTTCATAGCATTTTTTTGTTTATATATGTTTTTTCATATATGTATTAATTTTATATTTAGGTTGTTAGTAGATATCGATCGATTTTAGGTTAGTGCATTTTAGGTTAGTGTAGAGGAGAAAGTAAAATAAGGAAAAGGAAGAAAAGAGGAAGAAGGAAGAAGGAAGAAGAAGAAGAAGAAAAGAAGAAAAAAGAGGAGAAGAAGTGTGTATATGTGTTTGTATGTATATATATGTGTACATATTCATAGTATTTTTTCATAAGTGTATTTTTTTTGTTCATTGCATTTTTTTCATATGTATAATGTATATATGTATGTGGTAGCTATATATATGTGATGAATGGATGTGGCTATATATGTATGTATGAATATAATGTTCATATAGCATTTTTTTGTTTATATATGTTTTTTCATATATGTATTAATTTTATATTTAGGTTGTTAGTAGATATCGATCGATTTTAGGTTAGTGCATTTTAGGTTAGTGTAGAGGAGAAAGTAAAATAAGGAAAAGGAAGAAAAGAGGAAGAAGGAAGAAGGAAGAAGAAGAAGAAAAGAATGAGAGGAAGGAAAATAAGAAGAGGAAGAAAGGAGAAAAGAGGAGAGGAAGAAGAGGAGAAATAAATAAGAAGAGGAAAAAGAAGAAAAGAAGAGGAGAAGAAGAAAGGAATAGAGGAGAAGAAGAAAAATAGAAGAAAAAATTCTATTTTTCTTCTTCTCCTCTATTCCTTTCTTCTTCTCCTCTTTTTTTTCTTCTTTACTTCTTCTTCTTCTTCCTTCTTCCTTCTTCCTCTTTTCTTCCTTTTCCTTAATTATTTTCCTTTCTCGAGGGAGAAGAAGAAAAGAAGAGGAGAAGAAGAAAGAAAGGAAAGGAGAAAGAAGAAACTTAAACACGAGGGGTGGTACCGATACCCCTCCCCGATATGTATATGTATGTCGCGTCGTTGTCGATATAATTAACCCCTCTAGATACAACTGCAGCAGCCCCTCGCCCTCTCACTCGACCAAAACTCTCGAGGACACCCAAACCCTAGAGAGAAAACGATGTTGAATAATAATTGACATGTTGTCAATATTTGCGTAAACTATGGAGCACTCCCGAGACGAAGAAACAGAAGTTTATGTTGGGGAAATAATCGCAAATGGAAGTGATGATGTTGCGCCATTTCTCATCGACACCGCTGGTCGATGGATGAAGAAGAGGGCTATGATTATGATGGCTTCGACCCTGCATTAATGCCGGTACAAGAGGAGGACTATGTTCATGATGGCTCCGTGACACAATGGAGGTACAAGACGAAGGAGACCGTGTCGAGCCGAAGTCACCGAACCGAGTCCGCCAGGTATATATATATTAGTTAAGCCCGTACGACAAGTTAATTGATGCATCCATTGTTTTGGTATATGTACACATATTAAGTATCGTCGTCTTTCTTCCTTATAATTTCTAGCCCTCCGGATCGAGCACAACTTCGCACGGAGACGAGGCCCAAGAAAAGTTGAGCTCGGATGAAAAGTTTGAGATCATAGAAATCGCGCCGACGGCGAACCGATTGAACCCAACCGACAAAGAAGGCATTTTCGCTCGGCAAGGGGTTCTTGTTAGGGACAGATCCCGATCAAGATCCAAAGAATGGTATAAGCTCGCTAAGGATGAAGACGCCGAGGTGTCTTATGTCAATGATATGCGTAAAGAAGATCTTTGGAATGAGCTGAAGGCAAATTTCACCCTACCGCCAGAGGAGGATCCGGAGAAGCCGCTTAAAGAGCAATTAATCAAGTCTTGTGCTCTTAAGAAGATGGCTGGCCTAATGAGGAGGTGGAGGAAAGAGCTGAACCAGTTTGTCAAGAAAAAGAGACACCAGAATTCATCGGCAAATATGAGAAGATCAAAGATCATCGCCCGCATTTGTGGCCCACATGACATCGGAAAAGAGTAAGAAGATGTCGGAGACAAACAAGAAAAATGCTGCGAAGAAGACGCTTCACCATCGCACGGGTCGTGGCTACCTCAAAGCCCGCCTAAGTGGTCCAAGGCTGAGCATGATCTCGCTTGAAAAGGGATCGAACCAGAGACGATGCGCTGGCTGCATCGCTGCCGGACTTGGTTCTTCGGGCTGGCGGAACCTTGACCTCGTAATAGGCAAAGGTCGATGGACTAACGAGCAATCGCAAACACCACCAAGAAACTTCGACATTATATTGTTGCTGCAAGAAGCGAGGGACGCTCCTTCCAAACAGGAGAAGGACGAGCTCACAATGGCCCTTGGGAATCCCGAGCACCCCGGACGGACACGAGGCACGCCAGCTCGCCTCCGTGGAAGGTTGGTTTTCCGGACGCAGGGGTTACAAAACCCACGAGAGGAGGAAGAAAGTGGAGCATGACCAAATGCAGCGCGCTTGAAGGGTAATGGGGCTAGAGGATCGAGAAGAGGACCGAGAAGCAGCAGATCGCAACAAACGACATGCCAAGCTTCCCCGGTTACCCCGCCATCTCAGCGCAGAAGCAGCGTTGCTTCCACCGAGCTGCTTCAGCGGAGCATGTCTTGACGGCCTCGCCAGCTATCCCGTGGATGGTATCACGGAGTCTCAAAATTGCCACATTATGGCGCGATGCATGAATTTGAAGGTCAAGGCGGTTGTTGGCCAAGTTTATCCTAGTGGACCCGCACAACTTATCACCGCCACCGATTCCGTATGATTTGCTAAGGTGATGGTTGATGAAATAACGGAGGATTTGAGGACCTCGCTTGAGCACCCTACCGTGAAGGGGAGACTAGGCTGGGTTCTGCTCAAGACTCCATGCCTATGGCGGAAGGAGCTCATCGACCTTCGAACTCGGACGCCGCCTCCTCCTCCTCATCCGGCGAGTCAGGCACTCCGCCTCCACCGCCTCCTCCTCCCGCGAGTGAAGATCAGGCACGCGCTGGCGGCACTCCGCCCCTTTCTCCGGCGTGGCGGCACTCCGCCTCCTCCTTCTCCGCCTCGCCAAGAAGGGCGGAAGAGACCCGCCGCGCCCGGCTGCTCCGACGCGTCAGTAGTCCTTCTCCTCCGCCTCGTAAGCAAGCACGAAGGAAGACAGACGCCGCAGCCGCTCCGCCTGCTCCGGCGCCTAGCAGACAAGAAGAGAGAGGTAATACAGACACGGTCCACCTCTAAAGCCTGAGAGAAGTTACCGTATGAGAGGAGCAAGGAGGAAAACGATACGATCGTGCAGAGCCAAGTGAAGGAGTTCTTTGAAGGGTTAAAGCAAAGATACATCCACCTCCGGAGGAGAAGGTCGATCCGTGAAAGCAAAGCGCACTCGATGCCCCGAGGAAACCACCAAAGTCTCCGCCGAGAACCAACTATGAGCGACATCGAATGTACATATCTCCAAGCCAAGCGGTCGGAACTACTGTCAGGGATAAAAGGTCAAAAGAACAACGGGCAAAGGGGAAAAATTGCCCAGCTCGGCGAACAAGCACAGCAATCGTGCCCCTCGCTGAATGTGTCTAATCCTCCCGCACGGTGGCGGTTATGGCAATCTTGAAGATTACCCGCCCGACGATGCACTTCCCGATTTCATGGAGGTGGACTTATTTAGATACGAGTACGGAAGCCTCTCGTCAAAGATGAAAAGTCTCGACAACAATGATGCTAAGATTCCACAGTTGGTACATGAAAACCCGCAGAGAGTCCGAGGGGATGAACACTTTGTATCTGAATATTAAAGAGGAGCACGACCTCGCTTCAAATGATCTGTTGTCTATTCCATTTGAGGAGTTCTTCGAGTTCTTCAATCAAAAGGCCCTCGATAAATTAATGGTCTTTGCTACTGCCTGTAAGTACTATTTCGTCATTAGTCTGTATATATAGCTTGGCTCTTTCATTGCATGTATTTATAATTAATTATCCTCAATATATTATGCAGATTGAAGATCGTCGAGTGCAAAAAAATGAAATCTATGATATTGGGTTCATTAACACAAATATCATAGATGTTTTTCTGGTTAAAAAGCGCGTCGAAGAGGCCGAGGACAACTTGCTACAATCATTGATCAAAAATCAAAACAAAGATACCATACTCTTTCCTTACCACGGCCCGTGAGTGTTACTGTCGTGTGCATATTCGGTTTTCCTTATTACTCGAGCGAGGTTAATGTAATTGATGAGTTATGCTTGCGTGTAGGTACCACTATATTCTTCTGGAGATTAAGCTTGAGCGTGGACTAGTAACCGTCTTAGACTCCAGACGGAAAGATCCCAGCACCTATGCGGACATGACTGACATGCTCAGCAAGTAAGTTCAATCGATCATTATCGCACCATATCGGCAACTTTTTATTCATTTCTTGATATCTCAAGTAATAACAAATATTTTCTTTGTCTTGCAGGGTTTGGAAACAGTTCACCGCACAAGCTCCGGATCGCCAAGGAGCTGCGATATACATACCGAAAGTAAGTACTATTGCGCAAGATCTCCGCTGATTCTATAGCTATACTTTCATCAATGCCATTTATATAATGCTTCATTATCAGTTTGATTGACCTCTATTTCTCGTAAAGTGCTTGTGGCAGGAGGAAGGAATGATTTTGTGGATACTACGTGTGCGTAGTTCATCCACAACGCGACATTGAAAAACAAGCGGGCTACTCTAGAAGACAATATGAAGTGCGAAGCAATAATATTCGCAATTTCATTTTATTACACCATCATTTCTGTTGAGTTTCATTCATATATATGTATTAATTAACCCCTTCTTTAAATTAATTAGACTTGGCAGATGCGGATGAACTCCTACCACAGATCGCATGAAAGCAATTCAAGAGGAATTGGCGGATTCTTTCTTGATCACGCCATCAAGAAAGCCGAGAATACCATGTGGAACTTGAATTCAAATCCTAGTGGTTTGTAATTAAGAGATCTTATATAGATTGTACATGTATGTAGCCAAGAAACTTGTTGTTCACCAATCTCTCAGAGAAGGAGAGGTCGATCGATCACTTTCTCGGTATGCATGACTTAACTTCAGATCAATGGTTCTCTCGATCACTTATGTATATTTACTACGAAGGCCGAGCAAGCACGGACATAATTAAGAGAGGACACTTTCTCTATTAATTAGCTAGCTAATGTAAACACCTAAATTAACCCCCCAAAACCCCCAACCCCCTCCTTTCAAAAAAAACAAAAACCAGGCCATCGAATGCAGACACGTGGACGCTTTTTGGTCCCGGTTGAGCCACCAACCGACCAAAGGCCCTCGACCGGCTCGGCAGACAGGCCACGTGGAGGTTCATTGGTCCCGGTTCGGTCTGAACCGACTAATGGGTTAAGGTATTAGTAACGACCCATTAGTCCCGGTTCCAAACCGACTAAAGGCCCTCACGAACCGGACTGATTGGTGGTTTTCTACTAGTGAAACCTTCATATTCAGCAGTTGTTGTTTGTCGCTTGTTCCCTTGGGAAGTGCATCTCGATAACATATTTGAGGTGCTCTCCGTGGGCGCGATGAGTACCACGCCGCACCGGGCGCTTTGAGAAGGCACCATCAAAGTACATTACCCATTCACTTGTCGCTTGTACGGGTGTACTTGTTTCTTGGACTTCTTCATCGGGCGTTGGGGTCCATTCTGCTACAAATTCTGCCAAAGCTCGGCTCAGATGGTTGAAGTACTTTCAAACTTGAGTCCAAAGCTCGACAGCTCCAAAGGCCCACTCAACGATCCTGCTGCTGCTTCGGGTTGTGCAATATCCTCTTCAGCGGAAAGCGAGTGACCACTGTTATCTCGTGTGCTCGAAGTAATGGCGCAGCTTTCTCGAGGCCATGAGGAGGCCGAAGCAACTTTGCACACCGAGTATCTTGATCTAGCCCCGGAGAAGGGAACTCACAAAATACACCGGGCGCTGCACCATCTTCTTTCGCACCTCATCCTGCTCTCAAGCAGAGTTGTCCTTGTCGGGGCCGTAACTTGTCGGAGCAGCCCCTCGCTTGTCGCTGGACTCGCTTGCCGTGGTGTAACCTCCTCGTCGGACTCCCTCTCCGCTATTAACGCAGCACTAACCATTCTGGTTGGTTGCCGCTAGGTACAGCAGCAACTTCTCCCGTGGTCTAGGTGCGACAAGTATTGGGGTGGAGGATAGGTACCGCTTCAAATCTGCGGCAGCTGCCTCCGCTTCCGAGTCCACTTCATGGGACCTGCCTTCTTCAGATTTTGAAGAAAGGTAGGCGCTGCTCGCAGACTTTGAAATGAATCTACCGAGGGCAGCCACACAACCCGCAAGCCTTTCGACATCCTTGACTCGCTTCGGGCTTCGATCTGCTCAATGGCTTTAATTTTGTCGGGTTGGCTTCAATCCCCTCTCAGGATATGAAAGAACCCGAGAAGTTTGCCGGAGGAACTCCAAAGACGACTTCTCGGGTTCAACTTAAGCAGTATCTTGCGCAGGTTCTCAAACGCTCTTCCAAATCTTGAATCAGCAGATCCTTGTTTTTGCTCTTCACCACGATATCATCCATGTAAGCCTCTACATTCCTCGTGGATCTGCGTGGCTCAAAAGCAAGATACACTACCCTTGCAAATGTTGATCCCGCATTCTTCAATCCGAATGGCATGCGATGAAGCAATAAGTGCCACATGGAGTGATAAATGCAGTCTTCTTCATCCTCTTGGCCATAAAGATCCGGTGATAGCCTGAGTATGCATCAAGAAAGCAGAGTAGCTCACATCCGCAAAGGAGTCAACAATCTGGTCAATGCGCCGCAAGGGAATGGATCCTGGGACATGCTTTATTCACATCGCTGAAGTCTATACACAGCCTCCACTTCCCGCTGGCCTTGCGCCTTACATTTAATCGGGTTTGCCAACCACGCCGGATGGATCACACCTCTAACTAGGCCTCGCTGCCTCTAGCTTCTTGATTTCTTCGCTGATGAATTCTTGGCACTCTATGGCTTGCTTCCTCACTTTTGCTTGATGGGTCACAAGATGAGGGCAAACAGCAAGCTTGTGCTCAATCACCTTCCCGGGAACACCGGGATGTCGATGGCTGCCATGCAAACACATCGACATTCGCCCGCAGAAGGCAACGAAGCCGCTTCCTATTTGTCGTCAAGTGTGGCACCGATGGTGAAGGTACCACCCTGCCGCCCTCCTTGGCGACACCTTCTTGGTTGCGGCGGAGCGCCATCCCTTTTTACTATTGCTGGTGGAGCTCGACGGACGCCCTCGACGGCGGTGCAGCACCGAGAGGTGCGGTTGCGGAGCGGGCCCCAGAGCACTTGCCGGACTTGGTTCGCCTTCTTCCCCGGAGCTTCAGCGCAAGTGTATCCTTGTCGGCCGCAGCTGCCGCAGATCCCGGTAGATCTTGTCGGCACAGTAACAGCGATCTTTCTTGTCGCCGTGGGACAGTGATGACGCTTATCGCCCCGCATCTTGAGTACGCTAAGCATAATGGGAAGCTGCCATAAACTTGGCGAGGGCAGACGGCCGAGTATTCCATTGTATGGCAACGGAATATCGGCGACGCCGAAAGTGATGCGCCAGTCCTGAAGTTGAGCTCCCGCCAAAGGTCACCGGCAGAGTGATCTTTCCTTGGGCTTGCTCCGTCCCGGTTGATTCCTTGAAAGAACCGGTCCCCTCGAGCTCGCCATCCGAATCTGGAGTTTTTGATCACAGCAGAGGAGATCAAGTTCAGCCCGCCCCGCCACAACCAACATTTTGGTGACCTTGAGGTTGCGGATGGTGGGCGAGACCAGATCGGCAAGCACCCGACCACGGTGGTGCGGCCAGGGTGATCTCAAGATCAAAAATGATGGGCGGCTGGACCATTTGAGGAGCCCGCGCGATCCACGGGCGGCTCACAAGATTCACTTCACGCACCCACCGCTTTAGCCGGCGGTGGAGGCGGCAGAGAGGCGCCACCGCCGACGCACAGACCTCCGTGGCCTTCGAACTCCTGCTCGCTGTTATCCTCATCCTCCATGTCTTCGCTGCCGCCTTCTTCATCCTTGTCGCGCCCCGGAGGTCAATCACCTTGCCGCTGCTTGGCCTTGCTGCTGGCGCCCTCCCCGCCATTGAACGGCCGCTTGCTCGGTTCTCCTCCGCCACCTTGGGCCTTCTCCTTGTCGCGCTCTCAGATTTCAGCTCTTTGCTGCTCGACGAGATCATCGACGCTTGCAGCTTGTAGAGATCGTGGCCCTTGGTGCGGTGGATTTTGAAGATTGCTTGCCGGAGCCATCCCGCTTGTCGGCTGCCGCATAGGCAGGCTCTTGCCGAGCCGCCAGCCTGTGTTTGCTTGGCGGAGCCTCCTTGCCGGACTTCTCGACGGCAAGCACCTCTTTCTTGTTCTTCTTTGTTTGTTCGCCGCCGCCTCTTCTTTGTCGGGCAGTGTCGCCGCTTATCGCTTCCTCCCGCGCCAAAGATCCTCCCCGGAGTCTCCTCCTCCGCGCACAGGCGCACTTATCACCAGAGCATAGAGCTCACGACATCCCGAATCTTGGTCATCGCCATCTCTTCACGATGCAGCGGTTACGCGACGCTCGTGGAACGCGCCGATAACCGCGCGCAGGTGGACATCGTGGATGTTGGCCGCACACGGCCAAGCGCTGATATACTTGCGCAGGATTCTCCTTCCTTCGGGCCAAAATGTGGAGATCGCTTCTGGTCGTGGGGTTTGTGGTCGCCAGTGAAGGCGCCAACAAACCGATGGCAAAGGTCTGCCCAAGAAGAAATGGAGTTTCGCAAGTGCATAAGCCAAGAACGAACGCTCGCTTAAGCACGAAGCGGAAGTAGTTCGCCGAATCTTCTCGCCGCGCCAGCAGCCTGCATTATGGCGATGGTGTAGACACCGAGAAATTCCGAGGGTGCGCCTTGCCGCCGCATTTCTCCGTATGTCGCTTGAAATTCTTCATGTTGGGCCATCGACGCGCCGCAGCTCGCGGTGAACGCAGGGCAGCCTACCGCAGACGGCAAGTCTCTGTGTTCACCGGGCGCGGCGCGCCGACAGCGCTCCCAGCTCGTCTGATTGTCGCCGAAGCTTTCGGCGGCGCCGATTGTGGTCCGAAGCGCTTCGCCGCCGTCGCCGAGGACTGGCGTTGATCCCGACGAGTCCGCTGGATCCGACGATGCCGAGAGCCGCTGCCGGCGTTGTTCCGCGGGCGGCGCTTTTCGCTTCGCGGCGGGGAGTGCACGGTGGTTGCACCTCGGCGGTCTTGTCGCTGCCGGGCTTCGTCTTTTCAGCCACGCGCCGCGAGGTCACCGCTGCTGTGAAGGGTCGTTGTTGGCGGCGATCGTGCTCGATGGTAGCCTCCGCCTTCGCCTTGTCCGCCGCCGAGGGAAGTCGAGGAGCATTTGCGCCGCGAAGCGCTTCGCCGGAGTGGAGGGGAGCGGGCGAAGCGGCGCGAGGAGCGGATATGCTCGACTCCTAACAGCGTTAGGAGGAGCAGGGTCTCGCCCCGCGCTTTCGCTTTGCTTGTGTCCGGACGCTGGTCCGGAGCATCCCGCGAGCCTCCCAGAAGCCTTGCTCCAAAGAAAGCGGATACCACCTCCCGTGGTACGGCGCTGTTGGGTTGTCGTGCTGAGATGGACGCGACGCGCCCACGGAGACCGAGGCGCCACCATCCGCCTTGTCTCTGATTCGTGGCGCCGCGAGTGTCCTCGCCGGCGATCACCTTTTCGCACGGCGTTTCCTCCGCCCACCGCTGGCTCGTGGCGGCGGATGAGACGCAGACGGGTTCGCAACCTCCGGCCTTCTTCTTCGGGCTATGGCGTGATTGTTGATGAAGTTGTTGATGAAACCGGAGAGGTTGATGAAGAACGCGCTCGCTGCGTGAACGCCGGATCAGGTCCGCGACAACTCGACGCCTTTACCGGGCGCGCCAAAGATGCCGGGGAGATCTCGCCCGCCAAGGACACCTATGGGGCCGAGCCCTTGTCTCGAAAGCGGTACGAGGGCGGAGGGACCACAGAGAGCAGATCGATAGCAGCACGCTGGCGGATTTTACCCAGCCGGAGCTCTCCCGAGAGATAAAACTCCTACCGCTGCTTTGTGTTTGTATTTGATCTTGCTCGAGAGTGCGAAGCGATGGTGGTGTCGTGTGTGTCGAATGGACCAACCCCACCGAACCGAACCGAACCCTCTCAACCCCCTCTACGGCGCATGGGCCTCCCTTTATAGTCGGAAGGGGCGCCAACAGGTGGCAGCGAGGAGAAAGGGGTAAAATGTAAAAGAGGTGGTAGTTGGAACAGTAAGGGAACAAAGAAGCTACAAAGGCATGAACAAGTGGTCGCTACCTACTTTGACAAGGGGGACAAGGGCATTTAATGCCCGCCGCCGTCGACCCCAAAAGCTCCCGCCTTTGCGCTCCGCTCGCCACGGCGATGGATTCACCATCGCGGAGTGCCACCGTGTCCCCAGCTGCACAGCCATCCGCCACGCTGTCCCTCGAAAGGCCCTGCATGCGCGCTGCAGGCCGATGAGCCGAGCGCGGGCACACAACAGACCTCCGGCAAGTACCTTGCCGGGTCTTGATCTTGCCGACCCGGAGCTTGCGGGCTCAGAACTTGTCGCCCTCGGCCCTCGCCGACGCATATAGCGCCGAGGCGGTCTTCTATGATGTAATCTTTCTAGTCTTCCGGCGTAGCTCCTCTTGCTGTGGACTTGCGTGAGTGATGCAACCTTGAGCTCGAACGGCCCAAGCAAGCTCGCTGCCGGGTCTCGATCTTCTGCCTTGTATACTTCGCCTTTGAGTGGTTTGGTATGTAGCAGAAGGTCTTCATGAAAGCACGTGGTAAACCCCGCTGGAGTTGCAATCGCCAGGCGCAAGTTGGGGTACTGAGGTACCCCTACCTTAGTACACCGACAATAGGTTATCCTATAGGTTCTACTTGGCACAAGCACTAATTAAAACATGAAAATACATCTAAACAGAAGGTAGATGCAAAATTTATTACTAAACAGAAACAAAAAAACACAAATAAAATAGGGTTGCCTCCCAACTAGCGCTATCTTTTAACGCCCCTAGCTAGGCATAAAAGCGAGGATAGATCTAAGTTGTGCCATCTTTGGCACTCAATTCATAAGTAGCCCGCATGATAGATTCATAAGGTAATTTAATTTTCTTTCTTGGAAAGTGCTCCATGCCTTTCCTTAATGGAAATTGGAATCTAATATTCCCTTCCTTCATATCAATAATCGCACCAATCGTTCTAAGGAAAGGTCTACCAAGAATAATAGGGCAAGAAAGATTGCAATCTATATCAAGAACGATAAAATCTACGGGCACCGAATTTCTATTTGCAACAATGAGAACATCATTTATCCTTCCCATTGGCTTTTTAATGGTGGAATCCGCAAGGTGCAAATTTAAAGAGCAGTCATCAAGATCATGGAAACCTAGAATATCACATAAAGTTCTTGGAATCGTGGAAATACTAGCACCCAAATCACACAAAGCATGACACTCATGATCTTTAATTTTAATCTTTATAGTAGGTTCCCACTCATCATTAAGTTTTCTAGGTATAGAAACTTCCAAATTAAGTTTTCCATCATAAGACTGCATCAAGGCATCAACAATATGTTTGGTAAAAGCTTTATTTTGACTATAAGCATGAGGAGAATTCACAACGGATTGCAACAAGGAAATACAACCTTCTAAAGAACAATTATCATAATCAAATTCCTTGAAATCCACGATAGTGGGTTCAATTCTATTTAAAGTCTTGACCTCTCCAATCCCACTTTTACCAAAATTAGCATCAAGATCTAAACACACCGAATTATTGGGACGCATTTTAACTAAAGTTGACTCATTTCCAGTCCCATTATTATTAAGATTCATATTGCAAAACAAAGATCTAATAGGGGATACATCAATAACTTTAAGATCTTCATCATTATTTTCATGGAAACTTGAACAACACGCCTTTACAAAGCAATCTTTCTTAGCACGCAATCTAGCGGTTCTTTCTTTGCACTCATCAATGGAAATTCTCATGGATTTGAGAGACTCATTGATATCATGCTTAGGAGGGGTAGATCAAAGTTTAAGAGAATCAACATCAAGCGAAAGTCTATCAACGTTCCTAGCCAAATCATCAACTTTGAGCAATTTTTCTTCAAGCAAGGTGTCGGTGTCAAAACCGGCGGATCTCGGGTAGGGGGTCCCGAACTGTGCGTCTAGGCGGATGGTAACAGGAGACGAGGGACACGATGTTTTACCCAGGTTCGGGCCCTCTCGATGGAGGTGAAACCCTACGTCCTGCTCGATTAATATTGATGATATGGGTAGTACAAGAGTGGATCTACCACGAGATCAAGGAGGCTAAACCCTAGAAGCTAGCCTATGGTATGATTGTTGTAATGTATGTTGTCCTACGGACTAAAGCCCTCCGGTTTATATAGACACCGGAAGAGGCTAGGGTTACACAGAGTCGGTTACAATGGTAGGAGATCTACATATCCAGATTGCAAGCTTGCCTTCCGCGCCAAGGAAAGTACCATCCGGACATGAGCCGAGTCTTCAATCTTCTATCTTCGTAGTCTTGGAGTCCGGCGGATAATGATAGTCCGCTGTCCAGACACCCCTAGTCCAGACTCCTCAAGAGTCTCTAACCAGGCTTCAATGACGATAAGTCCAGTAAGGTTTATAGTCTTCGCGCTGTAAGGCGGTTCTCCTTCAAATTTATGTACCGCCGAACAAAGGTCCGCTTTATCTCGAATATCGTGTTCTCGCTTCTATGCCAAATAATGGCCTCTTCCACGCTGCCGCATTTAACGCGTAAAAGCCAGGTGTCTTTTGCATTTCACCCCTAATTGTGCGAAGTCGCCCGCCTATAGAAGAGGCAAGAATCCAGATCCAAACCACACCGCCTTCCTCCCGTGAATACTCCATCAAGCGCTTTGACCTAGAAATCCATTCCACCATGGATCGCCAACGCGCTCCTCTTCACGCGCCCCAGCCCACCGCCGGGAATTGGAGGAGGTGCTCTATTTCGCACAACGAGCTAGTGAAGCTCCAAACGGGGGATTCTCCTCCGGTTATGGTCCCAAATCCGGCCGGACTGGTTACTTATCAAGGTGGGAGACAGCGGAGGACACTCCAAGCCCCAATAAGGGGAGCGAGTATGTTTTGTCCCTTATCCGATAAGGGACTCGGATTTCAATACATCCGCTCTCCACGGGCTCTCAAGTTCTACGGACTCAGCTCCACCACCACGCCGCCGCCTCGTCCGTGATATCGCAGCTACGAGCTCTTTATGAGCTATTCCTGGGCATCGAGCCCCATTTTGCATTGTGGAAGAGGCTGTTTTGCCTCGTACCCGGCTCTCACGAGGGGTCCATATATCAAGTGGGCGGTGCCGAAATATGGCGCATCGCTGGGACCGGATACATGTCCGGTACTCCCAAGAAGGCATCCGAAGACTGGCCCTTGGAGTGGTTTTACATAGGAGACGCTCCGCTGCCTGACCCAGTCCGGATCGGCCTCCCGGAGTTTAGTGCTGCTCCTTTGAAGAAATGCCTCAGCTGGCGCCCGCGGAGCCCCCGATTGGAGGAAGACAAGAGCGTCCATTACTTGATGGGCCGGATAAGATTAATGGCTCATTCCGGTTTGACCATGATCGGAGTCATGGCGACATGCATCAAGCGAGGGGTACAACCACTACAATACAGAGGCCACCCCATGTGGGATTTCAACGGGGAAGACGATGCCACTTGGCACGGCCAAGAAAGGGTCGGATTCGACCGAGGATCCGTAAAGATCCCGTCCGCCTGTACAAGGGGAGAAGGAGGACTTCTTCAACTAACCCTTTGAATGGGTTTTCCATGATCAACCCTAGAGGATGGGTAAGTAAACACCTTGAAAGGCTCTACCCATACTTTCAAGTTTAAGCTTACATTATGTCTTCGGCGCAGGATCTACGCCGGACCGTGGAGGACATGGTGAGTCCCGCTCCGCAACCCGAGGATCCGTAGGATACTCGGATCCGCCTCCAAAGAGGACCCGACATCAAGGTGGAGCTGATCGACGGGTGTATCACCAGCTCAGATAGACAATGCTTTGGTCGCCATTACGGCAGACTACCCCGACTAAGTCCGCTTCCAGTGACCGCGATCAAGTCCCGACACCGCTATCTCTTCCCGCCCATTTCGACCTTCGCGAACGATGGTATTTTGCAGAAGTGCCTTTACGGCAGAAGCCGATCTCGCGGCGGCCGACTAACAGAGGCCATCCAACCAGCAGCAGGAAAAGGAGCGAAGAAGGCGGACGAAAACGCCGCCGCAAAGGTATAGCTCAGATTTGAATTTTTAGAGCAACGCCCAAGAAACGCCTGAGTGCTCATGATCTTTGTAGAGAAAAGCGCCACGGATGCGAGCGCATGAATTGCCGATCCGACCAACACCGGCCAGGCTCCAGCGCCCGGCCTGGAGGGGGGGGGGGCAAGCGCAAGACGCGAGCCGAACCCTTCTCCAACAGAGGATACCGACAGACTATCCGCCACCAATTCTGAGGTGGAGAGCGCCATGAACCATAGGCGCCACGGACAATATTTCGTGAAGCGTGCTTTTCCCCGAGGCATTGGATGCCTTTAACATGGGACGCAGATCTCCGTGCCGCCAAAATGGTTTTACCAGAGCTACTGAGCAAGATGTGAAAGACATACGGATAAGGGAAATTTAACGGTTGTATATACCAAGAGTCCCCGAGACTTAAAGTAGTTATGCTAACTGATTTAAGGATCATTGGTAATTTCGTGCACTTAACGAGAAGAACGCCCAAATTGTCTCGGAGCTGCAAGATTGCAAGGCCCAACTTGAGGCCGCACTTGTTGTCAGCAGGAGGAGACTTGTGCGGCGGCATGCGCGCAAGTCTAATAATGACATTGAGGTACCGCCGGACAAGATCCGGACAGTAAGATTGCTGCGCCAACTAAAGGTCGGCGAGAGTGTGCTGAATAGGGTTCAGAAGAAAGGAACAAGCTCCAGATGCCAACGCCAAGCTCGGCGAAGAGCTGAAAGGCGCTCAGGCCGAGCTGTCCGCCCGTTAGGATAATCAGCGGCTTCGCCGCGCATTTATAGTAAGTGGTTGCGGACTTTTGAAAAGAAGAGTTCGGCGAGGAAGTAATTTGACATAATATGTCTTGTAGGTATACTCACGGGTCGCCCCGCAGAGGAGATGCCCATATCAATGGGTGATCAACTTCCGAACTGTTGCAGCTACTCGAACGAAGTTCGGCAGCAATGAGCGTGTCGCTCAGCTTTATGGCCAGCTTCACCCTACCCGAGGGCCTCGGGAGCTTATGGAGAAGCTGCAGGAGGCGGCAGCGCCTGCTTGTGGAAGATTTCGCTTGTCGTCAAGGTGCTGTGGAGGCTTGGGCCATGGTGAAGACGCTGCACAAGAAGGCGGATCCCAACCACATGGCCGAAGTTGGACCGGTGGGGCCCGATGGGAAGGAGATCCCTGTGAGTTTAGAGTACAGCCAAGTAGAGTTGGCTGCTAAATTTTCCCAACGGGACTGTAAACTAGACAGCTTGTTAGACGGGATTGAGGAGGAATACACTCAGTAAATTTGATAATGTATGTTATCCTTTAAAGTGACATGTGAAATGCCTTCTAGCCGGATTGTAGATCGTTTGTCTTTGCCGACCTTTTCGCTTCGACCTCGGGACCCTAGAGTCCGGAGTGTGTCCGAATACCTTTTTGGTTTAAGAAACAACCATGGTATGCATGGAGACCGTGTAGGGGTCATTAGTGCTTTATCGCATAAGTGCCCAACTAGTTATGTTATATTACATGGTTAGTAAGAAACATCTTCCAGGAGAATAGTTCCGCTAAGGGTTCCTTTCTCGAGGCATGCCCTAAAGTGTATGTCCGACTGCAAAGAAAGCAAGAAACATCCGGGGAAAATAGATAAATAGGTAAAACGTCATCTTTAAATCACCGACCTAATATTCCCTTAAGAACGCTTAGTTTTCGCTTCACCCACCGAGGTACACATCCGATCGACCCGGCAAGAATAATCGCAGAGGTGCTCCTTTACCTCCTAGCCAACAATCGGGAACGAGGGGTAAGCACAGAGCCAGCAACCCAGCTTGGCCAAAACTTAAGTCATATCGATGCATATAATGGCGAGTAATAGGTACATGTGGAAGCTTGACACATGTGCTGGGTATGAAACTCAGATAATTGAGCTTCGTAAAAGAAGCCCCTGTGAATAATGAGTGCGGTGGCACATCATGCGATGCAAAGAATGCGAAAATAGGCCCTAAGGGCTTTTAAGTAAAAATGATAAAAGAGAAACAAAACACAGCCAAGTGTAAAAGTTTGATGGGGAAGGGACGAACTCTTAGTCCAGCGCTAGGCATAGAATCGCCGGAGGCGGGCTACGCTCCATGGGTTCGCTCGAGTCGGTTATCCGACGATTTCAGACGGTATGCTCCGCCGTCAAGACTTGATCAATAATGAAGGGGCCTCCCATTTGGGCTTGAGCTTGTCCTTTTCTTGTCCGCAGCGAGAACTAGTTCACCAACATTGTAAGTCTGGCCCGCATTTCTCGCTTTATATCTTCGGCTTGTTGTCGATAGAATGCGTAACGAGCCTTCGCGACGCCACGCTCTTCCTCCAATGTGTCCAGCTGTCCCGCCGATCAAGCTCGCCTCTCTTTCCTCATACATGCGCACTTGAGGTGAGTCATGAATAATGTCACAGGCAAGACTGCTCTACGCTGTATACCATAAAATGGTGTGAATCCGGTAGTACGGTTAGGCGTTGTCCGCAGCCCCCGTGAGTACAGAGTCGAGCTCCTCGACCCATTGTGTGTCGGATTTAGTAAGTGACCTCACTAATCTGGGTTTAATGCCGCCATGATTAGACCATTTGCTCTTTCCACTTGACCATTGGTTTGAGGGTGATAAATCAAGCATAGTCGAGCTTGATGCCCATATTTTTGCACCATGACTTAACCTCGTCGGCTGTGAAGTTCGTGCCGTTGTCGGTGATGATGCTGTGGGGACTCAGAACGGTGTATACCCCGATATAAAGTCTATCACGTCCGGACTCGCTGCTTTGACCGGTTTGGCCTCTATCCATTTGGTGAATTTATCCACCATGACCAATAGGTACCTTTGCTTGTGGGTTCCCCTTTAAGGGGTCCAACCATGTCAAGCCCTCGCATCGCGAACGCGTGTAATGGGTATGGTTTTGAGGGCGGTGGGTGGCATATGGCTCGATTAGCAAAGAGTCGACAACCAACGATCGCCGACCAAGTCTCTCGTACCGCCCCGAGCTGTCGGCCACTAAAATCCTGATGGAATGCCTTTCCTACAAGGGCCCGGCTGCTGCAGTGTCCGCCTAGTCCGCATGAATTTCAGCCAGAGGTTTCCCTTCTTCTTCGGAGATACACCTTGAAGGACTCCGTGGTACTTTTCTTATAAAGTTCTCCTCATGGACCTTGTAGGCCTTCGATCACGGACTATGCAATGGGCCTCATTTTGGTTCGGGAAGTTCCCGCCTAAGTAAGTAGGCAAGGAAAGGTTCTATCCACGCCGCGACATCGCCATTATGACGGGCGGTGGGTGTTATGTCATCCGCCAATCACCGGTTGGTGCGGTTTTCTCCGGTTTGTCACTACCGGGCTCCTCTTCCCATAGTACGGATGGCTTGAAGAGCCGTTCCAGGAAGATATTAGGAGGGACGACATCACACTTCACACCGATGCGTGCCAGTACGTCGGCCGCCTGGTTATTATCTCGAGCTATGTGATGGAATTCCAGTCCTTCAAACCGAGCTGACATTTTTAGGATAGCGTTGCGATATGCTGCCATTTTCCGATCCTTGGCGTCAAAGTCTCCATTTATTTGGGATATTGCAAGGTTTGAATCCCCGCGCACTTCTAGGCGTTGAATGCCCATGGAGACTGCCATCCGGAGACCATGTAACAGGCCTCAGATTCGGCTGCATTGTTGGAGTCCGTACATTATTTGGAGTACATATCGATCAGTATCTCCGGTTGGGGACGCCAAGACGACGCCAGCCCCCAGTCCGCCAACATTTTGGAGCCGTCGAAATGCATAATCCATTGAGTATGCGCCGCACTTTTAGGGAGTTCGGCTTCAGTCCATTCGGCGCATTTAAGTCGCCAAAACTTGTGACTTTATAGCTCGCCGAGGTTTATAAGTTATGTCGAATGGTAAGGGCTCAATGGCCCATTTTGCAATCCCGCCTGCTATGCGGCGGTTATTTATAATGTCATTGAGTGGTACTTCAGAGGCCACTATTATCGAACACTCTTGAAAGTAGTGCCGAGTTTCCGGACGCCATGAACACCGCATATGCTATCTTCCGATAGTGCGGTAACGGATTTGCAGGGGTTAACACAAGGGATACATAGTACACCGGTTTTGAAGAGGGAATTTATGCCCTTCGTCACTGCTCGACGACAAGGACGCGCTACATAACTTGATGCGTTGCTGCGATGTATAACAACATTGGTTCACCCAAAGAGGGCGCAGCCAGACCGGATTTGTTGCCAATATGGCCTTTATTTCTTCGAGTCCCAGAGTGGCGTGCATCCGCCCACTCGAAGTGTTCGGCATACCGAGGAGGCGATAGAGGGCAGCGCCTTTTCTCCTAAACGGAGATAATCGGATTAGGGCTGCCACGCATCCCGTTAATTTTGTATTTGTTTGAGGTCTTTGAATATCCAACTGCGTGACAGAGCTCGGATTTTAGCCGGATTTGCTTCAATTCCTCTACCGGATACGATGAAGCCCAAAGCTTTTCCGCTGGTACGCCAAAACGCATTTTTCCGGATTCAGCTTGATGTCATATGCTCTAAGGTTGTCGAATGTGAGCTTCAAATCGCCTACTAAAGTTTCGACGCAGTTTTGTTTTGACGACCACGTCGTTCACGATGCCTCGACTGCTTTTGCCGATCTGGGTGGCCGACATGTTTGAATCATGCGCCGATATGTTGCGCCGGCGTTTTTGAGTCCGAAGGGCATCGTGTTGAAGCGTAATGGTCCATATGGAGTGATAAATGCCGCTGCGGCTTGGTTCGCTTCCGCCATCTTGATTTGATGATAGCCGAGTATGCGCCCGTGAAGCACAACGAATCGTGTTCGCTGTAGCATCGATAATTTGATCGATGCGGGGACAGGAAGGGATCCTTTGGGCAAGCTTTATTGAGGTCTTTAAAATCGGATACGAGGTGCCAGGATTTATCCTTCTTGGTACCATCACCAAATTTGCTAGCCGTCCGGATGTTTGATATCTCTAATGAATCCGCTTCCAATAGTTTGGCTAGCTCTTCTCCCATTGCCTGTCTTTTGGGCTCGAAAATCGTCAAGAGCCTGTTTGGTGGCTTGAATCTTTTAGGATGTTTAGGCTGTGTTCCACCAACTGCGAGGGATTCCGGCATGTCCGAAGGATGCCAAAGCGAAGATATCCCAATTTTCCCAAAGGAATTCGCGCAGGTGGCGCCTACTGGGTTCAATTGTGCCCCAATGGAGGCCGTCTTTGTTGGGTCCGTTGGATGGACCTGGAATTTTATTATCTCGCCTCGCTGGTTTGAAGGAGGTGGACTTGGATCTTTTATCGAGTATCACATCGCCCCTGTTCACCGTGAGAGCAGCGTGGTGAGTTCCTCCGCCGCTAAGGTTTCGGATAGTGCCTCGAGGGCTAGTGCGGCTGTCTTGTTTTCGGCGTGGAGTGCTATGTCCGGATCACTAGCGAGAGTGATTATTCACCGGGCCTGCATCTTGAGCTTCATGTACCCGTAATGAGGTATTGCTTGAAAAATTGTGAATGCCTCTCGCCCTAATATGGCGTGATACCCATCGCTGAAGTGAGGCCACCGAACGTGACTTCTTCGGATCAGAATTGTCCGGAGAGCCGAACACCACATCGAGTGTGATTTTTCCGTGCAGCGGCTTCCCGGCTAGGGATTATTCCTCTAAAGGTTGTGCTGCTTCACTCAATACGGCTCCAATCGATTTCCATTTTTCGAGAGTTTCTCAGAATGAGGTTTAGTCCGCCGCCGCCATCCATGAGGACTTTTGTCACGAAATCCGCCCACTATGGGACTAAGTACCAAAGGCGGCCGGGCTCGTTGTTCGGAATGTGGGCTCTGTCCGCCGCATTGAAGGTAATAGTTGTGTCGCTCCATGGATTTGCTGTTGCTACTTGGTAGACTTCGACGAGTTCATGGATTGTTCGTTTCGCATATTATTTGATGCGAAAGTCTCAAAGACTGTTGATACGCGGCGGGTATTGTTGGACTGGTTTCCTGAGCTAGAAGCTCTTCACCACTTTTGGCCACCGCCGTAATATCCAACATGCTCAAGGATATGTGTTGGGACGGCTCTCTCAGATTATGAAGCTTACAGGTCAATTGAGCCATCCCTCCAAAGACGGTTCCGCTTCCCTTATTGGGTTTTTGTTTTTTCGCTTTTGCATCCGGGGCCCGAGGTAAGGCGCCTTTTATCATGGATCGGGTTTGGGGCGGATTATCCCAAAATTGATTTTCGGTTTTCCGAAACTTCCATCGCATAGTACTTTCGCATAATGGATGCCGATCGGTGAAGCGTAATTTTGCGATTTATCAATGGCGCTTAGTATTCCCTTGTCCGTGCAGTTATTGCAGAAGATTGATATTGCATTTTCCTCTCGGCAGTCCTTTATCCGTCCATAACCAGGAGGAATCGCCCGAAGAGTGATGTAATCGCTTCAAGAGGCTCTTGCCGATTAGAGATAGATTGCATATGTCCGGGCGGTGGGTGGAATAAAACCGGATCCCTACCCATCTTGAGGCCCAAAGGCCAAGGGTTTCCGAATTCGAAGTTTGGTTTCTTCGGGCACAATCCAGCGAGTCCGGGCGATGCATGATTTTAAGTTCAATGCTCGATCGAAGAACGCCCCTCCGCTGGAATCCGCATGGAGGGTTCGGGAATCCAGACATGAATTGTTTTCAACACCGCAAAGAGTTGCCAGATGTTCTCTACCACGCGCGACGTGGGTGGCTTGGGAGAGTTAATCTCTCGCGGATCAGTTTTAAGCCCAATCTGGTTGTAGTCCGTAGCGACTCCTGTGGCGGCGATGCAATCCAAGAGCTCGTTAATGATGAGAGCTCTATTGATCTAACTGCTCGGCAGCTTTAGGGCTGATGCGAAGATTGCTTCCGACGACTTGAGAAGTCGCTGCGAAGCGGCGGCCGACAGCGGTCATGAGAAACCACCAAGCCGGATAGTTTGGCCGGCGGCCAAGGCTCCTCCGCGAAAAACATCGCCTTTGAAGACGGTGGAGGCATCCGCCTATCGGCGACGCCACAGAGGAACTCTCAATGAAAGCACCAATGTCGGTGTCAAAACCAGCGGATCTCGGTAGGGGTCCCGAATCGTGCGCCTAGGCGGATGGTAACAGAGACGAGGGACACGATGTTTTACCCAGGTTCGGGCCCTCTCGATGGAGGTAAAACCCCACGCCCCGCTTCGATTAATATTGATGATATGGGTAGTACAAGAGTGGATCTACCACGAGATCAAGGAGGCTAAACCCTAGAAGCTAGCCTATGGTATGATTGTTGTAATGTATGTTGTCCCACGGACTAAAGCCCTCCGGTTTATATAGACACCGGAGGAGGCTAGGGTTACACAGAGTCGGTTACAATGGTAGGAGATCTACATATCCGTATTGCCAAGCTTGCCTTCCGCGCCAAGGAAAGTACCATCCGGACACGAGCCGGAGTCTTCAATCTTCTATCTTCGTAGTCTTGGAGTCCGGCGGATAATGATAGTCTGGCTGTCCGGACACCCCCTAGTCCAGGACTCCCTCACAAGGCATTAAAATTCTTTTGAGAGATCATAAATTATTTCACACTATTCTCAAAATCAGAGGGCATCTTAATAAAATTACCATAAGAATTATTGTAGGAATTTCCATAATTATTAGAGGAATTACTAGGGAACGGTCTAGGATTAAAGTTTCCTCTATAAGCATTGTTTCCAAAACTATTCCTACCAACAAAATTCACATCCATAGATTCATTATTATTCTCAATCAAAGTAGACAAAGGCATATCATTGGGATCAATAAGAGCACTCTTAGTAGCAAACAATCTCATAAGCTCATCCATCTTTCCACTCAAAACATTAATTTCTTCTATAGCATGCACTTTTTTACTAGTAGATCTTTCGGTGTGCCATTGAGAATAATTAGCCATAATATTATCAAGAAGGTTTGTAGCATCTCCTAAAGTAATTTCCATTAACGTGCTTCCTGCGGCCGAATCTAAAAGATTTCTAGAAGCAAAATTCAATCCAGCATAAAATTTTGGTATGATCATCCATAAATTCAAACCATGAGTAGGGTAATTGCGAATCATCAATTTCATTCTTTCCCAAGATTGGGCAACATGCTCATGATCAAGTTGTTTAAAATTCATAATATCGTTCCTAAGAGTGATGATCTTAGCGGGAGGAAAATACTTAGAGATAAAAGCATCTTTGCACTTGTTCCAAGAATCAATACTATTTTTAGGCAAAGACAAAAACCAAACTTTAGCACGATCTCTAAGGGAAAACGGAAATAACTTCAATTTTAACAATATCATTATCTGTATCTTTCTTCTTTTGCATATCACACAAATCAACAAAGTTGTTTTGATGGGTAGCGGCATCTTCACTAGGAAGGTCGGCGAATTGATCTTTCATAACAAGATTCAGCACAGCAGTATTGATTTCACAAGACTCAACATCTTTGAGAGGAGCAATCAAAGTACTAAGGAAATCATTATTATTGGTATTGGAGAAATCACACAATTTGGTATTTTCTTCCGCCATTGCGACAAGTAATCCAACACATAAGCAAGCAGAAAAAGGCAAGCAAAAGAGAGAGGAGAAGATTGGGAAAAAGAGGGTGAATAAAACGGCAAGGGTGAAGTGTGGGAGAAGAAAATGAGAGGCAAATGGAAAATAATGTAAATGCGAGGGAGATGAGTTTGTGATGGGTACTTGGTATGTCTTGACTTCAGCGAAGACCTCCCCGGCAACGGCGCCGTAAATCCTTCTTGCTACGCCCCGATCTTATGCTGGTTTTCCTTGAAGAGGAAAGGGTGATGCAGCAATAGTAGCGTAAGTATTTCCCAGCTTTTTGAGAACCAAGGTATCTATCCAGGGAGGCTCCCCAAAATCCCACGCACCTACACAAACAAACAAAGAACTCAATAACCAACGCAATAAAGGGGTTGTCAATCCCTTCAAGGCCACTTGTAAAGTGAGATCTGATAGAGATAGTATGATAAGATAAATATATTTTTGGTATTTTATAATATAGATTGGAAAAGTAAAGATGGAAATAAAAGTAGATTGAAAGCTTATATGATAAAAGATAGACCCGGGGGCCATAGGTTTCACTAGCGGCTTCTCTCAAGATAGCATAAGTATTACGGTGGCTGAACGAATTACTGTCGAGCAATTGATAGAAAAATGAATAATTATGAGATTATCTAGGCATGATCATGTATATAGGCATGACGTCCGTGACAGGTAGACGGACTCCTGCCTGCATCTACTACTATTACTCCACACATCGACCGCTATCCAGCATGCATCTCGAGTATTAAGTTCATAAAGAACAGAGTAACGCATTAAGAAAGATGACACGATGTAGAGGAATAAACTCATGCAATATGATATAAACCCCATCTTTTTATCCTCGATGGCAACAATACAATACGTGCCTTGCTGCCCCTATTGTCACTGGGAAAGGATAGCGCAAGATTGAACCCAAAGCTAAGCACTTCTCCCATTGCAAGATAGATCAATCTAGTAGGCCAAACCAAACCGATAGTTCGAAGAGACTTGAAAAGATAACTCAATCATGCATAAAAGAATTTAGAGGAGATTCAAATATTTCTCATAGATAAACTTGATCATAAACCCACAATTCATTGGATCTCGACAAACACACCGCAAAAAGAGTTACATCGAATAGATCTCCAAGAAGATCGAGGAGAACATGGTATTGAGATCCAAAAAGAGAGAAGAAGCCATCTAGATAATAACTATGGACCCGAAGGTCTGTGGTAAACTACTCACAACTCATCGGAGGGGCTATGGTGTTGATGTAGAAGCCGTCCATGGTCGATCCCCCCTCCAGCGGAGCGCCGGCGAAGGCTCAAAGATGGGATCTCGCGGATACAGAAGGTTGTGGCGGTGGAATTAGGTTTTCGTGGCTTGTTCTGATGTTCTCGGGGTACGTGGGTATATATATAGGAGGAAGAAGTAGGTCGGTGGCTGCCCGAGGGGCCCACGAGATAGGGGGCATGCTTAGGCTGCTTCTTGACTTGCACTCCAAGTCCTCTGGATCACGTTCGTTCCAAAACTCGCGCTCCCGAAGGTTTCATTGCATTTGGACTCCATTTGATATTCCTTTTCTTCGAATACTGAAATAGGAAAAAAAAACAGCAATACGGGCTGGGCCTCCGGTTAGTAGGTTAGTCCCAAAAATGATATAAATGTGTAAAGTAAAGCCCATAAACATCCAAAACAGGTAATATAATGGAACAATCAAAAATTATAGATACGTTGGAGACGTATCATCCATATTCTGCTACATGGAGGGTTTTTACCTAGAAAAAAAATCATAAGGAAGCTTTTGGGACGAAGCGCCACCTTCTCGAGGCGGAACCTGGACAGAAGCAGTCTAGGGCTCTAGCGAAGCAATTCTACTAGGGAAACCTCCCTCCGGGAGTGGGAAATCAAAGCCATTGACATCACCAACGATCCTCTCATCGAGGGAGGGTCAATCTTCATCAACGTCTTCACCAACACGATCTCCTCCCAAATTCTAGGTCATCTCTTGTATTCAATCTTTGCTTCAAAACCTCATATTGGTACTTGTGGGTTGCTAGTAGTGTTGATTACTCTTTGTAGTTGATGCTAGTTGGTTTATTTTGTGGAATATGTTCAGATCCTTAATGATATTTATTACCCCTCTCATCATGAACATGAGCATGCTTTGTGAGTAGTTATGTATGTTCCTGAGGACATGGGAGAAGTCTTGTTGTAAGTAATCATGTGAATTTGGTATTTGTTCGATACTTTGATGAGATGTATGTTGTCTTTCCTCTGGTGGTGTTATGTGAATGTAGACTATATGATACTTCACCATGATTTGGGCCTAGGGGAAAGCATTGGGAAGTAATAAGTAGATGATGGATTACTAGAGTGACAGAAGTTTAAACCCTAGTTTATGTGTTGCTTCGTAAGGGGCAGACTTGGATCCACATGTTTCATGATGTGGTTAGATTTATCTTAATTATTCTTTCGTAGTTGCAGATGCCTGCGAGAGGGGTTAATCATAAGTGGGAGGCTTGTCTAAGTAAGGACAGTACCCAAGCACAGGTCCACCCACATATCAAATTATCAAAGTAACAAACGCGAATCATATGAGCATGATGAAAACTAGCTTGACGGTAATTCCCATGTGTTTTGGGAGCACTTTGCTTTATATAAGAGTTCGTCCAGGCATGTCCTTTGCTATAAAAAGGATTAGGCCACCTTGCTGCACCTTTGTTACACTTGTTACTTGTTACCCGTTATGAATTATCTTACTACCAAACTATCTGTTACTGATAATTTCAGTGCCTATAGAAAATACCTTCCTGAAAACCGCTTGTCATTTTCTTTTCATTTGGATATGTAGATTCCTTTCTCTGTAACCGACTTTGTGTAACCCTAGCCCCCCCGGTGTCTATATAAACCGGAGGGTTTAGTCCATAGAGCATCAATCATAATCTCATAGGCTAGGCTTCTAGGGTTTAGCCATTACGATCTTGTGGTAGATCAACTCTTGTAATACTCATATTCATCAAGATCAATCAAGTAGGAAGTAGGGTATTACCTCCATAGAGAGGGCCCAACTCTGGTAAACATCGTGCCCCCCGCCTCCTGTTACCATTAGCCTTAGACGCACAGTTCGGGACCCCCTACCCGAGATCCGCCGATTTTGACACTGACATTGGTGCTTTCATTGAGAGTTCCGCTGTGACATCGAAGATAGGCTTGATGGCTCGCCTTGTTATCAAGGACAACATCACCTCCAGGGGAGCCCTGGCCTTAGGCCAAACACTCTGGCTGGGCGGCTTTACCATGGCCGCCCGTTCGGCCGCCGGGCCGACGATGACTTCTCGGGTCATCGAAAATCGCCTCCCCATCAGCTCAGAATACTCTGAACAGATGGATCCAATGGAGTTGTCGTCTTTAAACAAACTCCTGGATCGCATCGCTGCCTTGGGAGTCACAACCGACTACGATCAGATTGGGCTTAAACTCGATCAGAGAGAAATTGAATCTCCGCCGATCACCCATCAGATAGCGGTAGTGGAAGAGCAATGCGATGACTCTTCCCCTATATTGAGGACGAACTATGTTCGGATTTCCGAGCTCACAGAGCTGGATACTCACCCGCGGGAAGACATGCCACGTATTCTGAACCTACAGTCGGATTGTGGGCCTGAAAAATTGGTTGATATCCCGGAGCCCAGACTGTTAAGCTCGGAAATTTCTCAAACTCCGGATCCTAGATTGGGTCAGGTTCAGGCTTAAACTATCCCGCCCACCCAGATACAAGCGATCTCACCCACATCAGACAACAGTCCTAGGAAACGGTCCATCACTTTAGCGCTAGATTCCTCCTTGTCAAGGACAAGATCAAAGGCTGCCGCGATGAAGACGCAATCTCATTATTCTGCAAAAATTGCATGGACAAGGGAATCCTCAATGCAATCAACCGCCGTCACATATCACACTTTGTTGACTTGGCCACAATAGTACAGAAGCACTGCACAAGGGAAAGCGCCTGGAAAACTCAGGTAGCCTATTGGGAGCCACCGGTTTCCACTAAACCCCTTGTCCGGACAAAAAGGATTCACCCTCGTCGGTCGCCTGATCCAATAACAAAAAAATCAAAGCCCATTACGGGGCGGGGAACCGTTCTGGAGGGATGGCTCGATAGGCCATGCAAGATACACACAACACCGGATACCGTACCAACTCACAGCCTTAGAGCATGTTGGATACTCTGGCAGGTGGCCAAGAGCGGCGAGGATCTCCTCACCAAAAATACCGCATAGCAACATCCCACGGAGGACAATAACCCTACAGTACTGACAGTCTTCGAGACTTTCGCCTAAAAAAATAAGCACAAAAGGGCACTCCGCGGCCTCACTGAAGTCTGCCAAGTTGCAGCAATAAACCCTTGGAACGACACGGCCATAACTTTCAATTCTAGTGACGAACCAAAATTCAGAACAGTCCGGGCACCAGCCGCATTGGTCCTCAGTCCAATTGTGGATGGCTTTCGGCTTACCAAAGTGCTTATGGACGGTGGCAGCGGACTAAACCTCATTTACAAGGAAACTCTCAGCAAAATGGAAATAGACAGGAGCCGCATTGAGCAAAGTAGCAAGACCTTCCGAGGAATTATCGGTCCGAGGAGATACCCTTCAAGTGGCCCCTTTCAACAGTGGATAGCACGACTTGTTAGGGCGAGATGCATTTGCAAGCTTCCAAGCTATACCCCAATACGGGTACATGAATCTCAAGATGCCCGGGCCCAATGGAATCATCACTCTTGCCAGTGATCCGGACATAGCACTCCGCGCTGAAAACAAGACCGCGCCTTGGCCCTCCAAGCATCATCTGAAGCCCTCGCGGCCGAAGAATTAACCTCGTTGCACTCCACGGTGGATAGGGACAACGTGATACTCGATAAGGGATCCAAATCCACCTCCTTTAAACCAGCAGACGAAATAGTCAAATTCCAAGTCCACCCAACAGACTCCACGAAGACAGCATCCATCAGGGCACAGCTGGACCCCACGGTTGAGCCAAGATCATGCATGCCTTATGCGAAAATCGACATATTCGCCTGGCACCCTTCTGATATGCCAGGGATCCCACGCAGGTTGTCCGAACACAGCCTAAACATACTGAAGGGATATAAGTCGGTCAAGCAAACATTACGACACTTCTCCAAACCTAAAGAACAAGCCATGGGAGAGGAGCTAGCCAAGTTACTCGAGGCCGGATTCATCAGAGAGATAAAACACCCGGCCTGGCTAGCAAACCTGGTGATGGTACCAAAGAAGGATAAATCATGGCGCCTATGTGTCGATTTCAAGGACCTCAACAAGGCTTGCCCTAAGGATCCCTTTCCCCTCCCCCGCATCGATCAGATTATCGATGCTACCGCAGGACACGACTCACTGTGTTTCCTCGACGCATACTCTGGATACCATCAAATCAAGATGAAGGAGTCCGACCAGGCCACAACGACATTTATCACCCCATACGGGCCTTTCTGCTTCAATACTATGCCTTTCGGGCTTAAAAACGCCGGTGCCACCTATGAACGCATGATTCAAACATGCCTGGAGAAACAAATCGGCAAGACAGTTGAAGCATACGTGGATGATGTAGTCATCAAAACTAGGCACGTCGAGTCCTTAATAGACGATCTGCTTCTCACATTCGACAACCTTCGAACATATGACATTAAGCTCAATCCGGAAAAGTGTGTTTTTAGCGTTCCCGCTGGAAAGCTTCTGGGCTTCATCGTTTCCAATAGACGAATTGAGGCAAACCCAGCTTAAATCCGAGCTTTGTCACAGTTGTCTACGCTAACAGAGCTTAAACAGGTCCAAAAATTATCCGGATGTGTGGCAGCTTTAAGCCGCTTTATCTCCAGACTAGGGGAAAAGGCATTGCCACTCTATCGCCTTCTCCGATGCACCGATCACTTGTAGTGGACGGATGCAGCAACGGCCGGATTTGAAGAAATAAAGGCTCTTCTAGCAAGCAACCCAATCCTGGCCGCGCCAAATGTCAGCGAACCCATGTTGTTATACATATCGGCCACACACCAAGTCGTGAGCGCGGTGCTTGTCGTCGAACGAGAGGTGGAGGGACACAAATCCTCGCTTCAGAAGCCGGTATACTACATATCCACTGTCCTCACACCATGCAAATCCCGATACCCACACTACCAAAAAATAGCATACGCGGTCTTCATGGCATCTCGAAAGCTATGACACTACTTTCAAGAATGCTCCATAATGGTGGCCTCCGAGGTTACACTCAATGACATAATAAATAACCGTGATGCCACAGGCAGGATTGCAAAGTGGGCCATTGAGCTCCTCCCATTTAAGATTGCATACAAACCACGGTGGGCCATTAAATCTCAAGTACTGGCCGACTTCGTCGCCGAATGGACAGAAGCCGAACTCCCTAAAGAGTATGACACGTATTCCAACTGGATCTGCACTTCGACGGCTCCAAAATGCTGGCAGGCCTAGGGGCAGGCATTGTCCTAACATCCCCTACTGGAGATATTGTTCAGTATGTCCTACAAATATTATTCACGGACTCCAACAATGCAGCTGAATACGAAGCCTTATTGCATGGTCTTCGGATGGCCGTCTCCATGGGCATACAATGCCTGGAAGTGCGCGGGGATTCAAACCTTGCAATATCTCAAAAAAATTGAGATTTCAATGCCAAAGATCCGAAGATGGCAGCTTACCGTAACGCCGTTCTCAAAATGTCAGCTCGGTTCGAGGGGCTCGAGTTTCACCATGTGGCTCGAGAAAGTAATCAAGCAGCGGATGTCCTTGCTCGCATCGGCGCCAAGCGTGACCCCGTCCCACCTAACATCTTTCTGGAAAGGCTTTTCAAGCCATCCGTGGTGTGGCAAGGGGAGAGCAGCAATACTAATCCGGATCCGAATACAACCACAGATTCCGAACACACTGACATCATCGAGGGCTCAGCCACCGAAATTACACCATCGGCCCATCTCATCATGGCAGTCATCGCCCCATGGACTGAACCCTTCTTGGCCTACCTTAATAGGCGAGAGCTTCTTGAGGATCAGAACGAGGCACGGTGCATTGTGCGGCACTCTAAAGCCTACAAGGTTCACGAGGGAGAACTCTATAAGAGAAGTGCTACCGGAGTACTTCAAAGACGTATCTCCGAGGAAGAAGGGCGGCAACTCTTGGCTGAAATTCATGACGGTCTCGGCGGTCACCATGCTGCGGCTCGGGCCCTTGTAAGCAAGGCCTTCTGTACAGGTTTCTATTGGCCAACGGCCCGAGCAGACGCGCAGTACCTTGTCCAACATTGCGTCGGATGCCAGCTTTTTGCCAACCAAAGTCATTTGCCACCCACCGCTCTACAAAAAATCCCCTTACTTGGCCTTTTGCAGTTTGGGGGCTTGATATGGTCGGACTCCTTAAAGGAGGAAGCCATAAGAAAAAATATCTGTTGGTCATGGTGGATAAATTCACTAAGTGGATAGAGGCCAAACCAGTTAAAACAACCAAAGTCGGGCCAGTGATAGACTTTATATCCGGTGTTCTGCACCGTTATGTTGTTCCACACATCATCACCACCGACAACGGCTCCAATATCAAAGCCAATGAGGTGAAAGCCTGGTGTGCTAATCCGGGCATCAAGCTCGACTACGCCTCCATATACCACCCACAAACCAACGGTCAGGTCGAACGAGCTAATGGTCTTATTATGAGCGGCATCAAACCCAGATTAGTGCGGTTTTGAAAGAATCATACAAGCACTGGGTGGAGGAGCTCGACTCCGTGCTCTAGGGGCTGTGGACCATGCCAAATCGTTCTACCGGATATACACCTTTCTTCATGGTGTATGGCGCAAAGGCTGTGTTACCCTACGACATTATTCATGACTTACCTCGAGTGCGCATGTATGAAGAGAGAGAAGCTGACTTGGATCGGCAGGACAGCTTAGATGCCCTGGAGGAGGAGCGCGATGTCGCAAAAGCCCATTTCGCATTCTATCAACAACAGGCCCGCAGATATCAGAGCAGAGAAGTATGGGCCAAGACTTATAAAGTTGGTGAACTCGTTCTATGCTTGCCGGAGAAGAAAAAGGACAAACTCAAGCCCAAGTGGGAGGGTCCCTTCATCATTGATGAAGTTCTCACCGGAGGAGCGTACCGCCTGTGTGATGCATCAGACAACCACCTAGAGCTGAACCCATGGAACGCGGCCAGACCTTGAAGATTCTATGCCTAGCGCTGGACTCTTCGTTCGTCTCCTTTTCCCCCCTTTTTTATGTTTCCATTATTTCTTTTTCTCTCTTTTCACCTTTCTTTTTTAAAGCTGTAATGCTCTTGTACGGCTAGACCGTACACCTACAACGCATACAATTCTTAATATGTATGTCAATTATTACCTGGGGGCTTCTTGTACAGAAGCTTATTATTATTATCTTCCGAGCATCAAGCTCACCACATATGTGTCTTTTCCACATATGTACCTTTTCTTCGCCATTATATGCATTGATATGACTTAAGTTTTGCCCAAGCTGGGTTGCCTGGCTCTTGTGCTTATGCCCTACGTTCCCATTAGTTCGGCTAGGGCATAAAGGGAGCACCTCTTTGATTGTTACTGCGGGGTCATCCGGATGTGTACCTCAGACCGGGTGAAGCCGAAAGCTAGCGTTCTTAAGGGAATATTCGGTCGGCGGACTAAAGATGTTTTTTTACTTGTCACATTATGAACCACCAGATGTTATGTATGCTCTGGTTTTTTCACGCACAGTTCGGACATGCACATTAATGCATGATTACCCAGGGAAAGGAACCCTTAACGGAACTATTCTCTCTGGAAGATGTTTCTTACAATTAAAATGTAATATAACATAACTAGTCGGATACTTGTCTGTTCAAGAAACTATGACCCCTACACCTGGTTTCCACGCATACCCCGGTCGACATTACCGAGCGAGTATTCGGAAGCACTCCGCACCTTCGGGTCCAGAGGTTGAAGCGAAAAGGTCTGCCATGACAAGCGTTTTACAATTCAGCTAGAGACATAATTTGTCAAATGAAGTACATAGTCACTTAGACTCAAACACTTCATCATCTATGCCATCCAACAGGCTATCTAGCCTACAATCCTGTTGGGAATACTTGGCGGCTACTTGTACTTGGTCATATACCAAACTAACAGGAATTTCTTCTCCGTTTAACCCTACAGGTCCGACCCGGACCATGTGATTCGGGTCAAGCTTGGCATACCGAGTTTTAACCATTGCCCAGGCCTCTCGCGCACCATCCCGGCAGGCCGATATTTTCCATAATCAGAAGCACCATCGTGCTCCCTTAAATAGTTGTACAAGCCCCTCCATACCTCCTGGAGGGGAATCGGATGGCCATAAGGCCTTGGAAATACTTTGCATCGCCTGCCGAGCTCGCTCGTGCATTTGCGACAGCTCTTGTAGCAAATCGCTCGACGATCCAGACACCTCCTTTTCGGGACGGCCCATCAATATACCTACAGACATAATTATTGTCAGTTTCTTTCCTTGCCGAACTATGTAAATGTAAGTTCGAACACCTACTAAATATGCCGCCTCGCAGCCTCCTATTCTCCTTCACGGAGTCAGCCAGCTGGGCACGCATGTCTTTTACTTCCACGCCCAGCTCGGTGTTGGCATCTTGAGTTTGATCTTCTCCACCCTGACCTATGTCAGTATACATTCACCCGCAGCCAGTTGCCATTGAGCTCCTGAACCTCTCGCTCGTGCAGCTTCTGGTGCCTCTTCCAGATGATTTGATGACTCTGCCATAAGATTTGCACATGTATTAATACTCCTGGTATATGATCATGTTTTCTCGATAGAGGGGAACTGAGGGAGTCCTGGACTAGGGGGTGTCCGGACAGCCGGACTATCATCGTCCGCCGGACTCCAAGACTACGAAGATACAAGATTGAAGACTCCGTCCCGTGTCCGGATGGGACTTTCCTTGGTGTGAAGGCAAGCTTGGCGATACGGATATGTAGATCTCCTACCATTGTAACCGACTCTGTGTAACCCTAGCCCTCTCCGGTGTCTATATAAACCAGAGGGCTTTAGTCCATAGGACGACGACATCCATTACAACAATCATACCATAGGCTAGCTTCTAGGGTTTAGCCTCCTTGATCTCGTGGTAGATCCACTCTTGTACTACCCATATCATCAATATTAATCAAGCAGGACGTCGGGATTTACCTCCATCAAGAGGGACCGAACCTGGGTAAAACATCGTGTCCCTCGTCTCCTATTACCATCCGCCTAGACGCACAGTTCGGGACCCCCTACCCGAGATCCGCCGGTTTTGACACCGACATTGGTGCTTTCATTGTGAGTTCCTCTGTGCCGTCGCCGATAGGAAGGATGCCTCCGCCCGTCCTCAAGGACGGTATTTTCGCCAAAGGGGCCTTGGCCGCCGGCCAAACTATCCGGCTAGGTGGTTTTCTTATGACCGCCTGTCCGGCCACCGCTTCGACAATGACTTCTCAAGTCGTCAAAAGCAATCTTCACGTCAGCTCGGAATTTGCCGAGCGGCTGGATCCAATAGAGCTTTCGTCTGTCAACGAGCTCTTGGATCGCATCACCGCCCTCGGAGTCACTATGGACTACAATCAGATTGGGCTTAAAACCGATCTGAGAGAGATTAACTCTCTCCAGTTCACCCACCACGTCGCAGTGGTAGAGGAACAATGCGGCGACTCTTCTCCTGTATTGAAAACTAGTCATGTCCGGGCTCCCGAACACTCCATGTCGGATTCCCGCGGAGGGACGGACTTCGATCAAGCACTGAACTTAAAGTCAGGCATCGGACCGGACTCGTTGGACAACGTCCAGCAATCCAAGCTTCCAAATTTGGAAACTTCACGGCCTTCAAGCCTTGAGATGGGTAGGGTTCCGGACTTTATTCCACCCACCCGCCCAGACATATGCGATCTATCTCTAATACGGCAAGAGCCCGCTGAAACAGGACATCACTACTGGGCCAGATTCCTCCTGGTTATGGACAGGATAAAGGACTGCCGAGAGGAAAACGCAATCTCAATGTTTTGCAATAATTGCACGGACAAGGAATATTGAACGCCATCAGCCGTCGTGAAATTACATGCTTTGCCGACCTGGCGTCCATAGTACGAAAGTACTGTGCGATGGAGAGTTTCCGGAAAACCAAAAATCAGTTTCGGGCAATCCGGCCCCGAATACAACCCTAGTCCGAAACAAAAGGGTGCATTACACTCAGGCCCCAGATACAAAAACCAAAAATCAAAAACCCCATAGAGGGCACGGAACCGTACTGGAGGGATGGCTTAGAGGACCCTGTAAAATTCACAGTACAGAGGGCGCTGTCCCAACACATAGCCTTCGAGCATGTTGGATATTACGGCAGGTGGCCAAAAGTGGCGAGGAGCTTCTAGCCCCGGAAAACCACTCCAATAATACCGGTACGGTATCAACAGTCTTCGAGACCTTCGCATCAACTAATATGCGGAAACGAACAATTCGCGGCCTTGCCGAAGTCTACCAAGTAGCGACAACAAATCCATGGAGCGACACAGCCATCACCTTCAACGCCAGCGACGAACCTAAATTCCGAATAGCCCGAGCACCAGCCGCACTGGTGCTTAGTCCAATAGTGGACGGCTTTCGACTTACAAAGGTCCTCACGGATGGCGGCAGCGGACTAAACCTCATCTACGAGGAAACTCTTCAAAAAATGGAAATAGACTGGAGCCGCATTGAGCGAAGCAGCACAACCTTCAGAGGAATAATCCCTAGCCGGAAGCGCGCGCACCGAAAAAATCACACTCGATGTGGTGTTCGCTCACGGACAATTACAGATCCGAAGAAGTCACGTTCCAAGTGGCCCCGTTCAACAGCGGATATCACGCTATATTAGGACGAGAGGCATTCACAATTTTTCAAGCTGTACCCCATTACGGGTACATGAAGCTCTAAATGCCTGGGCCCGGTGGAATAATCACTCTCGTTAGTGATCTGGACATAGCACTCCATGCCGAAAACAAGACAGCCGCATTAGCCCTGGAGGCACTATCCGAAGCCCTAGCGGCAGAAGAACTCACCGCGCTGCGCTCTACGGTGAATAGGGACAATGTGATACTCGATAAGAGATCCAAGTCCACCTCCTTTAAACCAGCAGATGAAATAATAAAATTCCAGGTCCATCCAACAGACCCGACAAAGACGGCCTCCATCGGGGCACAGTTGAACCCTGATATAGACGCCGCACTGCGAGAATTCCTTCTGGAAAATTGGGACATTTTCGCCTGGCACCCTTCGGATATGCCTGGAATCCCACGCAGATTGGCAGAACACAGCCTAAACATCCTAAAAGGATTCAAGCCAGTCAAACAGGCTCTTCGACGATTTTCCGAACCTAAAAGACAGGCAATGGAGAAGAGCTAGCCAAACTATTGGAAGCCGGATTCATCAGAGATATCAAACATCCGGATTGGCTAGCAAACCTGGTAATGGTACCAAAGAAGGACAAATCCTGTTGCCTATGTGTCGATTTTAAAGACCTCAACCAGGCCTGCCCAAAGGATCCCTTCCCCCTCCCCCGCATCGACCAGATAATCGACGCTACCGCAGGACACGATTCACTGTGTTTCCTCGACGCATACTCCAGCTATCATCAAATCAAGATGGCGGAAGCAAACCAAGCCGCAACGGCATTCATCACACCATATGGACCATTCTGCTTCAACACGAGGCCCTTCGGACTTAAAAACGCCGGCGCAACATATCATCGCATGATTCAAACATGTCTGGCCACCCAGATCGGCAAAACAGTAGAGGCATACGTAGACGACGTAGTCGTCAAAACCAAGCACGTCGAAACTTTAGTAGATGACTTGAGGCTCACATTCGACAACCTCAGAGCATATGACATCAAGCTGAATCCGGAAAAATGCGTTTTCGGCGTACCAGCCAAAAAGCTGCTGGGCTTCATTGTATCCGGTAGAGGAATTGAAGCAAACCCGGCCAAGATCCGAGCTCTGTCACAGCTGGATATTCCAAAAGACCTCAAACGGATACAAAAATTGACTGGATGTGTGGCGGCTTTAAGCCGCTTTATCTCCCGCTTGGGAGAAAAGGCACTGCCCCTCTATCGCCTCCTTAGGTGCACCGAACACTTCGAGTGGACGGATGCTGCCATTGCCGGACTCAAAGAAATAAAGGCCATATTGGCAACAAATCCGGTCCTGGCTGCGCCCAACCTGGGCGAACCAATGCTGTTATACATCGCGGCAACACATCAAGTTGTAAGCGCGGTACTCGTCGTCGACCGAGAGACAGAAGGGTATAAATTCCCTCTTCAAAAACCAATGTACTACGCCTCCACTGTGTTAACCCCGTGCAAGTCCCGTTACCCGCACTATCAAAAGATAGGGTATGCGGTGTTCATGGCATCCCGGAAGCTCCGACACTACTTTGAAGAGTGTTCGATAACGGTGGTCTCCGAAGTACCACTCAACGACATTATAAACAACCGCAACGCGACGGGCAGGATTGCAAAATGGGCCATTGAGCTCTTACCATTCGTTATAACTTACAAACCTCGGCGAGCTATAAAGTCACAAGTTTTGGCTGACTTTGTTGCTGAATGGACCGAAGCCGAACTCCCTAAAGAGTACGGCGCATACTCCAATTGGATTATGCACTTCGACGGCTCTAAAATGTTGGCCGGATCGGGGGCTGGCATCGTATTGACGTCCCCAACCGGGACACTGATCCAATCGTTCAGATAATGTACATGGACTCCAACAACGCAGCCGAATACGAGGCCCTTTTACATGGCCTCCGGATGGCAATCTCCATGGGCATTCAATGCCTAGAGGTGCGCGGGGATTCAAACCTTGCAATATCCCAGATAAATGGAGACTTTGACGCCAAGGATCCGAAAATGGCAGCATATCACAATGCTGTCCTAAAAATGTCAGCTTGGTTTGAAGGACTTGAATTCCATCACGTAGCCCGAGATAATAACCAAGTAGCCAACATACTGGCATGCATCGGCGCAAAACGTGATGCTGTCCCTCCAAACATCTTCCTGGAACGGCTCTTCAAGCCATCCGTACTATGGGAAGAGGAGTCCGGAAATGACAAACCGGAAAAAACCGCGCCAACCGGCGATTCAGCCAATGACATAACACCTTTAGCCCACGACATAATGGCAGTAATCGCCCCGTGGACAGAACCATTCCTAGCCTACTTACTTAAGCAGGAACTTCTCGAAGACCAAAATGAGGCCCGCTGCATAGTCCGGCGATCTAAAGCCTACAAGGTCCATGAGGGAGAACTTTATAAGAAAAGCACAACCGGAGTCCTTCAAAGGTGTATCTCCGAAGAGGAAGGGCGAAACCTCCTGGCTGAAATTCATGCCGGACTAGGCGGACACCACGCAGCAGCTCAGGCCCTTGTAGGAAAGCATTCCGTACAGGATTTTATTGGCCGACGGCCTGGGCAGATGCTCAGGACTTAGTCCAAAGATGCATCGGTTGTCAGCTCTTTGCTAATCAGAGCCATATGCCACCCACCGCCCTCAAAACTATACCCATTACCTGACCGTTTGCGGTCTGGGGCTTGACATGGTTGGACCCCTTAAAGGGGGAACCCACAAGCAAAGGTACCTATTGGTCATGGTGGACAAATTCACCAAATGGATAGAGGCCAAACTAGTCAAAACGGCAGAGTCCGGACCAGTGATAGACTTTATCTCCGGGGTAGTACACTGTTATGGTGTCCCCCACAGCATCATCACCGATAACGGCACGAACTTCATGGCCGATGAGGTTAAATCATGGTGCAAAAATATGGGCATTAAGCTCGATTACGCCTCAGTCTATCATCCTCAAACCAACGGTCAAGTGGAACGAGCGAACGGTCTAATAATGAGCGGCATTAAACCCAGACTAGTGCGGTCACTTACGAAATCTGACACACACTCAGTAGAGGAGCTCGACTCTGTACTCTGGGGGCTGCGGACAACGCCCAACCGTACTACTGGATTCACACCATTTTTTATGGTATACGGCGCAGAGGCAGTCCTGCCATGCAACATCATTCATGACTCACCTTGAGTGCGCATGTACGAAGAAAGAGAAGCCGAGCTGGATCGGCAGGACAGCTTGGACGCATTGGAGGAAGAACGCGATGTCGCCAAGGCTCGTTCCGCATTCTATCAGCAGCAGGCTCGAAGATATCAAAGTAGAGAAGTACGGGCCAAGACTTACAACGTTGGCGAACTAGTTCTACGCCTGCCGGACAAGAAAAAGGACAAGCTCAAGCCCAAATGGGAGGGCCCCTTCATTATCGATCAAGTCCTGACCGGAGGAGCGTACCATCTATGAAATGTGTCGGACAACCGACTCGACCCTAACCCATGGAACGCAGCCCGCCTCCGAAGATTCTATGCCCAGCGCTGGACTAAGAGTTCGTCCCCTTCCCCCGTCCAAATTTTTTACACTTCAGCTGTGTTTTGTTTCTCTTTCTTCTCTTAACCCTTTTCCTAAAAAGTCCTTAAGGGCCTACTTGCGCATTGTTCACACATACTTGATGTGCCATCCGCACTCATTATACCTGGGGGCTTCTTTACCAGAAGCTCAATTATAAGGGCTTCATGCCCAGCACATGTGTCAAGCTTCCACATGTACCTTTTACTCACCATTATATGCATCGATATGACTTAAGTTTTGGCCAATCTAGGTTTCCTGGCTCTGTGCTTACCCCACGCTCCCGATTGTTGGCTAGGAGGTAAAGGAGCACCTCTGCGATTATTCTTGCCTGGTCACCGGATGTGTACCTCGACCGGGTGAAGCCAAAGCTAGCGTTCTTAAGGGAATATTCGGTCGGTGACTTGAAAGATGATTTTTTACCTACTTATTTATCTGCCCCCAGATGTTTTTCTGCTTTGTTCGCAGTCCAGACATGCACTTTAGGGCATGCCTCCCAGGGAAAGGAACCCTTGACGGAACTATTCTCCCTGGAAGATGTTTCTTACTAACCATGTAATATAACATAACTAGTTGGGCACTTGTCTAATAAAGCACTAATGACCCCTACGCCTGGTCCCCATGCATACCCCGGTTGTTTCTTAACCGAGAAGGTATTCGGACACACTCCGGACTCTAGGGTCCCGAGGTTGAAGCGAAAAAGGTCGGCAAAGACAAACGATCTACAATCCGGCTAGAAGGCATTTCACATGTCATTTTAAAATACATTGTCAAATCTACTGACTTTATTCCTCCTTAATCCCGTCTAACAGGCTGTCTAATTTACTGATCCGCTAGGAAAATTTAGCGCCAACTCTACTTGGCAGATACTAAACTCACAGGATCTCCTTCCCATCGGGCCCCACAGGTCCGACCTCGGCCATGTGGTTGGGATCCGCCTTCTTGTACCGCGTCTTCACCATGGCCCAAGCCTCCCTGGCACCTTGGCGGCAGGCCGAAATCTTCCATAAACGGAAGCGCTACCGCACTCCCTGAAGTGTCACTCCCAATATGCGACCCTATCCAAAAGGAACTCGAAGGTCCCACTAAGGATAGACCCGCATATTGAAACGCTTTTGCAAGGTGGATATCATTACATCAACATTACATAATAGATAGGGATACATACAAGAGGCATACAATGGCACACGAATACAACAATACATCATACAAGAGATCAACATCCGACTACGGATGATACATAAACAGAAACTCAAACAATATCCACCCTGCTAGCCCAGGCTGCCGACCTGGAACCTATCCCCTGATCGAAGAAGAAGCAGAAGAAGAACTCAATGCAAGCAAGCATCGCTCTCGCATCATGATCATCGCATAAACCTGTACTGCAAGAATCGTTGTAGTAATCAGGAGCCAGAGGACTCAGCAATCCCATTACCATGGGTATCAAGACTAGCAAAGCTTAATGGGTAAGGAAGGGGTAAAGTGGTGAGGTTGCAGCAGCGACTAAGCATATATGGTGGCTAACATACGCAAATGAGAGCAAGAAGAGAAACAAAGGAACGGTCGTGAACTAGCAATGATCAAGAGGTGATCACGAACACCTACTTACGTCCGACATAACACGAAACCGTGTTCACTTCCGGACTCACGAGAAGAGACCATCACGGCTACACACACGGTTGATGCGTTTTAATTCGGATCCGTGTCAAGTTATCTACAACGGACATTAACAAATTCCCATCTGCCACATAACCGTGGGCACGGCTCTCGAAAGTTTATACCTGCAGGGTGTCCCAACTTAGCCCATGACAAGCTCTCGCGATCAGCGAAGGAATAGACCTTCTCCCAGGAAGACCCGATCAGTCTCAAAATCCCGGTTTACAAGACATTTCGACAATGGTAAAACAAGACCAGCAAAGCCGCCCGATGCGCCGACAATCCCAATAGGAGCTGCACATATCTCGTTCTCAGGGCAACACCGGATAAGCGAAGCGTATAGGTACCGACGAATCCAAGTTGCCAAGGAATGGTCCCGCACGGTGCTCTAGTTTGGACCAACGCTTAGACAAGCACTGGCCCGGGGGGGCTATAATAAAGATGACCCTCGAGAGAGCGACTCCCAAGGGAAAAGTAGGTGGTGGTGAGGCAAATGGTAAAAGTCAATGTTGGGCCTTGCTGGACAAGTTTTATTCAAAGCGAACTGTCAGGGGGGTCCCATAAATCACCCGACCGCGTTAGGAATGCAAAATCCGGGAACATAACACCGGTATGACGGAAACTAGGGCGGCAAGAGTGGAACAAAACACCAGGCATAAGGCCGAGCCTTCCACCCTTTACCAAGTATATAGATGCATTAATAATATAAGAGATATTGTGATATCCCAACCAAAATCCTGTCCACCATGGAGAAATCTTCAACTTCACCGCAACTAGCAACGCTATAAGAGGGCGAGCAAAAGCGGTAACATAGCCAAACAGTGGTTTGCATAGGAAAGGTGTCAAAGGATTAGAGGTTCATGGCAATATGGGATGGCTTGATAAACAGGTAATAGGTAGCGCAGCATAGCGATAGAACGAAGCAACTAGCATAGCAATGATAGTAGTGAGATCCAGGGTAGCGGTCATCTTGCCTTAAATCCCGCAAGGAAGAAGAACGAGTCCATGAAGAAGATGAAGCCACGAAGACGAACCACACGTAGACGAACGCATCCTCACGATCGCAACGAAACTAGAACTACAAGAAGAAGCACACAACATGGTAAACACACCACACATGAACAAGGCATGATCCACAACAAGCATGATGCATGACCAAGCTACATGAAGCTACTCATGGAAAGAGATGATGCAAACAAGAACAACACATCAAGGCAAGTTTAAATGAGGCCGGGAACAACATATAACAATTCCGGTAAGTCCTCATATGCAAATTTCGAAATTGGTCCAGAACTGAATAAACCTTGTGTTCAAGTTGTTAAACCGCAAGTTAAGATGCACCAAGATGATCTACACGAAATTCTAGTCAAGTTACATATAAAGTTCATTAGATTCGGAGCTACGGCCTAGAAGATATGAGCAAAACAAGTTAAACATGGCATCGATGCAAAATGCACCCAAACATCAAGCAAACACACCAAAACAAGGATGCAACATGATAATATGGAACTACATGCAAAATCAAGCAAGTTTCATATAGAGCACACTCAAAACGGAGCAACGGTTCAACACATGCACACTATACAAGTCATAGCAACAATCTGTCCATAACAGCAACTAGGCATATTGCAAGCATCAAAACAACATGCTACAGCACCCCAACATAATAACAAAAGGCATGAGCATGAAGTACAGGTAAAGCATAACAAGACATGAACACTGAGCTATCTCCAGAAACAACTAGAACATGCTCAAAATGACATGGAGATATTGCAAATAATAACAGTTTCAGACTTATCAGGAAATAACATCAGGTTGCAATGTTGAGAGCTATCAAACAACATGTTACAGGAACATATCATGGCAAACAAAGGCATGGCATGAATCTACTAATAACATAGATCAAAAGTCCCTTACTGACCATGAGCCAAAAAGGATCAGAAAATATGATGGCACCCATGTAAACACAGCAAGTTATATTACAGATTCAAACATGGCAGGAACAACAATAAGTAGGCATGTTGGTGAGCTTGAACCACTCACCACAGAGCAATACATGGCATGGCAAGGCAACCAACAGTAAGAAGGCATGTTTATGAAGCTAAGCATGGAAAGAACAAGTTCATAGGATGCATGGATCACTAGGAAAACACATGGGAACAGGTGAACTTAATGTTAACAGGCTGACAGCAACATTTTCAAGCAACTTTAGAGCAAGATTACAACATGTTCCAAAAGGCTATAATTGCAACCAAGGGCATGAATGGATAGAGCAAGACATGTATGTCAAAACATGTTTATAGAGCATCTCCAGATTATGCATAGAACAACAAGTAGAAGCTTGTTTACATAGCAACAAAATATAACAGAATCTGTCTAGCAAAACAGCAACAACAAGTACACTACTTAACAAGCTCGATTCACTCACCACAAGTCATTGCATGACAAGATAAGCATAGCATCATCAAGAAGACATGTTTATGTAACCAACCAAGTCAAGAACAAGTCCATAGCATGCAAGGATCAAATATAGCAACCTTGGCCAAATTGAATATCATGTAAACAATCTGCCAGGAAACATTTTGAAGCAAAAGTAGAGCACTCAAATGACATGCTAGACTACTCCATAATTGCAAACAAGGGCATTAATGGATAGACAATAACCATATGTTCAAAACACCCTTACTGAAGTATCTCTAAATATGCATGGATCTCTCTGTAGCATCAAGTTTACATGGCATCAAAATAACAGTAGAACAGGGACTAAAATTAGCAATATCACGAAGCCTAGTTTGCATGCTTGTGCTAGTCACCACATTGATCACAAAAATACATGGCATACACCCCTGGAAAGATGGCATGGCATAGATCAACATACATGTAGACATCAACCTCATAGGATGCACACATCAACATACATGTAGGCAAAAATGATAATTGAGCAAGTTATAACAGTTTCAGCAGATTAACATCAACATGCACTCTTCCAACAGTATTTCGGGCATCAAGATGAGCTCAAATGAAAATGATGCAATGGAATGAAATGAAGTACTCGTCGAGGCGAACAATTTGACATATTATACACACGAAACGGAGCTACGGATGCAGAGACGTGATGCAATGAACATGGCATGTTTATGCAAGAAAACTGGGACTTAGTGGAACCGGGGTGGGGGTCCACCTGCGGGCACGGTTTTGGAGGTTAACCGGAGAGTTCGCGGAGTCGGGGCCGGAGGCGCTCGTGGAGGCCGGAGATGCTCACGGGGGACCGGATCCGGGCGGCGCCGGCCCTGATCTGGCCGGAGGATGGCCGGGGGAGGCCGGAGGCGAGGCGAGGGCCGCCAGCGGCGACGGGCGGTGTACGGGCGGCGGCGGCGCAGAGCTGGCGGCGGCGGACGCAGGAGCGGCGGCGGCGGCGGCCGGACGTGGAGCGCGAGAGGCTGGCGGGCAGAGGGCGGCAGAGGCGCGTGGGCGGCGGCGCGGAGGGCGGCGGCGACGGCGGTGGCGCAGGAGGCATCGGCGCGCGCGCGGGCAGCGTGGGCGGCGATGGGCTCGCGGGCCCAGCGGTGGACGGCGGCGTGAGACAGGTGGCGCTGCGGATTGGCCGGGCGGCGGCGGGCGGACGCGTCCGGTCCAGATCGGACGTGTCCGGCGGCGCGGAGAGGAGCGGGGCTAGGGTTAGGGGGAAATCATCCGCGAATTTTGAGGGGGGTCACTTATTTATAGGTGGAGGGTGCTAGGAGAGTCCAAATGAGGAGCGGTTTTCGGCCACGCGATCGTGATCGAACGATCGAGAGCATGGAGGGGAGTTAGGTGGGTTTTGGGCCACTTTGGAAGGGGTGTTGGGCTGCAACAAAAGAGGGCTTTGCGGTTACCCGGTTAACCGTTGGAGTATCAAACGACCTCCAAATGGCACGAAACTTGACAGGCGGTCTACCGGTGCTATACCAAGGCCGCTTGGCAAACCTCGGGCCATTCCGAGAAAGTTTAATACCCGCTCACAACAGAAGACAAAAGGGGAACGCCGGATGACATAGGTGTGCCAGATTGCAAAACGGACAACGGGGAAAATGCTCGGATGCATGAGACGAACACGTATGCAAAATGAAATGCACATGATGACATGATATGAAATGCATATGATGACATGGAAGAGTGCAACACGCAAGCAAATGAAATGGCAACGACGGCGAATAACTGGCAGACACCTGGCGCATCGGATCCGGGGTGTTACATGAAGCTTCTCCACAAGCTCCCCAAGGCCCTCGGGTGGGGAGAGGGCTGGCCATAAAGCCTGGACAACGCCGCTCATTGCCTGCCGAACTCGTTCGAGCAGCTGCAACAGCTCGGGAAGTTGATCACCCGTTGATACGGGCATCTCCTCCGCAGGGCGACCTGTGAGTATACCTACAAGACATATTTTGTCAATTGACTTCCTCGCCGAACTCTTCTTTTCAAAGGAGTCCGCTCAAGCACTTACTATAGATGCCGCGACGAAGCCGCTGATTCTCCTTAACGGAGCCGGACAGCTCGGCCCGAACGCCTTTCAGCTCTTCTCCAAGCTGGGCGTGGGCATCTTGGAGCTTGTTCCTTTCTTGCTGCACTCTATTCAGCACCCTCTCGCCGCCTTCATTTGGCGCAGATGTTCCTGCCTATCCGGATCATGTCCGGCAGCACCTGCAATGTCATTATTAGACTTGCGCGCACGCCGCACAGCGCTTATATTTTAAAAAAATGTGTTACCAGGAGGGGTCTTTGTATTTCCTCCTGCGGCAGCAAGTGCGGCCTCAAGTTGGGCTTTGCACTCTTGCAGCTCCTGAGACAGTTGGGTATTCTTCTCGGTAAGATCCTGCATTTCAAATGATCCTTAAATCAGTTAACATAACTACTTTATGTCTCGGGGGCTACTAGCATATATAACTGTTAAATTCTTTTACCCGTATGTCTTTCACATACTGCTCCGTGGCTCTGGTAAAACCATCTTGAGTAGCACGGAGGTGCGCGTCCCCCGCGTTAAAGGCATTCAATGCCTCAGGGGAGAAGCACGCCTCACGAAATACTGTCCTGCGGCGCCTATGGTTCATAGCGCTCTCCACCTCAGACTTGGTGGCGGACAACCTGTCGGCATCCTCCGTTGGAGGAGTGTCCGGCTCGCGCCTTGCGCTCGCCTCCCGCCGCATCCGTGGTCTTTGGAGCTGGCTGGTAGAGGTTGGATTAGCAACCTCCACGCCCGCAGTCCAGCGGGCGCTTTTTCTCCTACAAAAGTCATGAGCACTCAAACGCTTCCTAGGAACATTGCTCCAAATAATTAACTGCGAGCTATACCTTTGCGGCGACGTTTCAGTCCGCCCCGCGCTCCTCTTCCGCCTACTGGTCCGGACTGGCCTTTGTTGGTCAGCCGCCGCGGGCTCGGCTTCCCTCCTTGAAGGCGCTTCCTGCAAAACACCATCGTACGCGAAGGTCAGAAATGAGCAAGGAAGAGATAATGGTGTCAGGACTTCTGTCACAATCACCTGGGAAGCCGGATATAGTCCGGGGTAGTCAGCCGTAATGGCGACTAATGCATTATCCATGCTGAGCTGGTGGAACACCCCGTCGATTAGCTCCACCTGAATGTCCGGATCCTCTTCAGAGGCCGGATCCTGGGATCTCTCTGGATCCTCGGGTTGCGGAGCTAGACTTATCATGTCCTCCACAATCCGACACAGTTCCTGCGTCGAAGAGATAATGTAAGAAGCTTAAACTTTGAAAGCATGGGTCGAGCCCTTAAAATGTTCGCTTACCCAATGCCGAGGGTTATTCATGGAGAACCCATTCAACGGGTTCGTCTGAAGGAAGTCCTCCTTCTCCCCCTTGTACAGGCTGGACAGGATATGTACCAGATCCTCGGCCGAATCCGGTCCTTTGCGGCCATGACGGGTGGCATCGTCTTCCCCATTCAAATCCCACATGGGGTGGCCCCTGTATTGCAGTGGCTGCACCCCCCGCGTAATGCATGTTGCCATGACTCCAATCATGGTCAACCCGGAATGGACCAGTAATCTTAGTCGGCCCATTCGATAATGGACGCTCTTGTCTTCCTCTAGTTGGGGGCTCCGCGGGCGCCAACTAAGGCGTTTCTTCAGAGGAGCAGTACTGAACTCCGGGTGGCCGATCCGAACAGGGTCCGGCAGCGGAGCGTCTTCTATGTAAAGACATTCCGAAGGCCAGTCTTCGGACGCCTTCTTAGGGGTTCCGGATGGTTATCCGGTCCCGGCAATGCGCCATATTTCGGCGCCGCCCACTTGATATATGGACCCCTCATGAGAACGGGGTACGAGGCAGAACAACCTCTTCCACAGTGCAAAATGGGGCTCGATGCCTAGAAATAGCTCGCAAAGAGCTACGTAACCCGCGATATGCAGGATAGAGGCGGGTGTAAGGTGATGGAGCTGGAGTCCGTAGAACTGCAGGAGCCCGCGGAGGAACGGATGTATAGGAAATCCGAGTCCCCTTATCAGATAGGGGACGAAGCATACCCGCTCCCCTTTGTTGGGACTTGGGGTAGCCTCCGCTTGCTTCCCACCTTGGTAAGTGGCCAGCCCGGCTCGAACCGGAACCATGAAGGCTGGAGGGAGATATCCCTCTGCTTGGAGCTTCACCAGCTCGTTGTGCGGAACAGAACATCTCCTCCAATCTCCTAGCAGAGGGCTGGGAGCGCGAGAAGAGGAGCCGCGTCGACGGTCCATGATGGAATGGATTCTAGGTCAAAAGCGCTCCGATGAGTATTCGCGGAAGGAAGATGGTGTGATTTGGATCTGGATTCTTGCCTCTCTTATAGGCAGATTATTTGCACAGCTAGGGGGTAAAACATAAAAGATACCACGGCTTTTCGCATTAAATGCGACACGTGGAAGAAGGCCATTATTGGGCGAGAAGCCAAGAAGCGCAACATTGATAAGGAAGCGGACACTGCTCGGCAGGTACATGGAACTTAAAAGGAGAACCCGCCTTGCAACGCCGAAGACTATATGCGCGCTGGACTTATCATCATTGAAGCCTGGTTCGGGGGCTACTGAGGGAGTCCTGGACTAGGGGGTGTCCGGACTGCCGGACCATCATCGTCCGCCGGACTCCAAGACTACGAAGATACAAGATTGAAGACTGCGTCCCGTGTCCGGATGGGACTTTCCTTGGCGTGGAAGGCAAGCTTGGCGATACGGATATGTAGATCTCCTACCATTGTAACCGACTCTGTGTAACCCTAGCCCTCTCTGGTGTCTATATAAACCGGAGGGCTTTAGTCCATAGGACGACGACATCCATTACAACAATCATACCATAGGCTAGCTTCTAGGGTTTAGCCTCCTTAATCACGTGGTAGATCCACTCTTGTACTGCCCATATCATCAATATTAATCAAGCAGGACGTAGGGTTTTACCTCCATCAAGAGGGCCCGAACCCGGGTAAAACATCGTGTCCCTCGTCTCCTGTTACCATCCACCTAGACGCACAGTTCGGGACCCCCTTCCCGAGATCCGCCGGTTTTGACACCGACAGGAACATTACCAGAAGCCGCCTTCTTGGCTTTCTCTAGTTCGGCGGTAGCAGCAGTGAGCTGGGCCTGACATTTTCAACTCTTGAGACAACAGATTGTTCTTCTCTGTCAGCACCTGGTCATATAACGATCCTTAAATCAGTTGTACCAACTGTTTCAAGTCTCGGGGGCTACTGGTATATGATTATCAGTTTTGCACAAGTGTATACTTACCCGCATATCTTTCAAATACTGGTCTGTGGCTGTGGTAAGCCCATCTCGAGCAGCTCGAATGTATGCATCACCCGAGTTGAAAGCGTTGAAGGCCTCTTCTGAAAAACTAGGGTCACGAAGAATGGCCCGCCGGCGCCGATGATTCATGGCGCTTTCCACTTAGGAGTTCGTGACGGATACTTTATCTGAATCCTCCGTAGAGGGACAATCCGGTGTCACTTCCGCGTTAGCCTCAGTCCTTGAGACAGGGTCCGAAATCCGGCTAGTAGAGGCATGACCAGCAGGATCCCCAGACATAGTCCGGTGAATGTTTTTCCTGATAAGACACAACGGATGTTATCACACTTCAAATGTGACCGCCATAGAGCATGTTTAACCATACCTCTTTGATGAAGGTTCGGCCGCGCTTCTATTGGCTTTCCTCTTCGAAGGCCTACCCGGCGTATTCGCAGCCTTCTTGCGCGTTGCCTCTGGTGCAGCGTGGCATGCCGATCGCCTCCCCTTTAGAGCATAATGTAGTGCGGTGGGTAAGGTGGAAAGAGGAAATTCTCTTGAAGGATAAGCCTCCTGATTACTTACATGCGACGCAGGGAGAAGGCCGGGATAGTCAGCAATGATGGCCACTTCGGTGCCGTCACAGCTCGCCTGGTAAAACACCCCTTCCCCGAGCTCCATGAATATATCCGGATCCTCTTCGAATCCGGGGTCAAGGGCTCGGTTGTGGTCCTCTGGCTGTGGTGCGAGGTTGTGGATCTCTAATACGTCTCGAGCTTGCGTTGGTTTTCCCTGAAGAGGAAGGGGTGATGCAGCACAATAGCGTAAGTATTTCCCTTAGTTTTTGAGAACCAAGGTATCAATCCAGTGGGAGGTCACGGCAAGTCCCTTGTACCTGCACATAATGATAGCAACTCGCAACCAACGCTTAGGGGTTGTCAATCCCTTCACGGTCACTTACGAGAGTGAGATCTGATAGAGATAATATTTTTGGTATTTTTGGTATAAAATGCAAAGTAAAAAGTAAAAGGCAAGGCAAGTAAATAAAGTGATGGAGATTGATATGATGAGAATAGACCCGGGGGCCACAGGTTTCACTAGTGGCTTCTCTCAAGAGCATAAGTATTCTACGGTGGGTGAACAAATTACTGTTGAGCAATTGATAGAATTGAGCATAGTTATGAGGTTATCTAGGTATGATCATGTATATAGGCATCACGTCCGAGACAAGTAGATCAAACGATTACGCATCTACTACTATTACTCCACTCATCGACCGCTATCCAAAGATGCATCTAGAGTATTAAGTTAAAAAGAGTAACGCCTTAAGCAAGATGACATGATGTAGAGGAATAAATTCATGCAATATGATAAATACCCCATCTTGTTATCCTCGATGGCAACAATACAATACGTGCCTTGCAACTCTTTTTGTCACTGAGTAAGGACACCGCAAGATTGAACCTAAAGCCATGCACTTCTCCCATTGCAAGAACTACCAATCTAGTTGGCCAAACCAAACGGATAATTCGAAGAGACTAGCAAAGATAACTCAATCATACATAAAAGAATTCAGAGAAGATTCAAATTGTAACACCCCGGATGTATCTTTCCATATTTGTAACTTCAACTCTTGCCATTTTCGGATATGTGCTATGATATTCCCTCCGTGGTTGGGTTTTGTTTTCATTTTGCATTTTGTCCATGTCATGCATCTCATATCATGTCATCATGTGCATCTCATTTGCATACGCGTTCGTCTCATGATTCCGAACATATTCCCCGTTGTCCGTTTTGCAATCCGACACTCCTATGTTCCCCGGCGTCCCCTCTTGTTATTTTTCCGTGTGCGGGTGTTGAACATTCTCGGAATGGTCCGAGCCTTGCCAAGTGGCCCTGGTATAGCACCGGTAGACCACCTGTCAAGTTTCGGGTCATTTGGAGTTCGTTTGGTACTCCAACGGTTAACCGCACCTCAAGAAAGGCCTCTTTTGAGTTGCAGCCCAACAACCCTCCAAAACAGCCCAATAACCCATCCAACTCCCTTCCATGCCCTCGGTCGTTCGATCACGATCGTGTGGGCGAAACTACACCTCATTTGGACACTCCTAGCTCCCTCTATGCCTATTTAAAGACCCCTCCCCCAAAAATCCGGGCAAACCCTAGCTCCCCGCTCCTCTCCCCGCACGGACACGTCCGGACGGCGCCGACGCGTCCGCCGCGCCGCAGCCACTCGGGAGACGCCACGTGGCGCCGCTGCGCCAGCCCGCCGCCCGGCCATGAGGCCGCCATGAGCCCACATGCCGCGCCGCCCACGCCCGCGCGCGCCCGCCGCCGCCGCCCTCTGCCGCCGCCGCCGCCACCGCCGTCGCTGCTGCGCCGCTTGCCACCTTGCTGCCGCCGCCCACACTGCCGCCGCCATGCCGCTGCGCGCTTGCCGCTCTGCCCGGACTTCGCCGTCCCCCCGCCGCCGCCGCCCCCGCCGCCGCTTGCGGCAGCGCCGCCGCCGACCGCCTCCGCCCGACTCCGCCCCGGCGATCACCAGCCGGCGACCTCGAAGATCCGGCGAGATCTGATCTCAGGAGCTGCAACGGTTGACTTTCTTCCCCCAAATTACCACTAAGTCCTAAATCTGTGATTATTTCGTGCAACTTTCATCGCATCACATCTCCGCAACCGTGGCTCCGTTTTGGGCGTATAATATGTCAAAATGTTCGCCTCGAAGAGTACATCATTTCATTCCATTGCATCATTTGCATTTGAGCTCATCTTGATGCCCGAAATGCTGTTGGAAGATAGCTTCAGATCGTTAGTTTCAGAATTTTATCAGTTCGAGCTCTTTTGTCATTTTTGCCATGAATTATGTGTGCAGCCTATGAATTTGAGTCCTACATGTGAGTTGAACATTGCCATGCCATCTTTCCAGGGGTATTTTCCATGTATTTTTGTGAGCTATGTGTTGACTAGAACAAGCATGCAAAGTAGGGATGATGATGTTGCTGATTTCAGGGACTTAGTGATTTCACTAAGTCTTATCCTGCTGTTAATTTTATGCCATATGTTTAGGTTGTTTCAGAGAGATCTATGCCCTTTTTGAGCATGATCAATAAGGGTGTTTTGAGCATATGGTTGTGCTCTATCCATCCATGCCTTTGTTGGTTTTTATGGAGTAGTCTAGCATGTAATTTTCGTGCTCTACTTTTGCTTGAAATTGTTTCCTGGCAGACTGTTTGCATTAGATTCAATTTTCACGAGGTCGGTGTAGTTGATCCGTGTATGCTATGATGTTGTTCTTGCCATGTATAGCTCCTATGCCATGTCTTCTTGATGGGGGTATGCTTAGTTTATCTTGAGATGCTCTGTAGTGAGTGCATCGAGCTCACGAACATGCCATGTTGAATCTGTTTTTGCCATGTCCTGATTTTTCACTAAGTCTGAAATCTGTAATAAAACTTGCAATGTTTACATGGGTGCCATCATTTCTTAAGGTCCTTTTTGGCTTATGGTCAGTAAGGGACTATTGAAATATGCTTTGATTAGATTCATTTCATGCCTTGCTTTGCTATTATAAGTTCCTGTAGCATGTTGTTTGCTTGCTCTAAACATGCCTTCCTGATGTTAATTCCTGCCATGTTAGTATTTTCACTAAGTCTGTGAACCTGATATTTTGAGCACTTTCACCATGCTTGTTTGAACATGTTATGATGTGATTTAGCCGTAACTCAGTGATCCTCTATTGTTAAGCATCTCCTGTAGTTCGTTGCCATATGCTTTGTTTTTATGTTGGGGTGCTGTTGCATAGTTTTGTGTTGCGTGCTAAGTAGCATCGGGCTGTTAAACGCAGATTTGCGTCATTCTTGTTTTGCTTGTCATTTGCAAACCGTGCATCCGATTCCGGTGATCTTTATATCGATTTCAACCGAAATCATCTCAACTTTCAGCGGCATACTTGGTTTGCCAAGTTGATGCCAGTTCATCATTTTCCTTCCGGAGCATACATATGCATAGCATGTCACATCTCGCATAGCATGTCATGTATTGCATCATATTGCTTGTGCATATGTTCCTTGTTTGATTGTGGTTCCGTTGCTTGTGTTCTTGCTTTGGGTAGAGCCGGGAGACGAGTACGTGAACGAGGAGCCTGTTGAGAACGCCTACGAGGATCAAGGCTTCGACAACTCGAGAACCTTACAGCAAGATGACCATACCTTGAAATCACTTCTATCTTTGCTTGCTAGATGCTCGCTCTTTTGCTATGCCTATGCTGCGATACCTACCACTTGCTATATCATGCCACCCATATTGCCTTGTCAACCTCTAACCATCCATGTCCTAGCAAACCGTTGTTTGGCTATGTTACCGCTTTGCTCAGCCCCTCTTATAGCGTTGCTAGTTGCAGGTGAAGATGAAGTTTGTTCCTTGTTGGACCACGGATATTTTGGGATATCACAATATCTATTGATTTAATTAATGCATCTATATACTTGGTAAAGGGTGGAAGGCTCGGCCTTATGCCCGGTGTTTTGTTCCACTCTTGCCACCCTAGTTCCCGTCATACCGGTGTTATGTTCCTTGATTTTGCGTTCCTTACGCGGTCGGGTGATTTATGGGACCCCTTGACAGTTCGCTTTGAATAAAACTCCTCCAGAAGGCCCAACCTTGGTTTTACCATTTGCCACCTATACCCTTTTCCCTTGGGTTTTCGCGAGCCGAGGGTCATCTTTATTTTAGCCCCCGGGCGGTGCTCCTTCGAGTGTTGGTCGAACCAAGCAACTTTCTTGGGGCCACCACGAGGAAACTCGAGGGCTGGTTTTACTCGTAGCTTGACTTATCCGGATGTGCCACGAGAACGAGATATGTGCAGCTCCTATCGGGATTTGTCGGCACAATCGGGCGGCTTTGCTGGTTTAGTTTTACCATTGTCGAAATGTCTTGATGTACTGGGATACCGAGTCGATCGGTGTGTCTTGGGTGAAGGTTTATTCCTTCGATGACCGTGAGAGCTTGTTATGGGCTAAGTTGGGACACCCTGCAGGTATTATCTTTCAAAGCCGTGCCCGCGGTTATGAGGCGATGGGAATTTGTTAATGTCGGTTGTAGAAAACCGAAGTTGACCTTAATTAAAATACACCAACCGTGTATGTAACCGTGATGGTCTCTTCTCGCGGAGTCCGGGAAGTGAACACGGTGTTGGAGTTATGCTTGACGTAAGTAGTCAGGATCACTTCTTGATCGTTAATAGTTTCACGACCGCGCCTTGCTTCTCTTCTCGCTCTCTTTTGCGATGTAGCCACCATATATGCTAGTCGCTGCAGCAGCTCCTCCTTTTGACACCAGCCTTCCCTTAAGCTTAAATAGTCTTGATCTCGGGTGTGAGATTCTTTGAGTCCCCGTGGCTCAGATTCTACCAAAACAGATGCAGTACCGGTGATGCCGGTAGCAGATGGCGAACCGAGCTAAAGTGGGAATATGATGAGGCCCTTGGTCGATACTACGTTTCTTTTCGGACGATTAGTAGTGGAGCCAGGTTAGGCGATCGGGATCTGCGTCGCATGTGGGGTTGTTCTTCTTTTATTTTGGTTCCGTAGTCGGACCTTGATTGTATCTGGATGATGTAATGCTTTATTCATGTATTTGTGTGAAGTGGCGACTGTAATCCAACTATGTACCTTGTCCCTTATGTATTACATGGATTGTGCGAAGATTACCTCACTTGCGACATTGCTTTCAATGCGGTTATGCCTCTAAGTCGTGCTCCGACACGTGGGAGCTATAGCCGCATCGAGGGCGTTACAAGTTGGTAATCAGAGCCATCCCCGACCTTAGGAGCCCCCACTGCTTGATCGTTTATAGTGGCCGAGTGGTGTCTAGAAAAATGTTTTGAGTCATTTAGGATTATATATATCGGAGAGTTTAGGAATTCTTTTTACTCCCGGTCCTTCGACCTTACGGTGAGGTATCCCGACGTAGAGTTTTGACTCTTCTCTTCTCAAATTTCACTAAAAATTTTTTTTAGGATCACGCTGGTATCTTGGGATCGTTCGATATTCTTATGATGACAACATTGTCTTGGTTGCCTCGACATTTAGGGGTTGTGGCGGTGTCCCGGGAGTTGAGCTCCGAGGTGTTGTCGTCATAATTTTATCGTTGCAGATTCTCGAATACTGAGTTACGCCGACATCGAAAATCTCTTTTATGCGATCGGTTGGTGAGATAACCCGCTAACCTTGATCTTGTGGTGAGTACGGAGTATTGCCATGACTCGTATAACGGATGCTTTTGAAGGTTGAGGTACACGATTTCGAAGGTTTCTTGGTTATGTGTTGAAGGATGGATACAGCTTGGTGTGTAGGGATTGTTAGCTTGGGTGAGATATATATTGCTCCCCTGTATCCCCAACACCTGATTGCATAACCGGAAAGTTTCGGGAGTTTATAGGTGGGATTCAAGTAGCTCTAGTATTTCTTCCGCAGATATTTGGTTTGTGATTGGGTAATCCTTACCACTTATTTGTTCCATTCATACCTTGTTTTTTTTATTTTCTTTCATCAATATCTCTTATCAAGTGGCTTCTCACCTTTATGGACATGATGTTTACTTTGGAATTCATTCGTTCATCTCTGTTCGAATGTTTATTGTGAAGACTATATGTTGCAATTTCTATCCGTTGATTCAACTTGTCTATCTGTCTATCAAGATGCTAACGGATGTCACCCTCTTCAGGATGGCTCCTCCAACGCGTCAGAATCCGGAACGCAGTGATGGGAGTCAGGCGAACCCTCCACCTCCACCTCCGCCTCCGAAGGCATGGCAAACTTTGATGGCAACCACTAACGCCAACGCTCAGTTGTTGATCCAGCTGATGCAAGAGCGTAACCAAGGCCAAGGGAATCAAGGTCAAGGGCAGTTCTATCATCAGCCGCAGTTTCCTACACTCAACCAGTTCCTTGCCAACCAGCCAAAGTCTTTCAGCTATTGTGCCGAGGCCACAGACGCCGACGATTGGCTCGTGGATATCAACAAGCATTTTGAATGCAGCAATGTCAGACCTGAGGACTAAGTCAAGTTCGCGTCTTTTCAGCTCAAGGATCAGGCAGCTGATTGGTTCCAGCAATACAAGGATTCTAGAGGTGGTCGAGTGATTACTTGGACTGATTTACATCGGGACTTTAAAGCTCACCACATTCCTTCCGGTGTTGTTGAGAGCAAGCGTGAGGAGTTCCGCAATCTCAAGCAAGGAACATGTCGATGTCTGAATACAACATACGATTTGAAACTTGCTCGTTTTTCTAAACAAGGCGTTCTGATGAGAAAAGTATGATCTATCGGTTCAGAGGTGGCCTTCGAGAGGATCTGCAGTTATCTCTTGTTCTTTATGAGCCTACTCGGTTTGATCAATTCTATAATATGGCACTCAAGCTAGAAGGTGCTCAGCTCAAGTGTGAGGCTTCAAAGAAGAGAATCGGGGATGCAGATTCGGTCTTCGTCTTCCTCTCAAGTGGCAGCAAAGCAGCAAAGTTCTACCTTCCTCCTCCTCCGTTCCGTCGGCCTTATCGCCAGAAGAACTCGGTGGTCGTGGATCTTCCCACCCACCCAACCCAAGCTACTGAACAAGTCTCAGCCTCAAGCTCCAAGGTCAAGTGCTCCTTATCACCGTCCGCTCTCAGAGGTGACCTGCAACAAGTGCCAGCAGAAGGTCACTATGCGAACAAATGCCATAACCAAAGGCGCCTTCCTCCTCCTCCCCGTGAGGTCTTCAAGCAATGCAGTGGTCAAGCATAATCCCAAGCATGCAAAGGTGAACTTGATGAATGCAGCTCAGCAGAGGATTCTTCAGATGTGATCACGGGTAACCTTCCGATTAACTCTATTCTGCAAAAGTCTTATTTGATCTTTGGTGCATCGCATTGTTTCATGTCAAGACCGTTTTTGCCAAGCATGATTTCACTTCTTCTCATTTAGATAAACCCATGGCTGTCATTTCTCGGGTAAGCGGTTGAGCTCCAGTTTGGTGGTTCCGGATACCACAATCAAGATGGGCGACTATAAATTCTGTCTAAACCAATTGTTCTTGGTGACTCGATATTGATCTTATTCTTGGGATGGATGGCTTTCAAAGACAAGGCTCACTTGATTGTGCTGTCGTGGAAATTCAATTGACACACCCTTCCGAGGATGTTATCATCTATGCGCTCGTGATGAAACCATTGGTTGTTTTCTCTCAATGAGAAGGGCGAATTGGATGCTATCTCTCGATTCGATCGTTTGTGAGTACCAAGATGTCTTCCTGAAGAGCTTCGGGTATGCCTCCTCATCGGCGGTCGAATTAGTTATCGATCTTGAGCACGCATTGAACCCGCTTGCAAGCGTCCTTACAAGCTTGGACCCAAGGAGCTGAAAGAATTGAAGAAGCAGCTCGATGAACAAGAGCGTCTGGGTTTGATCGACGAGTTCATCTCCATGGGGATGTGGAGTTCTTTTGTCCGAGAAGAAGGATGGCACGGACCGACTTTGTGTTGATTACCGTCCATTGAACAAGAAGACAATCAAGAACAAGTATCCACTTCCCAACATCAATGAGCTATTCGAGCAACTCAAAGGTGCTAAAGTATTCTCCAAGCTTGACCTTCCGTATGGGTTATCATCAGATTCGCATTCGTGAACAAGATATTCCCAAGACAAAGATTCGAACAAGCTTTGGTTCTTATGAATATCTTGTCATGTCTTTCGCCTTGTCAATGCTCCTCCAACTTTCTCTCGCATGATGAACTTTATCTTCAACCCTACACAAATGAATTCGTCTTGGTGTATCTCGATGATATTTTGGTCTTCTCCAAGAACAAGCGGGATCATGCCAAACATTTGCGATTGGTGCTCGACAAGCTCGAGAGAACATCAATTCTATGCAAAGTTTTCCAAATGTGAGTTCGGCTTGATGAAGTTCTTTATCTTGGTCATATCATCTCAGCCAAGGGCATCGCTGTTAATCCCGAGAAGGTGTCTTCAATTGTGAATTGGGAACCTCCTCGAGAATGTCAAGCAGCTCCATGATTTTCTCGGTCTTGCAAGCTATTGTCGAAGATTCGTTGAGAACTTCTCCAAGATTGCAAAGCCTCTTTCCAACCTCCTCGAAGCATGTCAAGTATGTATGGGCCTTTGAGTGTGATGTCGCTTTCAACACCCTCAAAGAGAAGCTAGTTACAGCTCTGTCTTGACTCCTCTGATGAATCCAAGCCATTGAAGTTTTACGTGATGCTTCCTTGCAAGGTCTCGGTGCTGTGTTAATGCAAGAGAAGAAGGTTGTGGCCTATACCTCTCGTCGGTTGAAGCCCAACGAAAAGAACTACCCCACTCACGATCTTGAGTTGGCGGCGATTGTCCATGCATTGATAACATGGAGACATCTCTTGTTGGGAAGGAAAGTGGACATTTTCACCGATCACAAGAGTCTCAAGTATATCTTCACTCAACCAAACCTCAACCTCGAGCAAACTCGATGGGTCGAAATGATTCAAGAGTACAATCCAAGTATTGAATATACTCTGGCAAGGCGAATGTGATTGCAGATGCTCGAAAGCGAAAGGCTTATTGCAACACTTAATTCTCAAGCCCTTCCAACGGATCTTTGTGAAGCTTTCCATAAGCTGAATCTTCAAGTTGTTCCTCAAGGATTTCTTGCCAACCTCATAGTCTCTCCTACTTTGGAAGATCAAATTCGTGAGGCTCAACTTCGGATACCATGGTGAAGAAGGTGAAGCGTGGTATTGACAAGGGCATTTCAAATACAAGTGCTATCGCTTGGATGACAAAGGCACTCTTTTCTTCGAGGATCGTATTGTGGTTCCTAAAGGCGATCTGAGAAAAGTCATCATGAATGAGGCACACAATTCCTCCTATCCATTCATCCCGAAGTACGAAGATGTACCATGACCTCAAGCGATCGTATTGGTGGACTCGAATGAAGCGAGAAATTGCACAATTCGTGAATGAATGTGATGTCTGCAGAAGAGTGAAAGCAGAACACCAAAGACCAGCTGGTCTCCTCCAACCTCTTGCTATTCCAGAATGGAAGTTTGATCATATCGAGATGGACTTCGTGACTGGTTTTCCTAAGTCCAAGCGTGGAAATGATGCTATCTTCGTTGTCATTGACAAGCTTACTAAAGTGGCTCATTTTCTTCTGTCAAAGAATCTATCACAGCAGCTCGGTGGCAGAGCTTTACACCTCCGAATTGTCTCTTTGCACGGTATTCCACAATTGATCTCTTCGACCGTGGAAGCATTTTCACTTCTAAGTTCGGGATTCTTTTCGAAGGCCATGGGCACCAAAGATTCGTTTCAGACAGCTTTTCATCCTCAAACTAGTGGCCAAGTCGAGCGAGTCAATCAAATCCTTGAAGATATGCTCGGGGCTTGTGTCATTTCTTTTGGCATGAAGTGGGAAGAGTGTCTCCCATATGCCGAAGTTCTCCTACAACAATAGCTTCCAAGCGAGTTCGGCAAGGCCCCATTCGAAATTCTATATGGCGAAAGTGCCGTACTCCTCTCAATTGGTCCGAGAGGTGAACGCCAACTTCTTGCAGCGACTTGATCACGAAGCGAAGAGATGTGCAAAGTCATTCGTGAGAATCTCAAAGCCGCATAATCGCGCGGAAGGGCTATTATGATGACAAGCACCGTGATGTGGCTTTTGAAATTGGAGACCATGTCTACCTCGCGTCTCTCCAATGAAAGGTACTGCCGCCGGTATCAAAGGGAAGCTTGCCCCTAGATACGTGGGTCCTTTCAAGATCATTGGCAAAAGAGGCGATCTCGCCTATCAACTTGAGCTTCCACCCAACTTTGCAAACGTGCGATGTGTTTCACGTGTCACAGCTCATAAGTGCTTCAAGATTCTGGCGCACTATCAACTTTGAAGAAATTGACCTCCAAGAAGATCTTTCTTATCATGAGCACCCCGTTGCTATTCTTGAAGAAACCGAGCGCAAGACTCGCAACAAGTCAATCAAATTCCTGAAAGTAAAGTGGTCACACCATTCCGACCGAGAAGCCACCTGGGAGCGCGAGGATCACCTCCGTTCCGAATATCCGGAGTTCTTTCAGTCCTAGATCTCGGGACGAGATCCTCTTGTAGTGGTGGAGTGTTGTAACACCCCGGATGTATCTTTCCATATTTGTAACTTCAACTCTTGCCATTTTCGGATATGTGCTATGATATTCCCTCCGTGGTTGGGTTTTGTTTTCATTTTGCATTTTGTCCATGTCATGCATCTCATATCATGTCATCATGTGCATCTCATTTGCATACGCGTTCGTCTCATGATTCCGAACATATTCCCCGTTGTCCGTTTTGCAATCCGACACTCCTATGTTCCCCGGCGTCCCCTCTTGTTATTTTTCCGTGTGCGGGTGTTGAACATTCTCGGAATGGTCCGAGCCTTGCCAAGTGGCCCTGGTATAGCACCGTAGACCACTGTCAAGTTTGGTCATTTGGAGTTCGTTTGGTACTCCAACGGTTAACCGCACCCTCGCAAAGGCCTCTTTTGAGTTGCAGCCCAACAACCCTCCAAAACAGCCCAATAACCCATCCAACTCCCTTCCATGCCCTCGGTCGTTCGATCACGATCGTGTGGGCGAAACTACACCTCATTTGGACACTCCTAGCTCCCTCTATGCCTATTTAAAGACCCCTCCCCCAAAAATCCGGGCAAACCCTAGCTCGCTCCTCCTCACGCCCGGACACGTCCGGACGGCGCGGACGCGTCCGCCGCGCCGCAGCCACTCGGGAGACGCCACGTGCGCGCCCAGCGCAGCCCGCCCGCCGGCCATGAGCCGCCCGCCAGGCGGCCCGCCGCCGCCCGCCACGCGCGCGCGCGCGCGCCGCCACACTGCGCCGCTGCCGCCACCGCCGTCGCTGCGCCACCGCCTGCGCCGCTGCCGCCGCCGCCGCTGCCGCCACTTGCCGCCGCTTGCCTGCCTTGCCGCCGCGCCGCTCTGCCGCCTGGACGGACTCGCCGTCCCGCGCGCCGCCGCCGCCCGCCGCCGCCGCGCCGCAGCGCCGCCCGCCGGCCGCCCTCCGCCCGACTCCGCCCAGCGATCACCAGCCAGCGACCTCGAAGATCGGCGAGATCCGATCTCAGAGCTGCAACGGTTGACTTTCTTCCCCAAATTACCACTAAGTCCTAAATCTGTGATTATTTCGTGCAACTTTCATCGCATCACATCTCCGCAACCGTGGCTCCGTTTTGGGCGTATAATATGTCAAAATGTTCGCCTCGAAGAGTACATCATTTCATTCCATTGCATCATTTGCATTTGAGCTCATCTTGATGCCCGAAATGCTGTTGGAAGATAGCTTCAGATCGTTAGTTTCAGAATTTTATCAGTTCGAGCTCTTTTGTCATTTTTGCCATGAATTATGTGTGCACCCTATGAATTTGAGTCCTACATGTGAGTTGAACATTGCCATGCCATCTTTCCAGGGGTATTTTCCATGTATTTTTGTGAGCTATGTGTTGACTAGAACAAGCATGCAAAGTAGGGATGATGATGTTGCTGATTTCAGGGACTTAGTGATTTCACTAAGTCTTATCCTGCTGTTAATTTTATGCCATATGTTTAGGTTGTTTCAGAGAGATCTATGCCCTTTTTGAGCATGATCAGTAAGGGTGTTTTGAGCATATGGTTGTGCTCTATCCATCCATGCCTTTTTTGGTTTTTATGGAGTAGTCTAGCATGTCATTTTCGTGCTCTACTTTTGCTTGAAATTGTTTCCTGGCAGACTGTTTGCATTAGATTCAATTTTCACGAGGTCGGTGTAGTTGATCCGTGTATGCTATGATGTTGTTCTTGCCATGTATAGCTCCTATGCCATGTCTTCTTGATGGGGGTATGCTTAGTTTATCTTGAGATGCTCTGTAGTGAGTGCATCGAGCTCACTTAACATGCCATGTTGAATCTGTTTTTGCCATGTCCTGATTTTTCACTAAGTCTGAAATCTGTAATAAAACTTGCAATGTTTACATGGGTGCCATCATTTCTTAAGGTCCTTTTTGGCTTATGGTCAGTAAGGGACTATTGAAATATGCTTTGAGTAGATTCATGTCATGCCTTGCTTTGCTATTATAAGTTCCTGTAGCATGTTGTTTGCTTGCTCTAAACATGCCTTCCTGATGTTAATTCCTGCCATGTTAGTATTTTCACCAAGTCTGTGAACCTGATATTTTGAGCACTTTCACCATGCTTGTTTGAACATGTTATGATGTGATTTAGCTGTAACTCAGTGATCCTCTATTGTTAAGCATCTCCTGTAGTTCGTTTCCATATGCTTTGTTTTTATGTTGGGGTGCTGTAGCATAGTTTTGTGTTGCGTGCTAAGTAGCATCGGGCTGTTAAACGCAGATTTGCGTCATTCTTGTTTTGCTTGTCATTTGCAAACCGTGCATCCGATTCGGTGATCTTTATATCGATTTCAACGAAATCATCTCAACTTTCAGCGGCATACTTGGTTTGCCAAGTTGATGCCAGTTCATCATTTTCCTTCCGGAGCATACATATGCATAGCATGTCACATCTCGCATAGCATGTCATGTATTGCATCATATTGCTTGTGCATATGTTCCTTGTTTGATTGTGGTTCCGTTGCTTGTGTTCTTGCTTTGGGTAGAGCCGGAGGCGAGTACGTGAGCGAGGAGCCTGTTGAGAACGCCCACGAGGATCAAGGCTTCGACAACTCGAGAACCTTCTGAGCAAGATGACCATACCTTGAAATCACTTCTATCTTTGCTTGCTAGATGCTCGCTCTTTTGCTATGCCTATGCTGCGATACCGACCACTTGCTATATCATGCCACCCATATTGCCTTGTCAACCTCTAACCATCCATGTCCTAGCAAACCGTTGTTTGGCTATGTTTCCGCTTTGCTCAGCCCCTCTTATAGCGTTGCTAGTTGCAGGTGAAGATGAAGTTTGTTCCTTGTTGGACCACGGATATTTTGGGATATCACAATATCTATTGATTTAATTAATGCATCTATATACTTGGTAAAGGGTGGAAGGCTCGGCCTTATGCCCGGTGTTTTGTTCCACTCTTGCCACCCTAGTTTCCGTCATACCGGTGTTATGTTCCTTGATTTTGCGTTCCTTACGCGGTCGGGTGATTTATGGGACCCCCTTGACAGTTCGCTTTGAATAAAACTCCTCCAGCAAGGCCCAACCTTGGTTTTACCATTTGCCACCTATACCCTTTTTCCCTTGGGTTTTCGCGAGCCCGAGGGTCATCTTTATTTTAGCCCCGGGCGGTGCTCCTTCGAGTGTTGGTCGAACCGAAAGCAACTCTTGGGGCCACCACGAGGAAACTCGAGGGCTGGTTTTACTCGTAGCTTGACTTATCCGGATGTGCCACGAGAACGAGATATGTGCAGCTCCTATCGGGATTTGTCGGCACAATCGGGCGGCTTTGCTGGTTTAGTTTTACCATTGTCGAAATGTCTTGATGTACTGGGATACCGAGTCGATCGGTGTGTCTTGGGTGAAGGTTTATTCCTTCGATGACCGTGAGAGCTTGTTATGGGCTAAGTTGGGACACCCTGCAGGTATTATCTTTCAAAGCCGTGCCGCATGGTTATGAGGCAGATGGGAATTTGTTAATGTCGGTTGTAGAAAACCGAAGTTGACCTTAATTAAAATACACCAACCGTGTATGTAACCGTGATGGTCTCTTCTCGTGAGTCCGGGAAGTTAACACGGTGTTGGAGTTATGCTTGGCGTAAGTAGTCGGGATCACTTCTTGATCGTTAATAGTTTCACGACCGCGCCTTGCTTCTCTTTTCGCTCTCTTTTGCGATGTAGCCACCATATATGCTAGTCGCTTGCAGCAGCTCCTCCTTTTGACACCAGCCTTCCCTTATGCTTAAATAGTCTTGATCTCGCGGGTGTGAGATTCTTTGAGTCCCCGTGGCTCATGATTCTACCAAAACAGATGCAGTACCGGTGATGCGGTAGCAGATGGCGAAGCCGAGCTAAAGTGGGAATATGATGAGGCCCTTGGTCGATACTACGTTTCTTTTCCGGACGATTAGTAGTGGAGCCCAGTTGGGGCGATCGGGGATCTGCGTCGCATGTGGGGTTGTTCTTCTTTTATTTTGGTTCCGTAGTCGGACCTTGATTGTATCTGGATGATGTAATGCTTTATTCATGTATTTGTGTGAAGTGGCGACTGTAAGCCAACTATGTACCTTGTCCCTTATGTATTACATGGATTGTGCGAAGATTACCTCACTTGCGACATTGCTTTCAATGCGGTTATGCCTCTAAGTCGTGCTCCGACACGTGGGAGCTATTGCCGCATCGAGGGCGTTACACAAATATTATTCATAGAGAAGCTGGATCATAAACCAACAATTCATCGGTCTCAACAAACACACCGCAAAAAGAAGATTACAACGAATAGATCTCCACAAGAGAGGGGGAGAACATTGTATTGAGATCCAAAAAGAGAGAAGAAGCCATCTAGCTACTAGCTATGGACCCGAAGGTTTGAAGTAAACTACTCACACTTCATCGGAGGGGCTATGGTGATGATGTAGAAGCCCTCCATGGTGGATGCCTCCTCCGGCGGAGCTCTAGAACAGGCCCCAAGATGGGATCTCGTGGATACAGAAGGTTGCGGCGGTGGAATTAGGTTTTTTGGCTCCCCTTTGATCATACGGGGATACGTAGGTATATATAGGAGGAAGGAGTACGTCGGTGGACCTCCGAGGGCCCCACGAGGTAGGGGGCGCGCCCAGGGGGGCGCCCTGCACCCTCGTGACTGAAGGAAATATGCCCTAGAGGCAATAATAAAGTTATTATTTATTTCCTTCATGATAAATGTTTATTATTCATGCTAGAATTGTATTAACCGGAAACATAATACATGTGTGAATACATAGACAAACATAGTGTCACTAGTATGCCTCTACTTGACTAGCTCGTTTATCAGAGATGGTTATGTTCACTAGTAGAAAACAACCCATTAGTCCCGGTTCGTAAGGGCCTTTAGTCCCGGTTCATGAACCGGTACTAATGGGTCATTACTAATGCCACTAGACATTAGTCCCGGTTCAAAGACGAACCGGGACCAATGTGGCTCCACGTGGCCCTGTGCACCGAGCCCAGTCAGAGGGTCTTTGGTCCCGGTTGGCGGCTCCAACCGGACCAAAAGTCATTTTTTTAAGAAAGTGGCTGCTTTAGGGTTTTGTGGTTTATTTTAGGTTGTTATTTATAGCTAGCTAATAGAGAGAAGTGTCCTCTCTTATCTTCGTCCTTGGTTTATCAACGCTGCTGCTATATGTTCATTGCACCCTTGCAGATATGACATGGCTCATGCATGCTTTGCATCATACATCATCATATATATGTATATAATAAAGTCCTACTAATCATGCATCATCATACTACTTCTACTCGTTATTAATAATAAGTCATACGATCATCATCCTCATATATAGTCATCGAACCCAACCCTACATATATAATTGTTCTTAGCACATGATCATCGATTACGGTATAGGACCTAAAACACCCTTAAGGTAAAATAGCATAAAACAATATAGACCCCGACTCTCCATTATGAAGAATGGCGATCATCCTGTCTCCAATTCTTGCCTTTCGCTGCTTATTGCTTTCAAGAAGCTCCTTACGATTGTCCATACATTTTTCCATTCTTTGATTGTTATGTCTCCACTTCTTTTAGAAACCCGATATGGACGGTTGAGATTCAGTAGGGCGACACTGGTAGTATGTTCAAAACATGAAGGCTACCACGCGTATACATCGATGAGGCACACACTCATTCGGGATTATCTGTTGAAAAACATAGTAATAACCGTAGTTAGCAATGATGTACTAGTTTAGAAGTGTGCAAAAGATGCACGGATGTTGTAATAGTAAAAATAATCTTACCAAGGTATCTCCATGGTAGTTATCGTAGTTCAACACGTGCACTAGTGGCGCGTATTGACCATAATGTTGAGGAGTTTGATTGTAGATATTGTAATTCTCAAGATCTCTACAAAATCCGACTAGATGTCGTTCTCCCGATAAGTTAATTCGCAGCCTTCGTGTAGTACGTTACATCTACCATCTTCCGCACATTCTTTGAAGAATGAAAATAAGCTATCAATGGAGATAAGTTGTCAACTATATATTTTGAAATAAACAATATAAATTACTTAATAACTATGTTTAGCTCACATGAGGGAAGAACTGGAGGTGTATGCACAAAGACCCAAATCGTAGGTGTCTCTTGCTCGATTGTAGGATCACCAAGATCCATGGTGATAATCATACCCTCATCAAGACCATACATCTTGCAAAATGCATCCCAATTTTGCAACCAAAATGGGTTACACTCTGAGCATTGTACAGCTTTACTTTAAAATCCACATCATGTTCGGTACTTAGGACAATTTTTTGGTTTGAAATTTTCATGGTCTTCAAAATCCATCCTCTCCAAGACATAGCGTCTTGCAAAGCATGGGATAAGCTAGTCGAATTGAAAAGATGAAAATTACACGTTAAAATAGTTGAAGTCGTGCTTAATTACAAAAAACTATTGTAAATGCTATGCATCAGTATGAACATCGCAAGCCTCCTCGAGCTTAATCTTTGAAGCCGATCTTCCTCCAGCTCAATGAATCATCGCACATACCTCGGTCATCGTGGCACCAATCGCACTCCCAGGCGATTTTAGGTCGTCGAGATGAGGGCGACATTTCGCCCTCGTTCATAATTCAAATATTAAACTAGATCATTATTATAAATCACGGGTTGACTATCGATGATCGATGTACGACGGGTTGAATATTATACCAAATTGTCTAGCACACGGAATGAAGGAGAACTTCTCCAATATGAGCATTCAATAAGCAAAACCAAATCACAAAATAAAGTATAGTATTCAAATTAGCATGCATTCAATAATTATAAGCAAAACTACATCATCTCTTGGTGTCCGTACATCATCGAATATTATCACTAATAAAACTAGAACCGAGCGCCCGACGGTATCGACGCTGGCGGTGGACACCCAAAGATAAGGAACCATCACAGGATCATAGCTCAAAGTGAGATCACGAAGAACATGCCGGTATTGTCGAACCTCCTCCAATGCAACCATGTAGCGACGGACGTGCTCGTCCTCCTCGCTGACACGATGACGTACCACCTCCGCGGTGTCCGGATGCCTCACCACCGTCACTGGCCCACGCGACCGCCACCAAACAAGGATCGGGTCAACAACGGGCTGCCTCCTCACCAACCTACGTCCCCCGAAAGGTAGCACCTCCCAATACCAACCCGGCGGAGCCCAGTCCCGAACATGACCCTGATCAAGCAGGCCTCCATCGCCGACTCGACGACGACGAGGATGCGGGATAGGCATCGCCGACGTCGACGCGGGAACTACTTCTATATATAGTTAAATAAAAGTAGTCTTATTAATTAAATCTATCTAGCTCAACTACTAAACACTTACAATAAATAAATAAGTAGTACTTACTAAAAACAAACTACTTCATATATAAACTACTTCTTCTTTTTTTCCTTTTTCTAAATTACTACACATCTAATCCTACATAAAGATCTAAATTACTACACATCTAATATAATTTAACAAATTTTACAGAAAAAAAGATCTAAATTACACAACATGAACAAATTTTACAGAAAAAAATCTAACATAAAAACTAACTAAAAATCTTTTTACAGAAAAAAATCAAACATAAAGAAACTAACATAAAAATCTAACATAAAAACTTACATAAAAATCTTACATAATATGAACAAATTTTACAGAAAAAAAATCTAACATAAAAAATCTTTTTACAGAAAAAAACTAACATAATATAATACATATCTAAATTACTACACATCTAATCCTACAAAAAGATCTAAATTACACAATATGAACAAATTTTACAGAAAAAATCTAACATAAAGAAACTAACATAAAAAATCTAACATAAAAATCTTACATAATATGAACAAATCTTTTACAGAAAAAAAATCTAACATAAAAACTAACAAATTAATTACACAATCTACATTAACTACATTATCTAAATTACACAATCTAATCTAACAAAATATCTATGAACTACAAAAAATCTAAAACAAATCTAAGAAAAATTAAAAAAGGCGACCTGCATGACGGCGACGGCGTCTTGTGTGGTAATGGCGGACGGCCGAGGCGGCGAGGAGCGGCGGCTGGGCGTCAAGGGAGGCGGGCGAGCGGCGCGGCAGCGGCGTGAGCGGCGACGGCGTCGAGAGAGAGGGCGAGGCGGCGACGGCGTTGGGCGGGCGGCATGGTGGCGCGGCGACGGATCTTGTCTTGGGCGGCGTCGGGTCGGGAGGAGTATAGAGGCCGAGAGATCGAAATAGATGCCAAGTGATGTATATATATAGCGGCATTGGTCGGTTAAATGGCACAAACCGAGACCAATGCAACCTTTAGTTCGGTTGAAGCCACCAACCGGAACCAAAGGTCCTTTTCAGCAGAGCCCAAAGGCGGAAACGAACCTTTGGTCGGTTGGTGGCACCAACGGGACAAAAGAGGCATTGGTCGGTTGGAGCCACGAACGGGACCAAAGATGGCATTGGTCCCGGTTGGTGCCACCAACCGGGACCAATGGACCCGTCTAACTACTTTTTGTCTCTGCAGCTGTTTTTTTGTTGATTCTTCCAGCAGCTTTCGTTTTAGTCCCACCTATATAAAAAACTATATAAAAAACTACTCAGAAATGAATAGAAGAAAAAATAGTTGTGATTAACTATACTAAAAAAGGAGCATATATGCTTATTTTTAATGGCTTATTACAACTCAGAAATAAAAAGAAAAAATAAATATAGCAGAAAAATAAAAAAACTACTCAGAAATGAGTACAGATGCGCTTATAGAGGAAATTCAACTTAAATTCATAACGAATATCAAGAGAAATCCGTATGAATTTATGCTAAATTACCTATATAAGCGCATCTATTTTCATTATCAGAGGAGCTCAATAAAGTATAGAGGGAGGGGCTTATAAACCAGTCCGTTCCCTTGATTGGCGAGGTGGGACTTAACTCGTCGCAACGGCACCAACCATTTAGTCGGTTGATGGCTCGAACCGGGACTAATGGCGCCATTGGTCGGTTCAAGCCACTAACCGGGACCAATGGGTTTGGGCCAGGAGCGAGGACCATTGGTCCCGGTTCGTCCCACAAACCGGGACCAATAGGTCCAGATGAACCGGGACCAATGGCCCACGTGGCCCGGGCCGGCCCCCGGGGCTCACGAACCGGGTCCGATGCCCCCATTGGTCCCGGTTCTGGGTTGAACCGGGACTAATGGGCTCGACCGGCCTGGACCATTGGCCCCTTTTCTACTAGTGGTTTCCTAGCCATGGACAAAAGAGTTGTCATTTGATTAACGGGATCACATCATTAGGAGAATGATGTGATTGACTTGACCCATTCCGTTAGCTTAGCACTTGATCGTTTAGTATGTTGCTATTGCTTTCTTCATGACTTATACATGTTCCTGTAACTATGAGATTATGCAACTCCGTTTACGGAGGAACACTTTGGTACTACCAAAGCCACTGGCGAATCGGGTGATTATAAAGGAGTACTACAGGTGTCTCGAAGGTACATGTTGAGTTGGCATATTTCGAGATTAGGTTTTGTCACTCCGATTGTCGGAGAGGTATCTCTGGGCCCTCTCGGTAATACTCATCACCTAAGCCTTGCAAGCATGTAACTAATGAGTTAGTTATGAGATGATGTATTACGGAACGAGTAAAGAGACTTGCGATAGCGAGATTGAACTAGGTATTGGATACCGAGCGATCAAATCTCGGGCAAGTAACATACCGATGACAAAGGGAACAACGTATGTTGTTGTGCGGTTTGACCGATGAAGATCTTCAGTAGAATATGTAGGAACCAATATGGGCATCCAGGTCCCGCTATTGGTTATTGACGGAGGCGTGTCTCGGTCATGTCTACATTGTTCTCGAACTGTAGGGTCCACACGCTTAAGGTTTCGATGATAGTTATATTATGAGTTTATGAGTTTTGATGTACGAAGGAGTTGAGTCCCGAATGAGATCGGGGACATGACAAGGAGTCTCGAAATGGTCGAGGCGTAAAGATCGATATATTGGACGACTATATTCGGAGTTCGGAAGGTTCCGGTCATTCGGTATTTATCAAAATCGAGAGTTATGGGAATTCACGGGAGAAGTATTGGGCCATATTGGGCCCCAAGGAAAGAGAGAGGGCTGCCTAGGGCAGGCGCGCCCAAGGCCTAGTCCGAATTGTACTAGGGGAGGGCCGCACCCTCCTTCCTTCCTTCTCTCTTCCCTTCCTAGTCTCCTACTCCTACTACATGGAAGGATCCTAGTTGGACTAGGAAAGGGAAATCCTACTCCCGGTGGGAGTAGGACTCCCCTATGGCGCCTCCTCCTAGGCGGCCTCCTCCTCCCTCCCTCCTTTATATCTGAGGCAGGGGCACCCCATAGACACACAAGTTGATCATTGATCGTTCCTTAGTGTGCGGTGCCCCCTCCACGATATTACACCTCGGTCATATTGTAGCGGTGCTTAGGCGAAGCCTGCGACAGAGAACATCAAGATCGTCACCACTCCGTCGTCTTGTGGAACTCCCCTCGGAGCCTCTCTTGGATTGGAGATCGAGGGTGCGTCATCGAGCTGTACGCGTGTCAAGAACTCGGAGGTGCCGGAGTATGCGGTGCTTGGATCGGTCGGACCGGGAGGACGTCGACTACTTCCTCTATGTTGTGTCAGCGCCCGCTTCGGTCTGCGAGTGCGTGAGCGACACTCTCCCTCGTTGCTATATCATCACCATGATGTTGCGTGTGCGTAGGAATTTTTTGAAATTACTACGTTTCCCAATGATGGTATCGAGCCTAGGTTTTATGCGTTGATGTTATATGCACGAGTAGAACACAAATGAGTTGTGGACGATATAAGTCATCTTGCCTAGCAGCATGTCATACTTTGGTTCAGCGGTATTGTTGGATGAAGCGGCCGGACCGACATTACGCCAGACGCTTACGCGAGACTGGTTCTACCGCCGTGCTTTGCACACAGGTGACTAGCGGGTGTCTGTTTCTCCAACTTTAGTTGAACCAAGTGTGGCTACGCCCGGTCCTTGTGAAGGTTAAAACGGAGTCTATTTGACAAACTATCGTTGTGGTTTTGATGCGTAGGTAAGAACAGTTCTTGCTAAGCCCGTAGCAGCCACGTAAAATTTGCAACAACAAAGTAGAGGACGTCTAACTTGTTATTGCAGGGCATGTTGTGATGTGATATGGCCAAGACGTGATGCTATATTTTATTGTATGAGATAATCATGTTTTGTAACCGAAGTTATCGGCAACTGGCAGGAGCCATATGTGTCGGGGCGGATGCGGGACGGAGGAGGCCTGCCCGCCGCGAGCACCTATGGGGCCGGGGCCCCTTCGTGAGTGCGGTACGAGGGCGGAGGAGGCACAGAGAGCAGATCGAGGCGATGCACGCGGGCGGATTTTACCCAGCCGGGCGCGATGGTCGCAGAAACCCTCTGCTGCTTTGTGTTGTATTGTGCTTGGGAGCTTGAAGAGCTACGAGAGCAGCTACACCGACCGTGGGAGTTGCAAATGGTTGAACCCCCCTCGTTGTGCATGGGCCTCCTTTTATAGTGCAAGGGTCACCGGCGGTGTCAGCGTGGGAGAGAGGGGTAAAATGTAAAAGAGGTGGTAGTTGGAGCAAGCGGGAACAAGGCAGACTACGATTGCTTGAATAGTGGATTCTACCTACTTTTGTGAGAGGGGACAAGGGCATTTAATGCCGTCGCCGTCGACCCCAAAAGCTCCGCCCTTGCGTCTCCGTCGCCACGGGCGATGGATCCACCACCGTGGAGTGCCACCGCACCCCCCATGCTGACTGACCATCCGCCACGCGTCTCTGGAGAAGGCTAAAGGCGACGTGGACAGATGAGCTGGAGGCGGCACGCAGCGCTGCTCTCCGGCAAGTACCTTGCCGGGTCTTGATTCTGCGGACCGGGAGCTTGTCGGGCTCGTAACTTGCCGCTCCCCGGGCCCTCGCCGGGACGCGTATAGCGCCGAGGCGTGTCTTCTACGATGTAATCTTCCAGTCTCTCCGGCGAGCTCCTCTCGCCAGGGCCTTGCATGAGTGAGGTAATCTTAAGCCTGGAATGGCCTTCCCGGCAAGCTCCTCTTGCCGGGGTCTCGATCTTCTATCTCGTACACTTTGTTCTTGAATGGCTTGATATGGATCAGGGATGGTCTCCGGCAAGCACATGGTAGATCCAGCCGCGGGGAGCTGCAACTGCCCGTGCACAAGTTGGGGTACCGAGGTACCCCTACCTTAGTACACCGACAGAGCCCCGGCCTGGGCCACACACGGTGCCGAGCGCTGTTGGGCCAGGCCCAAAAAAAGGCTGCAGGCACACGAGGCCCATGGCGCGCGAATCTGCCAGATCCGCCGCCTCCCAAACAGGCGCGATCGATTGCGGCGTCGTGGGAGGCGGGCGGCGATGCGATCTTTAAGGCATCCACCCGTGATCGTGGTGCAGCGAGGTCGCTTCACCGTCGCTCCGCTCGCCCGCCGCCACGCCGCCATCATGCACGGGCGTGGGTGGTGAAGCTGGGAGACCGAGCCGTCCACGGGCGGAGAAGGCGAGTCGGCCCGCTCCTCCGCCTCCTCGCTTCTGATTGGCGAAGGGCGGTTGAGCCCCACCTCGCCCCTTTAAAAGGGCGGAAGGGGAGCACAATGGCCACACTCATCCTCTTCTCCCTTCGTCTTCATCTTCATTCTTCTTTCCGCCATGGAAGGAGGAAATCCAGTCCTTCGACGGTGGCGGCGAGGGTCGCTTCGAGCAGCGCACCACTCCCTATCCTGCTCCGTGGCGGCGGAGCCGCCCGAGAGGGAGAGGGAGGCGTGGCATGACGAGGCCGAGGGCGTGGCGAGGCGGTCGGGAGAGGCGGTCGTGGTGATGTGCCTCCCGTCTCCCCGACGTCTCCTGACCACGGTGCGGTCCACACCGGAGATGACCCCTAGGAGTTCTTCATCAAGCTTCGCCGAGCGCCTCGTCGCCGCCTCCGGCTGCCGGCCCCGTTCGCGGACGCGATGGGACCGGATCCACCCGACGTGATGGAGTTGCGCATGAGGGGCTGCGGGATCAGCGGCACTCGAGTGAGTGTCGTGTCCCCAGCCCCCGGCGTGATGTTCTTCGACCGAGGGTGGAAGACGTTCGCCCGGATCCATAGCTTGACGGCGGGGTTTACCCTCCATTTCAAGTTAATGGAGGGCGACCTTCTCGCCGTCAAGGTCTTCGGCGACTACGGGACCCGGGTGAGATGCTGTGTGGACAGCTCCTCGGATAGCGAAGGCCCCTCCTCGAGCGAGAGTGACGAGGAGGGGAGCGACAGCGACGACGAGGGGGATGGCGGGTCCGACTAGGCGTCGGACACCGCTGCCTCGCGCGCCACCGGCGACCCCACAATCCGGGTCGCCGGCCTTCTGAACTCCCCGGGGCCGTCTCCTTGGGCGGCTGGCGTAGAGGCAGCAGAAGAGGAAGAGGGGGAGTGGCGGCAAGGCCGTCAAATCGGAGTACGAGGGCGAGGTGCCTCTCATTGCGTCCGACGCCCCGCCACCCGTCTTCAAGCTCTGCCTCCGACGCCTCCGTCTCCGCCAAGCTCCTGGCCGGCCCCCGGGAAGTTCTCTTGGTGTCTTCTGGCGCCCGTAGCTCTCCGGGGGGGGTGCGTTCCCCATGCCCGTCACCTTGCGCAGCTCCTGGGGCACGGCGGCGCCACCGCCACGCTCTCCTAGGCGCCTTCGCCCTCCCGGCAAGCTTCTCTTGCGGGGCTCCTGACCTACCTCCTGAACTCTGAGCAGAGAAACAGGAGAGGGATCACGGGCACCTTATCTTTTCAATTTGTAAGCCCTCGGGCCTTAGCTGCATTTAAAAACTTGTAATCCTCTCTATCATGTTTTTCATCCTCTATGGACTTGTTATCAAACTAGGATGTTTTTAATGAAAAGAGGGGAAAGCTTGCCGGACTGAGTCTTTTACTTGACTTCGTGCCTTGTGTGTTCTTACGCTATCGGGGAGCTTGCCGGGGCGGACACGCTTGCCGAGTGCGGGACAGCCCGCTGGTGGTGTTGCTTCCGGCAAGCAACCTTGCGGGCGATTTATGACGCTTAACTTGTCGAAAGGGCTCGAAAGCAAGATAAGGGTGCAGCAGCACACTTGTGTTTGTTGAGCGGACTCGGAAACAAAATAAGTACGCAACTGGGCTACGACTCGGCTCCTCCATGTACGGGTTTTACAAGACACGCTCGTTCAAAGACGCAGTCCCGCTTTTCCGGTCCATGAGAGGATGCATGACGAGGATGAAAAACTTATCGATATCGCAGCCCCGGCAACTCTAGCTTGCGGGGAAGAATCTTACGCCGCAGCCCCTAGCGAGGCTGGCTTGCGGGAAGAACCTTGAGCACTCGCAGCCCGGCCGCCACGGCTTGCCGGGCCCAGTCTTTGGTGTGATCTTTGGGTCCTCCTTGTTGCTGCAATTTCAGCCATGAAAACAGCTGAGATAGATCTGCAACATCTTCATTATTTACATGTATATGTACGTAAGTCTTGATTATGCAATACGATGCCGCACTCGCCCTTCGTGATGTTTGTACTCACGCCGGGGAGCTTGTCGGTCGCGAACACGCTTGCCGAGTCTTGGGACAACCATTGGCGGTGTCGCTTCCGCAAACAACCTTGCGGGCGATTCGACGCAAGTTCTTGAGCAGGCTCGAAAGCAAGGTAAGGGTGCAGCAGCACACTTGTGTTTGTTGAGCGGACTCGGAAACAAACCAAGTACGCAACTGGGCCACGGCTTGGCTCCTCTCGCGCTCAAGTCTCTCATACGAAGGACATCTTACGGCAAGGCTTGCCGCGTTATACCCTCTGCTCTACATCCTTTGTGCGTTTTCACCCTACGCTTCTAGGGAACTTGCCGGTGCTTAACACACTTGCTGAGTACGGAACATCAGCAGCCCGCTGGCTGGTGTCGCTTCCGGCAAGCAACCTTGCCGAGTCCAGTCGCGACGCACTTATCCTGCTGAGCAGACTCGAAAACGAAACAAGGGCGCGAAGCTGGTCGCGGCTCACTTTTAACTCGTTGAGTGTGCTCGAAGCAAGATAAGGGAGCGGCTATTCACAGGCAGGCTCCTCCGCGTACAGGCTTTGCGTACAAAGGACGAACGCACGAGGGATATAACAAATAAAAGCATGGAATTAAGGAGTGCTCTGCACAAAAGCTCGAGCGACTTAGCTTTTCTTTTTCTTGTTCCCTTGCACTTGCCGGTGGAGCTCGATGGCGCGTCCTCGACGGCAGCGCAGCAGTCCGGGGAGGTGCGTTTGCCGGAACGAGCACCAGAGCTGTCCTTGCCGGGCTTATAGCGCTCCGAGGAGCTGCGCTCGCCGGAGTAAGCACCAGAGCTGTCCTTGCTGGACTCGGAGCTCGATGGCGCGTCCTCGACGGCAGCGTAGCGCTTCAGGGAGATGCGCTTGCCGTAGCGGAGGGGGAGCGGGGGCGAGCGGCGCGAGGAACAGGATATGCTCGGACTCCTAGTAGCGATAGGAGGAGCAGGATCCCGCCCTGGCACTTTCGCTTTGCTCATGCATGGACAGCGGTCCGGAGCATCCCGCGAGCCTCCGGCATGTTCTTGCCCCAGCAGGCGGATACCACCTCTCGTGGTATGGCGCTGCTGGGTTGTCGTACGCTGAGATGGACGTGGACCCACGGAGACCGAGGCGCGGTCATCCGTACTGTCCCTGGATCTGGTGGCGCCACGAGTGCCCTCGCCGGTGTCCACCCTTCCGCTGGCGTCTCCTCCGCCCACTGCTGGCTCCGGTGGCGGCGGGTGAGACGCGGACGGGTCTGCAACCCTTGAAGCCCTCGTCTTTGGGGCCATGGCGCAGTTGTTGATGAAGTCGGAGAGGTTGATGAAGAACGCGCGCGCGAACGCCGGATCAGGTCCGCACAACCTCGACGCCCCCTACCTGGCGCGCCAAAGATGTCGGGGCGGATGCGGGACGGAGGAGGCCCGCCCGCCCGCGAGCACCTATGGCGCCGGGGCCCTTCGTGAGTGCGGTACGAGGCGGAGGAGGCACAGAGAGCAGATCGAGGCGATGCACGCGGCGGATTTTACCCAGCCGGGCGCGATGGTGGCGCAGAAACCCTCTGCTGCTTTGTGTTGTATTGTGCTCGGAGCTTGAAGAGCTACGATGAGCAGCTACACCGGCGTGGGAGTTGCAAATGGTTGAACCCCCCACGTTGTGCATGGGCCTCCTTTTATAGTGCAAGGGTCACCGACAGTGTCAACGAGAGAGAGAGGGGTAAAAATGTAAAAGAGGTGGTAGTTGGAGCAGTCGGGAACAAGGCAGACCACGATTAGCTTGAACAATGGATTCTACCTACTTTTGAGAGAGGGGACAAGGGCATTTAATGCCCGTCGCCGTCGACCCAAAAGCTCCCGCCCTTGCGTCTCCGTCGCCACGGGCGATGGATCCACCACCGTGGAGTGCCACCGCACCCCCATGTTGCACAGCCATCCGCCACGCGTCTCTGGAGAAGGCTAAAGGCGACGTGGGAGATGAGCTGGAGGCGGCACGCAGCGCAGCTCTCCCGGCAAGTACCTTGCCGGGGTCTTGACCTTGCCGGACCCGGGAGCTTGCCGGGCTCGTAACTTGCCGCTCCCCGGGCCCTCGCCGGGACGCGTATAGCGCCGAGGCGTGTCTTCTACGATGTAATCTTCTAGTCTCTCCGGCGAGCTCCTCTCGCCAGGGCCTTGCATGAGTGAGGTAATCTTAAGCCTGGAACGGCCTTCCCGGCAAGCTCCTCTTGCCGGGGTCTCGATCTTCTATCTCGTACACTTTGTTCTTGAATGGCTTGATATGGATCAGGGATGGTCTTCGGCAAGCACATGGTAGATCCAGCCGCGGGGAGCTGCAACTGCCCGTGCACAAGTTGGGGTACTGAGGTACCCCTACCTTAGTACACCGACAATATGGTTGTCGCTTTATTGTATGAAATGCAAACGCCCTATAATTGCTTTACTTTATCACTAAGCGGTAGCGATAGTCGAGAAGCAATAGATGGCGAAGACAACGATGCTACGATGGAGATCAAGGTGTCGTGCGGTGGCGATGGTGATCACGACGGTGCTTCGAGATGGAGATCACAAGCACAAGATGATGATGGCCATATCATATCACTTATATTGATTGCATGTGATGTTTATCCTTTATGCATCTTATCTTGCTTTGATTGATGGTAGCATTTTAAGATGATCTCTCACTAATTATCAAGAAGTGTTCTCCCGAGTATGCACCCTTGCCGAAAGTTCTTCGTGCTGAGACACCACGTGATGATCGGGTGTGATAGGCTCTATGTTCAAATACAACGGGTGCAAAACAGTTGCACACGCGGAATACTCAGGTTAAACTTGACGAGCCTAGCATATACAGATATGGCCTCGGAACACGGAGACTGAAAGGTCGAGCGTGAATCATATAGTAGATACGATCAACATAGCGATGTTCAACATTGAAACTACTCCATCTCACGTGATGATCGGACATGGTTTAGTTGATTTGGATCACGTGATCACTTAGAGGATTAGAGGGATGTCTATCTAAGTGGGAGTTCTTAAGTAATATGATTAATTGAACTTAAATTTATCATGAACTTAGTCCTGGTAGTATTTTGCAAATTATGTTGTAGATCAATAGCTCGTGTTGTTGCTTTCATATGTTTATTTTGATATGTTCCTAGAGAAAACTGTGTTGAAAGATGTTAGTAGCAATGATGCGGATTGTATCCGTGATCCGAGGTTTATCCTCATTGTCTTGCAGAAGAATTATGTCCTTGATGCACCACTAGGTGACAGACCTATTGCAGGAGCGGATCTTGACGTTATGAACGTTTGGCCAGCTCAATATGATGACTACTTGATAGTTTAGTGCACCATGCTTAACGGCTTAGAATCGGGATTTCAAGGACGTTTTGAACGTCATGGACCATATGAGATGTTCCAGAAATTGAAGTTGATATCTCGAGCAAATACCCGAGTTGAGAGATATGGAGTCTCCAACAAGTTCTATAGCTAAAAGATGGAGGAGAATCGCTCAACTAGTGAGCATGTGCTCAGATTGTCTGGGTACTTCAATCGCTTGAATCAAGTGGGAGTTGATCTTCCAGATAAGATAGTGATTGACAGAATTCTCTAGTCACCATCACTGAGTTGCTAGAACTTCGTGATGAACTATAGTATGCAAGGGATGATGAAAACGATTCCCCAGCTCTTCGTGATGTTGAAATCGATGAAGGTAGAAATCAAGAAAAGATCATCAAGTGTTGATGATTGACAAGACCACTAGTTTCAAGAGAAGGGCAAAGGGAAAGAAAGGGAACTTCAAGTGAAAAGACAAGCAAGTTGTCACTCCTGCGAAGAAGCCCAAAGCTGGACCATAGCCTGAAACTGAGTGTTTACACTGCAAAGGAAATGGTCACTGGAAGAGGAAATGCCCTAAATATTTGGTGGATAAGAAGGATGGCAAAGTGAACAAGGGTATATTCGATATACAAATTATTGATGTGTGCCTTACTAGTGTTTATAGTAGCCCCTGAGTATTTGATACTTGTTCGGTTGCTAAGATTAGTAACTCGAAGCGGGAGTTGCAGAATAAACAGAGACTAGTTAAAGGGTGAAGTGACGATGTGTGTTGGAAATAGTTCCAAGATTGATATGATCATCATCGCACACTCCCTATACTTTCGGGATTAGAGTTAAACCTAAATAAGTGTTATTTGGTGTTTGCGTTGAGCATGAATATGATTTGATCATGTTTATTGCAATACGGTTATTCATGTAAGTTAGAGAATAATTGTTGTTCTGTTTTCATGAGTAAAACCTTCTATGGTCATACACCCAATGAAAATGGTTTGTTGGATCTCGTTCGTGTGATACACACATTCATAATATTGAAGCCAAAAGATGCAAAGTTAATAATGATAGTGCAACTTATTTGTGGCACTGCCGTTTGGGTCATATCGGTGTAAAGCGCATGAAGAAACTCCATAAAGATGGATTTTCAAAATCACTTGGTTATGAATCATTTGATGCTTGCGAACCATGCCTTTTGGGCAAGATGACTAAAACTCTGTTCTCCGGAACAATGGAACAAGCTACTGACTTATTGGAAATAATACATACTGATGTATGCGATCCAGTGAGTGTTGATGCTCGTGGCAAGTATCGTTATTTTCTGACCTTCACAAGATGATTTGAGCAGATATGGGTATATCTACTTGACGAAACATAAGTCTGAAATAGTTGAAAGGTTCAAAGAATTTTAGAGTGAAGTGAAAAAAAAATCATCGTAACAAGAAAATAAAGTTTCTGCGATCCGATCACGGAGACAAATATTTGAGTTACGAGTTTGGTCTTCAAACAATGTGGAATAGTTTCACAGCTCACGCCACCTGGAACACCACATCGTTATGGTGTGTCCGAACGTCGTAACCGCACTTTATTGGATATGGTGCGATCTATGATGTCTCTTATCAGTTTACCACTATCGTTTTGGGGTTATGCATTAGATACAGCTGCATTCACGTTTAAAATAGGGCACCATCTAAATCCGTTGAGACGACACCGTATGAACTATGGTTTAACAGTAAACCTAAGCTGTCGTTTCTTAAAGTTTGGGGCTGCGATGCTTATGTGAAAAAGTTTCATCCTGATAAGCTCCAACCCAAATCGGAGAAGTGCGTCTTCATAGAATACCCAAAAGAAATTGTTGGGTACACCTTCTATCACAGATCCGAAGGCAAGATATTCGTTGCTAAAATGGATCCTTTCCAGAGAAGGAGTTTCTCTCAAAAGATGTGAGTGGGAGGAAAGTAGAACTTGATGAGGTAACTGTACCTGCTCCCTTATTGGAAAGTAGTTCATCACAGAAATCAGTTCCTCTGACAAATACACCAATTAGTGAGGAAGCTAATGATATTGATCATGAAACTTCAGATCAAGTTACTACAGAACCTCGTAGGTCTTTAGAGTAAGATCCGCACCAGAGTGGTGTAGTAATCATGTTCTGGAAGTCATGTTACTAGACCATGATGAACCTACGAACTATGAGGAAGCGATGATGAGCCCAGATTCCGCGAGATGGCTTGAGGTCATAAAATCTGAGATATGATCCATGTATGACAACAAAGTATGGACTTTGATTGACTTGCTCGATGATCAGCAAGCCATGTTAAATGAATGGATCTTCAAGAGGAAGGCGGACAGCGATAGTAGTGTTACTATCTACCAAGCTCGACTTGTTGCGAAAGGTTTTCAACAAGTTCAAGATGTTGAATACGATGAGATTTTCTCACTCAGATCGATGCTTAAGTCTGTCGAATCATGTTAGCAATTGCCACATTTTATGAAATCGGCAAATGGATGTCAAAATTGCATTCCTTAATGGATTTATTAAAGAAGAGTTGTATATGATGCAACGAGAAGGTTTTGTCAATCCTAAAGGTGCTAACAAAATGTGCAAGCTCCACAATCCATCTATGGACTGGTGCAAGCATCTCGGAGTTGGAATATACGCTTTGATAAGTTGATCAAAGCATATAGTTTTATATGGACTTACGATGAAGCCTATATTTAAAATAAAGTGAGTGGGAGCACTACAGCCTTTCTGATTAGTATATGTGAGTGACATATTGTTGATCAGAAATGATGTAGAATTTTTCTGCAAAGCATAAAGGAGTGTTTTAAAGGAGTTCTTTAAAAGGAAAAGACCTCAGTAAAAGCTACTTACATATTGAGCATCAAGATCTATTGAGATAGATCAAGACGCTTGATAAGATTTTCAATGAGTACATACCTTGGCAAGATTTTGAAATAGTTCAAAATGGAACAGTCAAAGAAAGAGTTCTTGCATGTGTTGCAAAGGTATGAAATTGAGTAAGACTCAAATCCCGACCACAGCAGAAAATAGAAAGAGAATGAAAAGTCATTCCCTATGCCTCAGTCATAGGTTCTATAAAGTATGCTATGCTATGTAACAGACCTATTGTATACCTTGCTCTGAATTTGGAAAGGGAGTACAATAGTGATCTAGGAGTAGATCGCTGGACATTGGTCAAGAATATCCTTAGTAAGGACTAAGGAGATGTTTCTCGATTATGGAGGTGATAAAAGAGTTTGTTGTAAAAGTTACATCAGTGCAAACTTTTACACTGATCCAGATGACTCTAAGTCTCAACCTGGATACATATTGAAAGTGGGAGCAATTAGCTAGAGTAGCTTCGTGCAGAGCATTGTGGACATAAAATATTTGCAAAATACATACGTCTCTGACAGACCCGTTGACTAAGCTTCACTCATGAGCAAAACATGATCACACCTTAGTACTCTTTGGGTGTTAATCACATAGCGATGTCAACTAGATTATTGACTCTAGTAAACCCTTTGGGTGTTGGTCACATGATGATGTGAACTATGGGTGTTAATCATATACAGATATGAATATTGGTGTTAAATCACATGGCGATGTGAACTAGATTATTGACTCTAGAGCAAGTGGGAGACTGAAGGAAATATGCCCTAGAGGCAATAATAAAGTTATTTTTTATTTCCATCATGATAAATGTTTATTATTCATGCTAGAATTGTATTAACCGGAAACATAATACATGTGTGAATACATAGACAAACATAGTGTCACTAGTATGCCTCTACTTGACTAGCTCGTTTATCAGAGAAGGTTATGTTTCCTAGCCATGGACAAAAGAGTTGTCATTTGATTAACGGGATCACATCATTAGGAGAATGATGTAATTGACTTGACCCATTCCGTTAGCTTAGCACTTGATCGTTTAGTATGTTGCTATTGCTTTCTTCATGACTTATACATGTTCCTATAACTATGAGATTATGCAACTACCGTTTACGGAGGAACACTTTGGTACTACCAAACGTCACAACGAATCGGGTGATTATAAAGGAGTACTACAGGTGTCTCGAAGGTACATGTTGAGTTGGCATATTTCGAGATTAGGTTTTGTCACTTCGATTGTCGGAGAGGTATCTCTGGGCCCTCTCGGTAATACTCATCACCTAAGCCTTGCAAGCATGTAACTAATGAGTTAGTTATGAGATGATGTATTACGGAACGAGTAAAGAGACTTGCCGGTAACGAGATTGAACTAGGTATTGGATACCGACGATCAAATCTCGGGCAAGTAACATACCGATGACAAAGGGAACAACGTATGTTGTTGTGCAGTTTGACCGATGAAGATCTTCGTAGAATATGTAGGAACCAATATGGGCATCCAGGTCCCGCTATTGGTTATTGACCGGAGACGTGTCTCAGTCATGTCTACATTGTTCTCGAACCGTAGGGTCCCTGCACGCTAAGGTTTCGATGCGATGCTTATATTATGAGTTTATGAGTTTTGATGTACCGAAGGAGTTCGAGTCCCGGATGAGATCGGGGACATGACGAGGAGTCTCGAAATGGTCGAGGCGTAAAGATCGATATATTGACGACTATATTCGGAGTTCGGAAAGGTTCCGAGTCATTCGGTATTTATCGAGTCTGGGAGAGTTACGGGAATTCGCCGGGAGAAGTATTGGGCCTTATTGGGCCTGCGAGAAGAGAGAGGGCTGCCTAGGGCAGGCCGCGCGCCCAAGGCCTAGTCTGAATTGGACTAGGGGAGGGCCGCACCCTCCTTCCTTCCTTCTCTCTTCCCTTCCTAGTCTCCTACTCCTACTACATGGAAGGATCCCTAGTTGGACTAGGAAGGGGAATCCTACTCCGGTGGGAGTAGGACTCCCCTATGGCGCCTCCTCCCTAGGCCGGCCTCCTCCTCCCTCCCTCCTTTATATACGGGGGTAGGGGGCACCCCATAGACACACAAGTTGATCATTGATCGTTCCTTAGCCGTGTGCGGTGCCCCCCTCCACGATATTACACCTCAGTCATATTGTAGCGGTGCTTAGGCGAAGCCTGCGACAGAGAACATAAAGATCGTCACCACGCCGTCGTGCTGACGGAACTCCCCCTCGGAGCCTCTACTGGATTGGAGATCGAGGGTGCGTCATCGAGCTGTACGCGTGTCAAGAACTCGGAGGTGCCGGAGTAACGGTGCTTGGATCGGTCGGACCGGGAGGACGTATGACTACTTCCTCTACGTTGTGTCAACGCTTCCGCTTCGGTCTGCGAGGGTACGTAGAGGAAATTTTTTGAAATTACTACGTTTCCCAACAGTGACCTCCCTAGAAGCTTCTTGGAGTAGGATCCAAGTCTCCTGGATCACGTTCGGTGAGAAAATCACGTTCCCGAAGGTTTCATTCCGTTTGGACTCCGTTTGATATTCATTTCCTCGAAATCTTGAAATAGGCAAAAACAGCAATTCAGGCTGGGCCTCCGGTTAATAGGTTAGTCCCAAAAATAATATAAAAGTGGAAAATAAAGCCCAATATAGTCCAAAACAGTAGATAAAGTAGCATGGAGCAATCAAAAATTATAGATACGTTGGAGACGTATCAATCTCCCTGGTAATTTTTCGCCATTCCTATTATAAATGGACGAATTAATATTTATAAAAAAGGACTCAGGGAACGAATGGAGTAGATTAATGGGATGGAAGCTCACCCAGCTGGGAGGGTTGTACATGGAAAATCCATCTCTGGCCTTAATGTGGATGAACTCCTCTTTCTCCCCTTTGTATAATACGGACTGTATTTTCGCCAATGCGATGGCAGTATCCGGACCCTTCACATAGGGTTCCCTCGGTATTGGAGTGGCTGAAACCCTCGCATTATGTATATCACCATAACCTCGACTACCGACAATCCAGATTAAGCGAGTGTCTTTATCTTGCTCATCAATTGGTGGACTTCCGTGATATCTTCCTCCTTGAGGCTCCGAGGACGCCAGCTGAGGCGCTTCTTCAATGGAGCACTCGAAAATTCAGGTAGACCCCTTCGGATTGGGTCAGGAAGGGAGACATCTTCAACATAGAACCATTCGGAAGGCCATTCTTCGGATGCCTTCTTCAGCGTGCCGGATAGGTATCCGGTCCCGGCGATGTGCCATATCTCGGCTCTGCCCACTTGCAATATTGATCCCTCTTAATTACAAGGGACGAGGCAAAACAACTTCTTCCATAACTCAAAATGAGCCTCGCAACCCAGAAATAGCTCGCAAAGAGCGACATAACCCGCAATATGCAGGATGGAGGCAGGTGTGAAGTTGTGCAGTTGGAGGCCGTAGTACTCCAGAAGCCCTCGGAGGAACGGATGGATTGGAATTCTGACACCTCTCAGCAAGTAGGGAACAAAGCATACCCTTTCCCCCCTGGATGGGTTGGGGAACTTCTCCGCCTGCTCCCCACCATCGAAGGAAGCCAATCCGGCTCGAACGGGGACTAGATCTGTGGGGGGAAGAAATCCCTGGGTCTGCAGCTTCACCAGTTGGGCGTGGGATACGGAACACTTTTCGCAATCACCCTGTTTGGGGCCGTGAGGACGGGAGGAAGAGCTGGGAGCGCCAGCTGCTATCTCTTGAGCACTGCGTTGGTTTTCCCTAGAAGAGGAAAGGGTGATGCAGCAAAGTAGCGTAAGCATTTCCCTTAGTTTTTGAGAACCAAGGTATCAATCCAGTAGGAGGCTCCTCACAAGTCCCTCATACCTACACAAACAAACAAGAACCTCACAACCAATGCGATAAAGGGGTTGTCAATCCCTTCATGATAACTTGTGAAAGTGAGATCTGATAGAGATAATAAGATAAGATAAATATTTTTGGTATTTTTATGATAGATTGGAAAGTAAAGATTGCAAAACAAAGTAGATAGGAAACTTATATTATAAAAGATAGACCCGGGGGCCATAGGTTTCACTAGTGGCTTCTCTCAAGATAGCATAAGTATTACGGTGGGTGAACAAATTACTGTCTAGCAATTGATAGAGAAGTGCATAGTTATGAGAATATCTAGGCCGCGACAAGTAGATCGAAACGATTCTGCATCTACTACTATTACTCCACACATCGACCACTATCCAGCATGCATCAAGAGTATTAAGTTCATAAGAACAGAGTAACTCAGTAGGCAAGATGACATGATGTAGAGGGATAAACTCAAGCAATTTGATAGAAACCCCATCTTTTTATCCTCGATGGCAACAATACAATATGTGCCTTGCTGCCCCTGCTGTCACTGGGAAAGGACACCGCAAGATTGAACCAAAAGCTAAGCACTTCTCCCATTGCAAGAAAGATCAATCTAGTAGGCCAAACCAAACTGATAATTCAAAGAGACTTGCAAAGATAACCAATCATACATAAAAGAATTCAGAGGAGATTCAAATATATCTCATAGATAAACTTGATCATAAACCAACAATTCATCGAATCTCACCAAACACACCGCAAAAAGAGTTACATCGAATAGATCTCCAAGAAGATCAAGGAGAACTTTGTATTGAGACTCAAAGAGAGAGAAGAAGCCATCTAGCTAACAACTATGGACCCGAAGGTCTGTGGTAAACTACTCACAACTCATCGGAGAGGCTATGGTGTTGATGTAGAAGCCCTCCGTGGTTGATTCCCCCTCCGGCGGAGCGCCGGTGAAGGCTCCAAGATGGGATCTCGCGGATATAGAAGGTTGCGGCGGTGGAAATAGTTTTTTGTGGTGCTCCTGGATGTTTTCAGGGTATGGAGGTATATATAGGCGAAGGAGGTAGGTCATGGGAGCCACGAGGGGCCCACAAGGGTGGGGGGCGTGCCCACCCCCCTAGGGCGCGCCCTCCTGCCTCGTGGCCGCCTCGGCTGCTTCTTGACGTCCACTCCAAGTCTCCTGGATTGCGTTTGTTCCAAAAAGATTGCTCCCGAAGGTTTCATTCCGTTTGGACTCTGTTTGACATCCCTTTTCTTTGAAACACTGAAATAGGCAAAAAAATAGCAATTCGTGCTGGGCCTCCGGTTAGTAGGTTAGTCCCAGAAATGATATAAAAGTGTAAAGTAAAGCCCATAAACATCCAAAACGGGTAATATAATAGCATGGAACAATCAAAAATTATAGATACGTTGGATACGTATCAAGCATCCCCAAGCTTCATTCCTGCTCGTCCTCAAGTAGGTAAATGACAAAAACATAATTTTTGATGTGGAATGCTACCTAGCATATTCTCAATGTAATTTTCTTTATTGTGGCATGAATGTTCAGATCCAAATGATTCAAAATAAAAGTTCATACTGACATAAGAAATAGTAATACTTCAAGCATACTAACAAAACAATCATGTCTTCTCAAAATAACATGGCTAAAGAAAGTTCATCCCTACAAAATCATATGGTTAGGCTATGCTTCATTTTCGTCACACAAAAATACTCCCATCATGCACAGCCCCGGTTTCAGCCAAGCAATTGGTTCATACTTCTTAACGCGCTTCAGCTTTTTTTTAACTCTCACGCAATACATGAGCGTAAGCCATGGATATAGCACTATGGGTGGAATGGAATATGATAATGGAGGTTGTGTGGAGAAGACAAAAAAGGAGAAAGTCTCACATTGACGAGGCTAATCAACGGGCTATGGAGATGCCCATCAATTGATGTCAACATGAGGAGTAGGGATTGCCATGCAACGGATGCACTAGAGCTATAAATGTATGAAAGCTCAAAAAAAAGAAACTAAGTGGGGTGTGCATCCAACTTGCTTGCTCACGAAGACCTAGGGCATTTTGAGGAAGCCCATCATTGGAATATACAAGCCAAGTTCTATAATGAAAAATTCCCACTAGTATATTAAAGTGACAACATAAGAGACTCTCTAACATGAAGAACATGGTGCTACTTTGAAGCACAAGTGTGGAAAAGGATAGTAACATTGCCCCCTTTTTTATTTTCTTTTTTGGGCCTTTCTTTTTTTTATTTGGCCTTTCTTTTTTTATTGTCCTTTCTTTTTCTTTTTTTATTTGGCCTTTCTTTTTTTATAAGGGACAATGCTCTAATAATGATGATCATCACACTTCTCTTTATTTACAACTCAAGAATTACAACTCGATACTAGAACAACATATGACTCTATATGAATGCCTCCGGCGGTGTACCGGGATGGGAAATTAATCAAGAGTGACATGTATGAAAAATTATGCATGGTGGCTTTGCCACAAATACGATGTCAACTACATGATCATGCAAGGCAATATGACAATGATGATGCGTGTCATGATAAACAGAACGGTGGAAAGTTGAATGGCAATATATCTCGGAATGGCTATGGAAATGCCATCATAGGTAGGTATGGTGGCTGTTTTGAGGAAGATATAAGGAGGTTTATGTGTGATAGAGCATATCATATCACGGGGTTTGGATGCACTGGCGAAGTTTGCACCAACTCTCAAGGTGAGAAAGGGAAATGCACGGCACCGAAGAGGCTAGCAATGATGGAAGGGTAAGAGTGCGTATAATCCATGGACTCACATTAGTCATAAAGAAATCATATACTTGAAGCAAAGTACTACTACGCATGCTCCTAGGGGGGAGGTTGGTAGGAGTTAACCATCGCGCGCCCCGACCTCCACACATAAGGAAGGCAATCAAAAGAGCACCCCATGCAACAAATTTGTTACACAACTTTTACCATACGTGCATGCTATGGGACTTGCCAACTTTAACACAAGTATTTCTCAATTTCATAATTACCTTACTAGCATGACTCTAACATTACCACCATTATATCTCAAAACAATTATCAAGCATCAAATTGATCATAGCATCCAATTCACTTCCTATGATAGTTTTTATTATACCCAACTTGGATGCCCATCATTATAGGACCAATTTTATAACCATAGCAAATACGATGCTGTTCTAAAATACTCTCAAAATAAGATAAGTGAAGCATGAGAGATCAGTAATTTCTACAAAATAAAACCACCGCCGTGCTCTAAAAAGTATAAGTGAAGCACTATAGAAGAAACTATCTAGCTCAAAAGATATAACCGAAGCACATAGAGTATTCTAATAAATTCCAAATCATGTGTGTCTCTCCCAAAAGGTGTGTACATCAAGGATGATTGTGGTAAAATAAAAAGCAAAGACTCATATCATACAAGATGCTCCAAGCAAAACACATATCATGTGGTGAATAAAAATATAGCTCCAAGTAAAGTTACCGATAGACGAAGACGAAAGAGAGGATGCCTTCCGGGGCATCCCCAAGCTTAGGCTTTTGATTGTCCTTGGATTATCTTGGGGTTCCATGGGCATCCCCAAGATTAGGCTCTTGCCACTCCTTATTCCATAGTCCATTAAATCTTTACCCAAAACTTGAAAACTTCACAACACAAAACTCAACAGGAAATCTCATGAGCTCCGTTAGTGCAAGAAAGAAAACCCACCACTTAAGGTACTGTAATGAACTCATTATTTATTTATATTTGTGTTAAACCTACTGTATTACAACTTCTCTATGGTTCATACCCCCCGATACTAGCCATATATTCATCAAAATAAGCAAACAACACACGAAAAACAGAATCTATTAAAAACAGATCAGTCTGTAGTAATCTGTAACTTTCGAATACTTCTGGAACTATAAAAATCCTACCAAAATAGGAAGTACTAGGCAATTATTCTATTGATATACTGCAAAAATAATCAACTAAAACACACGTTTCTGTGATTCATTAAAATTATTCTCATGCGTGCAAAAGTTTCTGTTTTTCAGCAGAATCAAATTAACTATCACCCAAGATGATCCTATAGGTTCTACTTGGCACAAACACTAATTAAAACATAAAACCACATCTAAACAGAACCTATATGAATTATTTATTTAATAACATCAAGGAAAAATATTGGGTTGTCTCCCAACAAGTGCTTTTCTGTAAAACCTTTAGCTAGGCATTGATAATTTTAATGATGCTCACATGAAAGACCAGAATTGAAGCGCAAAGAGAGCATCATGAAACACGTAACAAACACATCTAAGTCTAACATAATTCCTATGCATAGGCATATTATAAGCAAACAAATTTTTAAGGCAAGCAAAAACTAGCATATGCAAGGAAGAAGAAAGAGACGATAGCAATCTCAACATGATGAGAGGTAATTTAGTAAGATAAAAAAATTCTATGACCAAATTTTCCTCTCTCATAATAATTACATGTAGAAATTCAAAAAATAGCTATCACATAACATATTCTCAACACGATCCACATGCATGTGAAGTTGACACTCTTCCAAAATAGTGGGATTATCATTAACTAAAGTCATGACCTCTCCAAACCCACTTTTATCAAAAATACCATAAGATTGAACATTCTCCAAATATGTGGGATCTAAAGTTGACACTCTTCCAAACCCACTTTCAATATTATTGCAAACACTATTATCAATCTCATATTCACCATGGGGCTTAAATAAATTTTCAAGATCATAAGAAGAGTCACCCCAATCATGATCATTGCAACAAGTAGTAGACATAGCAAAACTAGCATCCCCAAGCTTAGGGTTTTGGATATTATTAGCACAATTGACATCAAGAGAATTTAAAATAAAATTATTGCCGTCATGCTTTTTATTCAATGAGCTATCGTGAATCTCTTCATAAATTTCTTCATCACAATTTTCAGATTCACGAATTTCAAGCAAAACCTCATAAAGATAATCTAGTGCACTCAAATCACTAGGATTTGGTTCATCCTAATTGGATCTCTTAAAAAGATTGGCAAGCGGATGAGGATCCATAGATCTTAGGTTCTCTGTTTAGCAATAAATAAACAACTATTCCAACCAAACGAGCAAACGAGCCAAGTAAGACATCAAAGCAAACGAAAAGACGAACAAAAGAAGGGCGAATAAAATGGCAAGGGTGAAGTGGGGGAGAGGAAAACGAGAGGCAAATGGAAAATAATGTAATGCGAGGGACAAGAGTTTGTGATGGGTACTTGGTATGTCTTGACTTGTGCGTAGACTTCCCCGACAACGGTGCCAGAAATCCTTCTTGCTACCTCTTGAGCATTGTGTTGGTTTTCCCTTAAAGAGGAAAGGGTGATGCAGCAAAGTAGCGTAAGTATTTCCCTCAGTTTTTGAGAAGCAAGGTATCAATCCAGTAGGAGGCTCCTCACAAGTCCCTCGTACCTACACAAACAAACAAGAACCTCGCAATCAACGCGATAAAGGGGTTGTCAATCCCTTCACGGTAACTTGCAAAAGTGAGATCTGATAGAGATAATAAGATAAGATAAATATTTTTGGTATGATATATATTGGAAAGTAAAGATTGCAAAATAAAGTAGATAGGAAACTTATATGATAAAAGATAGACCCAGGGGCCATAGGTTTCACTAGTGGCTTCTCTCAAGATAGCATAAGTATTACGGTGGGTGAACAAATTACTGTCGAGCAATTGATAGAAAAGTGCATAGTTATGAGAATATCTAGGCATGATCATGTATATAGGCATCACGTCCGTGACAAGTAGATCGAAACAATTCTGCATCTACTAATATTACTCCACACATCGACCGCTATCCAGCATGCGTCTAGAGTACTAAGCTCATAAGAACAAAGTAATGCATTAGCCAAGATGACATGATGTAGAGGGATAAACTCAAGCAATTTGATATAAACCCCATATTTTTATCCTCGATGGCAACAATACAATACGTGCCTTGCTGCCCTTGCTGTCACTGGGAAAGGACACCACAAGATTAAACCCAATGCTAAGCACTTCTCCCATTGCAAGAAAGATCAATCTAGTAGGCCAAACAAAACAGATAATTCGAAGAGACTTGCAAAGATAACCAATCATACATAAAAGAATTCAGAGGAGATTCAAATATTTCTCATAGATAAACTTGATCATAAACCCACAATTCATCGGATCTAGACAAACACACCGCAAAAAGAGTTACATCGAATAGATCTCCAAGAAGATCGAGGAGAACTTTATATTGAGAGTCAAAGAGAGAGAACTAGCCATCTAGCTAATAACTATGGACCCAAAGGTCTGTAGTAAACTACTCACAACTCATCGGAGAGTCTATGGTGTTGATGTATAAGCCCTCATGGTCGATTCCCCCTCCAGCGGAGCACCGACGAAGGCTCCAAGATGGGATCTTGCGGATACAGAAGGTTGCAGCGGTGAAAATAGTTTTTCGTGGTGCTCCTGGATGTTTTCAGGGTATGGAGGTATATATAGGTGAAGAAGGTATGTCTGGGGAGCCCCGAGGGGCCCACGAGGGTGGGGGGCTCACCCACCCCCCTAGGGCGCGCCCTCCTGCCTCGTGGCTGCTGCTACGTCTTGAGCTTGTGTTGGTTTTCCTTGAAGAGGAAAGGGTGATGCAGCAATAGTAGCGTAAGTATTTCCCTAAGTTTTTGAGAACCAAGGTATCAATCCAGTAGGAGGCTCCTCAAAAGTCTCACGCACCTACACAAACAAACAAAGAACTCACAACCAACGCAATAAAGGGGTTGTTAATCCCTTCACGGCCACTTGCGGAAGTGAGATCTGATAGAGATAGTATGATAAGAGAAATATATTTTTGGTATTTTATAATATAGATAGGAAAAGTAAAGATGCAAATAAAAGTAGATTGAAAGCTTATATGATAAAAGATAGACCCGGGGGCCATAGGTTTCACTAGTGGCTTCTCTCAAGATAGCATAAGTATTACGGTGGGTGAACAAATTACTGTCGAGCAATTGATAGAAAAGCGAATAATTATGAGATTATCTAGGCATGATCATGTATATAGGCATCACGTCCGCGACAAGTAGACCGACTCCTGCCTGCATCTACTACTATTACTCCACACATCGACCACTATCCAGCATGCATCTAGAGTATTAAGTTCATAAGAATAGAGTAACGCATTAAGAAAGATGACATGATGTAGAGGGATAAGCTCATGCAATATGATATAAACCCCATCTTTTTATCCTCGATGGCAACAATGCAATACGTGCCTTGCAACCCTTTATGTCACACTGGTAAGGACACCGCAAGATTGAACCCAAAGCTAAGCACTTCCCCCATGGCAAGAAAGATCAATCTAGTAGGCCAAACCGAACTGATAATTTGAAGAGACTTGCAAACATAACTCAATCATACATAAAAGAATTTAGAGAAGATTCAAATATTTATCATAGATAAACTTGATCATAAACCCACGATTCATCGGATCTCGACAAACACACCGCAAAAAGATTTACATCAAATAGATCTCCACAAGAGAGGGGGAGAACATGGTATTGAGATTCAAAGAGAGAGAAGAAGCCATCTAGCTAATAGCTATGGACCCGGAGGTCTGTGGTAAACTACTCACAACTCATCGGAGGGGCTATGGTGTTGATGTAGAAGCCCTCCATGGTCGATTCCCCCTCCGGCGGAGCGCCAGCGAAGGCTCCAAGATGGGATCTCACGGATACAGAAGGTTACGGTGGTGGAAATTGTTTTTCGTTGTCTCCCTGGATGTTTTCGGGGTACATGGGTATATATAGGAGGAAGAAGTACGTTGGTGGCCGCCCGAGGGGCCCAGGAGACAGGGAGCACGCCCAGAGGGGGTGGGCACACTCTCCTATCTCCTGGCTGCCTCGATCGCTTCTTTACTTGCACTCCAAGTGCTCTGGATCACGTTCGTCCCAAAAATCACGCTCCCGAAGGTTTCATTCTGTTTCGACTCTGTTTGATATTCCTTTTCTTCGAAATACTGAAATAGGCAAAAAACAGCAATACGGGATGGGCCTCCGGTTAGTAGGTTAGTCCCAAAAATGATATAAATGTGTAAAATAAAGCCCATAAACATCCGAAAGGGGTAATATAATAGCATGGAACAATCAAAAATTATAGATACGTTGGAGACGTATCAGCCGCCTCGGCTGCTTCTTGATGTCCACTCCAAGTCTCCTGGATTCCGTTTCTTCCAAAAAGATCGCTCCTGAAGGTTTCATTCCGTTTGGACTCCGTTTGATATTCCTTTTCTTCGAAACACTAAAATAGGCAAAAAAAATAGCAATTCAGGCTGGGCCTCCGGTTAGTAGGTTAGTCCCAAAAATGATATATAACTATAAAGTAAAGCCCATAAACATCCAAAATGGGTAATATAATAGCATGGAACAATAAAAATTATAGATACATTGAAGACGTATCACTAGCCATGTTGGGGTGGTTTCTACAGGCAAGCTCCGAGGATTCCTCTTTTGGGGGAGATGGTGTGGATTAGATCTGAAGATCCCCGTCTCTTTAAATAGACAATTTTCTCACATGGTTAGGGTGGTAAATGCAAAAATGCCCCGACTTCTCGTATTCACTCAACACGTGGAGGCTGGAATCATGAAGGTGCAGAAGCCGATGAGCGCGACATTAAATGGATAGCCAGATACTGCTCTTTAAGTCAGGTACTTTGAAGTATTCGAAGAAGGAACCCGCCTTGCAATGCTGAAGACAATCTACGCGCCGGACTCATCGTCATTGAAGCCTGGTTCAGGGGCTACTGAGGGAGTCCTGGATTAAGGGGTCCTCGGACAGCCGGACTATATATGTGGGCCAGACTGTTGGACTATGAAGATACAAGATAGAAGACTTTGTCCCGTGTCCGGATGGGACTCTCCTTTGCGTGGAAGGCAAGCTTGGTGATTCGGATATGTAGATTCCTTTCTCTGTAACCGACTTTGTGTAACCCTAGCCCCCTCCGGTGTCTATATAAACCGGAGGGTTTAGTCCATAGAGCATCAATCGTAATCTCATAAGCTAGGCTTCTAGGGTTTAGCCATTACGATCTCGTGGTAGATCAACTCTTGTATACTCATATTCATCAATATCAACCAAGCAGGAAGTAGGGTATTACCTCCATAGAGAGGGCCCGAACCTGGGTAAACATAGTGTCCCCCGCCTCCTATTACCATTAGCCTTAGACGCACAGTTTGGGACCCCCTACCCGAGATCCACTTGTTTTGACACCGACATTCAATCACACACTTATTACATCAAGTTCCTCATAAAGAGTATTTATTACAAAAATAATATGGCTGAAGGCCATCTAAATAAAGTAACTGCAGAAGCTTCAAAGATAAATGAGTCCATCAACTTCACGGCATAACTGATTGCATGACAACGACCTAGCGCACCTTATTCTTCGTCGGAAAACTCCACAACATGAGACGTTGCAGCCGTGTAGGTCAGCACATGGAATATCCTGGTAGAGTCACACAGTAGAGCAAATTAATGAAAGAGACTATATCAACATGCATATTTGGCTGGTGGAGGCTCGAAGTTTAATTTTGCATAAAGTAATTTTTCCCTACAACAAAGGAATAAATTTATTTACTACCAAGTTTATGCCATTATTGAGATGGTTCCTCCAACTCAAATCCCAAAATTATCCAAGTAATAAAAAATTAAATCCAATATATTAATTAAAAAGAGTGATGAGATCAACAAAATATTCACTTCGAGATACTCAATTTGTCCATAACCGGGGACACAGCTAACCATGATTAGTTTGTACACTCTGCAGAGGTTTGCGCACGTTTCCCCACCAGACTGGACCGCATCCATGATCGGAATATCGAGACATAGTCTTTCTAAAGCATTAACTCTTTACTCTGGGTAGACCGGTACACCTACTTTCCCCTACATCTGCTAGTCTACCACTGAAAGAGGTCACGCAACTTACTCAACTATGCCAGAGCCCATAATGTCTTGTGGCTGTACACAGAAGTTTCTAGGCATGAAATATCATATGATCCCTTTGAGCCTGGGTGGCGGACCTAGCGTAATCACATGGGTACTCCGAGATTCCCATGGGCAAGCACTGGTTTCTCCAGGTGCCCCAAACAATCCACCCAGATGTGTATTAAAGTTGCCACCTTAATGTTGTCCAAAATTATTATCTCTCACAACTTGCATGAATCTTACAAACCAATCCCCATCTATGAGCATGGCTAAGCAATGTATGAGTATAACATATATTCCTAGGGAGATCAAAGATAATAGGTTCCTACCTCATGAACTACAACCAAACCACATGTTCCCAATCCTACCCATGCAAATATTTGAGGGCTAAAACCAATGCATAGTAAAACTGGGTATTGAAAAGTACGATCGAAGTTTAAATTGCCTTGCTGACGTTCGGAAAACTCTAGGGATTTGTAGTAACACAATTTGCACTCCGGAAAATCTATCATAAACAAACAATAACATACAGAAGCACTCAAGCAGAAGATGCAAAAACAAAATCAAAGAAAAGATCCACAAAACTCAAAAACAAGAAAATAAATAAACTAAATAGAAAAAATTAACAGCATTATAATTATGTGGATTAGATCTTAACAGAAGGTACATGTGATTAGCTATGATTAGCAAAAAGAATCAACTAAAACGGAGCTACGAAACTCAAGATATGATCAAATCTGAACTAAACCTAAATTTTAAAATTTTAAAAACATGTTCAAGTTGGTTTACTAGATGGATGAGATCGCTCTGAAGATTTAGGCGTTGGTTTCGTCGAATTTTGACAAACGAGCAAGAAGTTGTGCTAGTTTGAAACATAGGGGCTAATATGTAAATAAAAACTACAGTTAGGTCCCTGGCATAAAAATAATAGAAAAAGAAAAATCTAACGAACGAACGTTTGCTACAGAAGCTAAACGAACGAAAACGTTCGCTACCAAAGTCTAACGGACGAACATCCACTAAATAAATAAAAATGCTTCAAAAAAACAAAACAAGATCTGGACCGTTGGGTCCAGATCGGACGGTCGAGGGCGGCGGGAGCTACCAGCGGCGGCGGTGGTCGACGACGGTGAGGCGTACGACGGCAGAGGCATCGCTCGGGCGGGGCGGCGACGTTGGGCTCCATCGGCGGCGGCGGATCTGCGGCAGCCAGGCTTTAAGGGCGGGCGGCGACGAAGTCTGGCAGCAATGACGGCTGGTAATGTGAGGAGGAGAGGCCTGGGGGCGGTATTTAAGGAGGGAGGGGGCGGCGGCTTGGAGTGTGGGGAAAGGCGACGGGGCGTGTGTCCGAGCGGCACTCGGCGGCGGTTGCGACGTGCTCCGGCTGGACTCCCGGTCGGAGTCGGTCATGGGCCCGGGCTGCTAGCTGGGTCGCGGCCTGGCGGGTGCTGGGCCGGCCTAGTTCGGCTGGGAGGTATTTTTAACATTTTTCAGAGATACAAAAACATGCTAAACTAAAATAAATATATATCTAAAAATACCAGAAAAATTTACATAATAATATGGCCTTATTAATGACCTAGTGAACATATTTCTGGGCCTATATGACTAAACTAATAACAAACATTTTAGTTCTAATTACTCCGCAAATAAATAAATAAACTAGCAAATAAAATCAAGTAAAATATCCAAAAATTCTAAATTCAATTTCCAATATTTCTTTGCTCATTTTGAAGAAGTCCTTTTATCTTCTCTCTTTATTTTGAAATATTTGGAAATGAATTTTGAAAAACAATCTGATCCAATTTTTCAAATTTTGATAAATCAATATTGGACTTTTGTGAAACCCCTAACTCTCTCAAATTGGCCCTCGAGTTGCTTAAGGTCTCTTGGATCAAAATTCAACTAAAACAAATGCAACAAAATGCATAAATCATGGATGCATATGAATGATCTACAAATAACATCCAAAATGAAAATTGGGATGTTACAAACCTACCCGCCTTAAGATGAATCTCGCCCTCGAGATTCGGGTTGGTCAGCCAAAAGGTGTGGGTGGTCCTTGCGGAGGCCTTCTTCGCGCTCCTAGGTGGCCTCCTCCTCGGTATGGTGACTCCACTGAACCTTGCAAAACTTGATGACTCTGCTGCGAGTAACTCGGCTCGCAAACTCAATAATCTTGACGTGTTTCTCCTCATATGTCAGGTCACTCTCCAACTGAATTGCTTCCAGTGGTACTGTATCTCTCAGAGGAATATCGGCCATCTCTGCATGGCACTTCTTCAACTGGGAAACATGAAACACATCATGAACTCCCGACAAACCTTCGGGTAATTCCAACTTGTTGGCAACTTCTCCCATACGTTCCAAAACTCTGTATGGTCCTAAAAATTGTGGTGCTAACTTTCCTTTGACTCCAAATCGCTTAACTCCTCGAAGTGGGGACACCCGAAGATATTCTCTGTCTCCGACTTCATAGGTTACCTCCTTGCATTTAGTATCGGCATAACTCTTCTGCCTGGACTGGGCTATCTTGAGTCTATCGCGGATCAACTTGATCTTCTTTTCAGAATCCCTCATTAAATCTGGTCCGAACAACTGTCGATCTCCAACTTCATCCCACAACAACAGTGTCCTGCACCTCCTTCCATACAAAGCTTCGAAAGGGGCCATCTTCAAACAAGCTAGATAGTTGTTGTTATATGAGAACTCTACATAGGGTAAATTATCGTCCCAACTAGATCCATAATCTAGCGCACAAGCTCTCAACATGTCCTCCAGAATATGATTGACTCTCTCGGTCTGTCCATCTGTCTGCAGATGAAAGGCTATACTGAACTCTAGCCTGGTACCCAAAGTTTCGTGCAACTAATTCCAAAACTTTGAAGTAAACTGTGTTCCTCTATCTGATACGATGGTTGTCGGAACTCCATGCAGACATGAGATCCTGGTCATGTATATCTTCACCAACTTAGCGCTTTTATAGGTGGTTTTCACAGGGATGAAATGGGCTACCTTGGTCAAGCGATCAACTACAACCCAGACGGAATCATAACCTGAACGAGTCCTGGGTAATCCGATGATGAAATCCATGCCAAGTTTATCCCACTTCCATTCGAGTATCGGCAAAGGCTGAAGTAACCTTGCTGGTTTCGGATGTTCTGCCTTAACTCTCTGACATACGTCGCATACTGCTACATACTCGGCAATATCCTTCTTCATACCTGTCCACCAGAAACTCTCCTTCAAGTCCAAATACATCTTGGTGTTGCCTGGGTGAATCGAGTAAGGTGAATCATGAGCCTCCTGAAGAATTAACTTCCTGGTTTTGGGGTCATTAGGCACATAGATATGATCCTCAAACCATAAAGTTTCATGCTCATCCTCACAAAAACCTTTAGCCTTTCCCTTACTCATCCTTTCCTTTATCTCTGCAATCTCCTTGTCCGTCTTCTAGGCTTCTCAGATCTTTCCTAGCAAGGTGGACTGAATTTCTAGTGCGGCAACAAATCCTCTCGGAACTATCTCCAAGCGAAGTTCTCGGAGATCATCAGCTAACTCCTGAGGCAATCCTCCGGTTATGAGCATGTTAACATGACTCTTGCGGCTCAAAGCATCAGCCATGACATTGGCCTTTCCTGGGTGATAATGCAATCTCATGTCATAATCCTTTATGAGTTCCAACCATCTCCTCTGCCTGAGGTTCAACTCCTTCTGCGTGAAGATGTACTTCAAACGCTTATCATCCGTCTAAACATCGCAACGGTTTCCGATGAGAAAGTGTCTCCAGGTCTTGAGCGCATGCACTACGGCTGCTAACTCCAAATCATGTGTGGCACAATTCAACTCATGAGGTCGAAGCTGACGTGAGGCATATGAAATAACTCTTCCTTCTTGCATAAGAACGCCTCCAAGTCCCTGACGAGAAGCATCGCATTATAGTTGGAAATCCTTGCGTATATTCGGGAGAATCAACACTGGGGCTGTAACCAAACGTTTCTTCAACTCCGGAAAACTGGCCTCACAATCATCGGTCCATTTAAACTTGGTGTCTTTCTTAAATAACTCCGTCATTGGCTTCGCGATTTTGGAGAAATTCTCAATAAATTTCCGATAATAAACTGTGAGTCCAAGGAAACTACGTATCTCTCCGATTGTGGTGAGTGCCAACCACTCAGTGACGTCTACAACCTTGGTACGGTCCACTGCTATTCCTTCTCCTGATATGACATGTCTGAGAAATCCGACTTCCTTCAACCAAATCTCACATTTGCTGAACTTGGCATGCAACTGATGTTCCCCGAGCTTCTCAAGAACCAAACGCAAATGTTCCTTGTGATCTTCTTCATTCTTCGAATAAACCAATATATCATCAATGAACACCACGACGAACTTGTCCAAGAACTCCATGAACACCTTGTTCATCATGCTCATAAAATAGGCAGGGGCATTAGTCAAACCAAATGACATAACCGTATACTCATAAAGCCCATACCTTGTGGTAAAAGTTGTCATAGTTATATCCTGCTCTTGGATCTTCAGCTGGTGATAACCTGACCAAAGATTGATCTTGGAGAAAACTTTAGCTCCCTGCAGCTGGTCAAACAAATCATTGATCACCGGTAGAGGGTATTTGTTCTTGATCAGCACCTCATTCAGCGAACGATAATCAACAACCATCCTCAAAGATCCATCCTTCTTCTCAACTAGAAGCACTGGGGCTCCCTAAGGTGATGAGCTTGGTGGAATATAACCTTTCTCCAATAACTCCTTAATCTGCTTCTTAATTTCCTCCAGATCATTCGTGGGCATCCGATTCGGTCTCTTGGATATTGGTCCGGTGCCTGGCAATAAACTACTATGGAAAACCCTAGTAGTAGCGCGGGTTTAGTGCCCACTAGTAGCGCGGGTAAGCGCGCTACTAATAAGGCGCTATAGCTATTACTTAGCAGTAGCGCGTACGACGTGCGCTACTGCTAAGACTCATAGCCGCATCGTTTGTTCTATAACACGCTGATGACCAACAAGTATACGGGATAGTTGTAGCCTCTTTCGATAAGTAAGAGTGTCGAACCCAACGAGGAGCTAAAGGTAGAACAAATACTCTCTCAAGTGCTATCGACCACTGATACGACTCTACGCACGCTTGACGTTCGCTTTACCTAGAACAAGTATGAAACTAGAAGTACTTTGTAGGTGTTGTTGGATAGGTTTGCAAGATAATAAAGAGCACGTAAATAAAAACTAGGGGCTGTTTAGATAAAGATGCAATAAAGTAAGTATTAGTAAAGAGCTTTTTGTTACGAGAAAGTTATTTGTCCAAGGCAATCGATAACTTAGACCGGTAATCACTATTGCAATTTTATTTGAGGAGAGGCATAAGCTAACATACTTTCTCTTCTTGGATCATATGCACTTATGATTGGAACTCTAGCAAGCATCCGCAACTACTAAAGATCATTAAGGTAAAACCCAACCATAGCATTAAAGCATCAAGTCCCCTTTATCCCATACGCAAACAACCTACTTACTCGGGTCTGTGCTTCTGTTCACTCACGCCACCCACCATAAGCAAATCATGAACATATTGCAAACCCTACAGCGCGGATCCCTCATGCTTGCGCGACACGAAGAGCACCATAGGACAGCACCAATAATAAAACATGCAACTCAAACCAATCACGATCATCAATTAACCCATAGGACAAAACGGATCTACTCAAACATCATAAGATAGCCATACTATTGGAAATATGCCCTAGAGGCAATAATAAAAGTATTATTATATTTCCTTGTTCATGATAATTTTCTTTTATTCATGCTATAACTGTATTATCTGGAAATCGTAATACATGTGTGAATACATAGACCATAATATGTCCCTAGTGAGCCTCTAGTTGACTAGCTCGTTGTGATGAACAGATAGTCATGGTTTCCTGGCTATGGACATTGGATGTCGTTGATAACGGGATCACATCATTAGGAGAATGATGTGATGGACAAGACCCAATCCTAAGCATAGCACAAAGATCGTGTAGTTCGTTTGCTAGAGCTTTTCAAATGTCAAGTATCTCTTCCTTAGACCATGAGATCGTGTAACTCCCGGATACCGTAGGAGTGCTTTGGGTGTATCAAACGTCACAACGTAACTGGGTGACTATAAAGGTGCACTACTGGTATCTCCGAAAGTGTCTGTTGGGTTGACACGGATCGAGACTGGGATTTGTCATTCTGTGTAAACGGAGAGGTATCTCTGGGCCCACTTGGTAGGACATCATCATAATGTGCAAATGTGACCAAGGGGTTGATCATGGGATGATGTGTTGCAGAACGAGTAAAGAGACTTGCCGGTAACGAGATTGAACAAGGTATCGGTATACCGACGATCGAATCTCGGGCAATTACAATACCGTTAGACAAAGGGAATTGTATACGGGATCGATTGAGTCCTTGACATCGTGGTTCATCCGATGAGATCATCGTGGAACATGTGGGAGCCAACATGGGTATCCAGATCCCGCTGTTGGTTATTGACCGGAGAACGTCTCGGTCATGTCTACGTGTCTCCCGAACCCGTAGGGTCTACACACTTAAAGTTCGATGACGCTAGGGTTATAAAGGAAGTTTGTATGTGGTTATCGAATGTTGTTCGGAGTCCCGGATGAGATCCCGGACGTCACGAGGACTTCCGGAATGGTCCGGAGGTAAAGATTAATATATGGGAAGTCCTATTTTGGCCACCGGAAAATGTTCGGGATTTTTCGGTATTGTACCGGGAAGGTTCTGGAAGGTTCCGGATTGGGGCCCACCTGCATGGGGGGACCCACATGAATGTGGGTAGTGGGGGCAAGGCCCCACACCCCTGGTCAAGGCGCAACAAGATCCCCCTTAGAAGGAATAAGATCATATCCGAAGGGATAAGATCAAGATCCCTAAAAAGGGGGGATAACAATCGGTGGGGAAGGAAATGATGGGATTTCTTTCCTCCCACCTTTGCCGACGCCCCAATGGACTTGGAGGGCAAGAAACCAGCCCTCCACCCCTATATATAGTGGGAGGCGCATGGGAGCTTCACACGAGTTTCGGCGCAGCCCTCCCTTCTCCCAAGTCCTCCTCCTCTCCGCGGTGCTTGGCGAAGCCTGCGGGATTGCCACGCTCCTCCACCACCAACACGCCGTCGTGCTGCTGCTGGATGGAGTCTTCCTCAACCTCTCCTCTCTCCTTGCTGGATCAAGGCATGGGAGACGCCACCGGCTATACGTGTGTTGAACGCGGAGGTGCCATCCGTTCGGCACTAGGATCTCCGTGATTTGGATCACGACGAGCATCGACTCCTTCAACCCCGTTCTCTTGAACGCTTCCGCTTAGCGATCTACAAGGGTATGTAGATGCACTCTCCTTCCCCTCGTTGCTGGTTTCTCCATAGATAGATCTTGGTGACACGTAGGAAAATTTTAAATTTCTGCTACGTTCCCCAACAGTGGCATCATGAGCTAGGTCTATTGCGTAGATTCTTTGCACGAGTAGAACACAAAGTAGTTGTGGGCGCTGATTTTGTTCAATATGCTTACCGTTACTAGTCCAATCTTCTTTCGACGGTATTGTGGGATGAAGCTGCCCGGACCGACCTTACAGGTACACTTACGTGAGACAGGTTCCACCGATTGACATGCACTTGGTGCATAAGGTGGCTAGCGGGTGCCAGTCTCTCCCGCTTTAGTCGGAACGGATTCGATGAAAAGGGTCCTTATGAAGGGTAAATAGCAATTGGCATATCATGTTGTGGTGTTGCGTAGGTAAGAAACGTTCTTGCTAGAAACCCATAGCAGCCACGTAAAACATGCAAACAACAATTAGAGGACGTCTAACTTGTTTTTGCAGGGTAAGCTATGTGATGTGATATGGCCAAGAAGAATGTGATGAATGATATGTGATGTATGAGATTGATCATGTTCTTGTAATAGGAATCACGACTTGCATGTCGATGAGTATGACAACCGGCAGGAGCCATAGGAGTTGTCTTAATTTATTGTATGACCTGCGTGTCATTGAACAACGCCATGTAATTACTTTACTTTATTGCTAACCGGTAGCCATAGTAGTAGAAGTAATAAGTTGGCGAGACAACTTCATGGAGACACGATGATGGAGATCATGATGATAGAGATCATGGTGTCATGCCGGTGACGACGATGATCATGGAGCCCCGAAGATGGAGATCAAAAGGAGCAACATGATAATGGCCATATCATGTCACTATTTGATTGCATGTGATGTTTATCATGTTTATGCATCTTGTTTACTTAGAACGACAGTAGTAAATAAGATGATCCCTTACAAAAATTTCAAGAAGTGTTCTCCCCTAACTGTGCACCGTTGCTAAAGTTCGTTGCTTCTAAGCACCACGTGATGATCAGGTGTGATGGATTCTTACGTTCACATACAACGGGTGTAAGACAGATTTACACACGCGAAACACTTAGGGTTAACTTGACGAGCCTAGCATGTACAGACATGGCCTCGGAACACGGAGACCGAAAGGTCGAGCATGAGTCGTTTAAAGGATACGATCAACATGAAGATGTTCACCGATGATGACTAGTCCGTCTCACGTGATGATCGGACACGGCCTAGTTGACTCAGATCATGTAATCACTTAGATGACTAGAGGGATGTCTATCTGAGTGGGAGTTCATAAGATGAACTTAATTATCTTGAACATAGTCAAAAGATCTTAGCAAATCATGTCGTGAGCTCGCGCTTTAGTTCCACTGTTTAGATATATTCCTAGAGAAAATATATTTGAAAGTTGACAATAGCGATTATGCGGACAGTAGAAAGCTTATGTCCTTAATGCACCGCTCAGTGTGCTGAACCCCAAACGTTGTTTGTGGATGTTGCGAACATCAGACATACATGTTTTGATAACTACGTGATAGTTCAGTTAAACGGTTTAGAGTTGAGGCACGAAAGACGTTTTCGAAACATCGCGGAACATATGAGATGTTTTCGAGGGCTGAAATTGGGATTTCAGGCTCGTGCCCACGTCAAGAGGTATAAGACCTCCAACAATTTTCTTAGCCTGCAAACTAAGAGAGAAAAGCTCAATCGTTGAGCTTGTGCTCAGATTGTCTGAGTGCAACAGCCACTTGAATCGAGTGGGAGTTGATCTTCCAGATGAGATAGTGATGTTTCTCCAAAGTCATTGCCACAAAGCTGCTAGAGCTTCGTGATGAGCTATAACATATCAAGGATAGATATGATGATCCTTGAGGTATTCGCGATGTTTGACACCGCGAAACTAGAAATCAAGAAGGAGCATCAATTATTGATGGTTGGTGAAACCACTAGTTTCAAAAAGGGCAAGGGCAAGAAGGGATACTTCATGAAACGACAAATCAGTTGCTGCTCTAGTGAAGAAACCCAAGGTTGAACCCAAACCCAAGACTAAGTGCTTCTGTAATAAGGGGAACAACCACTGGAGCGGAATTACCCTAGATACTTGGTAGATGAGAAGGCTAGCAAGGTCGATAGAAGTATATTGGATATACATTATGTTAATGTATACTTTACTAGTACTCCTAGTAGCACCAGGGTATTAGATACCGGTTCGGTTGCTAAGTGTTAGTAACTCGAAATAAAAGCTACGGAATAAACGGAGACTAGCTAAAGGTGAGCTGACGATATGTGTTGGAAGTGTTTCCAAGGTTGATGTGATCAAGCATCGCACGCTCCCTCTACCATCGAGATTTGGTGTTTAGCATAGACATGATTGGATTATGTCTATCGCAATACGGTTATTCATTTAAGGAGAATAATGGTTACTCTATTTATTTGAATAATACCTCCAATGGTCTTGCACCTAAAGGAATGCTTTTTTGAATCTCGATCGTAGTGATACACATTTTCATGCCAAAAAGATATAAGATAGTAATGATAGTACCACTTACTTGTGGCACTGCCATGTAAGTCATATTGGTGTAAAACGCATGAAGAAGCTCCATGTTGATGGATCTTCGGACTCACTCGTTTTGAAAAGTTTGAGACATGCAAACCATGTCTATTGGTGTATACGCATGAAGAAGCTCCATGCAGATGGATCGTTTGGACTCACTTGATTTTGAATCACTTGAGATATGCAAATCATACCACATGGGCAAGATGACTAAAAAGCCTCGTTTTCAAAGAAATGGAACAAGATAGCAACTTGTTGGAAGTAACACATTTTGATGTGTGCAGTCCAATGAGTCTTTGAGGCATGCTGATGAATATCGTTATGTTCTTACTTCACGATGATTCGAGTAGATGTAGAGTATATTTACTTGATGAAACACAAGTCTGAATTATTGAATGGTTCAAGTAATTTCAGAGTGAAGTTGAAGATCATTGTGACAAGAGGATGAAATGTCTATGATATGATCATAGAGATGAGTATCTGAGTTACGAGCTTTGGCACACAATTAAGACATAGTGGAAATTGTTTCACAATTAATACCGCCTGGAACACCATAGTTTGATGGTGTGTCCGAACAACATAGTTGCACCCTATTGGATATGGTGCGTACCATGATGTCTCTTATCGAATTACCACTATCGTTTATGGGTTAGGCATTAGAGACAACCACATTCACTTTAAATAGGGCACCACGTGATTCCGTTGAGATGACACCGTATGAACTATGGTTTAGAGAAACCTAAGCTGTTATTTCTTAAAGGTTTGGGGCTGCGACGCTTATGTGAAAAAGATTCAGGTTGATAAGCTCGAACCCAAAGCGGATAAAATGCATCTTCATAGGACACCCAAAACAGTTGGGTATACCTCCTAATTCAGATCCGAAAGCAATAGGGATTGTTTCTTGAATCGGGTCCTTTCTCGAGAATAGTTTGTCTCGCTAAGTTGAGTGGGAGCATGGTGGAGACTTGATATGGTTATTGAACCATCACTACAACTAGTGTGTAGCAGGGCACAGGAAGTTGTTCCTGTGGCGCCTACACCAATTGAAGTAGAAGCTTATGATAGTGATCATGAAACTTCGGATCAAGTCACTACCGTACCTTGTAGGGTGACAAGGATGTGTACTGCTTCAGAGTGGTGTAGTAATCCTGTCTTGAAGGTCATGTTGCTAGACAACAATGAACCTACGAGCTAAGGAGAGGCAATGGTGTGCCCAAAATTCCGACAAATGGTTAGAAGCCATGAAATCCGAGATAGGATCCATGTATCAGAACAAAGCATGGACTTTGGTGGACTTGCCCGATGATCAGCAAGCCATTGATAAATGGATCTTTAAGAATAAGACGGACGTGGATGGTGATGTCACCGTCTATGAAGCTCGACTTGTGGCAAAGAGTTCTTCACAAGTTCAAGGAGTTGACTACGATGAGATTTTCTCATCCGTAGCGATGCTTAAAGTCCGTCGGAATCATGCGAGCATTACCTGCATTTATGAAATCTGGCAGATGGATGTCAAAACAAGTTTCCTTACCAGTCTTCGTAAGGAAAGGTTGTATGTGATGAAATCAGAAAGGTTTTGTCGATCCTAAGGATGTTAAAAGGTATGCTAGCTCCAGCGATCCTTCTAAGGACTAGAGTAAGCATCTCGGAGTTGGAATATGCACTTTGATAAGATGATCAAAGATTTTGGGTTTATACAAAGTTTATGAGAAACTTGTATTTCCAAAGAAGTGAGTGGGAGCACTATAGAATTTCTGATAAGTATATGTTGTTGACATATTGTTGATCAGAAATGATGTAGAATTTCTGGAAAGCATATAGGGTTATTTGAAAAGTGTTTTTCAACGGAAAACCTGGAGTAAGCTACTTGAACATTGAGCATCAAGATCTATGAGGATAGATCAAAAACGCTTAATGGTACTTTCAAAATGAGCACATACCTTGACATGATCTTGAAGGTGTTCAAGATGGATCAGTCAAAGAAGGAGTTCTTGCCTGAGTTGTAAGGTATGAAGTTAAGACTTAAAGCTCGACCACGGCAGAAAAGAGAGAAAGGACGAAGGTCGTCCCCTATGCTTCAGACGTAGGCTCTATAGTATGCTATGTGTGTATCAAGACCGAAGTGTGCCTTGCCATGAGTTAGTCAAGGGCACAAGAATGATCCAGAATGGATCATTGGACAGTGGTCAAAATTGTCCTTGGAGTAAATAAGGACATGTTTCTCGATTATGGAGGTGATAAAGAGTTCGGCGTAAAGGGTTACGTCGATGCAAGCTTTAACACCTATCCGAGTGACTCTGAGTAGCAAACCGGATACGTATAGTGGAGCGACCATTTGGAATAGCTCCAAGTGGAGTGTGGAAGCAGCATTTACAATATGACCTAGAGATTTGCGAAGTACATACGGATATGAATGTTGCAGACCAGATGACTAAAACCTCTCTTACAAGCAAAACATGATCAAACCCCAGAACTCATTGAGTCTTAATCACATGATGATGTGAACAAGTTTAATGACACTAGTAAACTCTTTGGATGTTGGTCACATGGTGATATGACCTGTGAGTGTTAATCACATGGCGATGTGAACTACTCCCTCCGTTCCTAAATACTTGTCTTTCTAGAGATTTCAACAAGTGACTACATACAGAGCAAAATGAGTGAATCTACACTCTAAAATATGTCTATATACATCCGTATGTGGTAACCATTTGAAATCTCTAAAAAGAAAAATATTTAGGAACGGAGGGAGTAGATTATTGACTCTAGTGCAAGTGGGAGACTGTTGGAAATATGCCCTAGAGGCAATAATAAAAGTATTATTATATTTCCTTGTTCATGATAATTGTCTTTTATTCATGCTATAACTGTATTATCCGGAAATCGTAATACACGTGTGAATACATAGACCATAATATGTCCCTAGTGAGCCTCTAGTTGACTAGCTCGTTGTGATCAACAGATAGTCATGGTTTCATGGCTATGGACATTGGATGTCGTTGATAACGGGATCACATCATTAGGAGAATGATGTGATGGACAAGACCCAATCCTAAGCATAGCACAAAGATCGTGTAGTTCGTTTGCTAGAGCTTTTCCAATGTCAAGTATCTCTTCCTTAGACCATGAGATCGTGTAACTCCGGATACCGTAGGAGTGCTTTGGGTGTATCAAACGTCACAACGAATCGGGTGACTATAAAGGTGCACTACGGTATCTCCGAAAGTGTCATTGGGTTGACACGGATCGAGATGGGATTTGTCACTCCGTAAACGGAGAGGTATCTCTGGGCCCACTCGGTAGGACATCATCATAATGTGCACAATGTGACCAAGGGGTTGATCACGGGATGATGTGTTGCGGAACGAGTAAAGAGACTTGCCGGTAACGAGATTGAACAAGGTATCGGTATACTGACGATCGAATCTCGGGCAAGTACAATACCGTTAGACAAAGGGAATTGTATACGGGATCGATTGAGTCCTTGACATCGTGGTTCATCCGATGAGATCATCGTGGAACATGTGGGAGCCAACATGGGTATCCAGATCCCGCTGTTGGTTATTGACCGGAGAACGTCTCGGTCATGTCTACGTGTCTCCCGAACCCGTAGGATCTACACACTTAAGGTTCGATGATGCTAGGGTTATAAAGGAAGTTTGTATGTGGTTATCGAATATTTCTCGGAGTCTCGGATGAGATCCCGGACGTCACAAGGAGTTCCGGAATGGTCCGGAGGTAAAGATTTATATATGGGAAGTCCTATTTTGGCCACCGGAAAATGTTCGGGATTTTTCGGTATTGTACCGGAAGGTTCTAGAAGGTTCCGGAGTGGGGCCCACCTGCATGGGGGGACCCACATGAATGTGGGTAGTGGGGGCAAGGCCCCACACCCCTGGTCAAGGCGCAACAAGATCCCCTTAGAAGGAATAAGATCATATCCCGAAGGGATAAGATCAAGATCCCTAAAAAGGGGGATAACAATCGGTGGGGAAGGAAATGATGGGATTTATTTCCTCCCACCTTTGCCAAAGCCCCAATGGACTTGGAGGGCAAGAAACCAGCCCCTCCACCCCTATATATAGTGGGGAGGCGCATGGGAGCTTCACACGAAGTTCTGGCGCAGCCCTCCCCTTCTCCCAAGTCCTCCTCCTCTCCCGCGGTGCTTGGCGAAGCCTGCGCAGATTGCCACGCTCCTCCACCACCACGCGCCGTCGTCGCTGCTGCTGGATGGAGTCTTCCTCAACCTCTCCCTCTCTCCTTTCTGGATCAAGGCATGGGAGACGTCACCGGGCTGTACGTGTGTTGAACGCGGAGGTGTCGTCCGTTCGGCACTAGGATCTCCGGTGATTTGGATCACGACGAGTACGACTCCTTCAACCCCGTTCTCTTGAACGCTTCCGCTTAGCGATCTACAAGGGTATGTAGATGCACTCTCCTTCCCCTCGTTGCTGGTTTCTCCATAGACAGATCTTGGTGACACGTAGGAAAATTTTGAATTTCTGCTACGTTCCCCAACACATACTCCATTGGGCAATAATATATAGCGTTGAGCACCATGTTTAAGTAGAGATTACAGCGGGTAAGAGAGGGGTTACACCGCTGCATAGAGGGGGGAAGAGTTGGACATGAAGGCGGTGAAGTTGTTGGTGAAGATCACGGTGATGATGATGGCCCCCGGCGGTGTTCCGGCGCCACTGGAAGCAAGGGGGAGAGAGCCCCCCTTCTTCTTCTTCTTCCCTGACCTTCTCCCTAGACGGGAGAAGGGTTTTCCCTCTGGTCCTTGGCTCCCATGGCTTGGGAGGGGCCAGAGCCCCTCCAAGATTGGATCTATCTATCTGTCTCTCTCTGTTTCTGTGTCCCTGATTCTGGCCCTTCACCGTTTCTTTTATATCCGGTGATCCATAACTCCGATTGGGGTGAATCTTTCGCCCAGATATTTCTCGTAAAATTAGCTTTCTTGCGGCAAAAGAAGAGCATCAACCGCCTTATGGGTGGCCCACGAGGGTGCCAGGTGCGCCCAGGGGGGAGGGCGCGCCCCCCTGTCTTGTGGCCACCACGGACACTGTTTCGCGTTGATTCTTCCTCCGGAAAATCCCAAATATTCCAAAATAATTCTCCATCCGTTTTTAACCTGTTTGGACTCTGTTTGATATGGGGTTTCTGCGAAACATAAAACATGCAACAGACATGAACTGGCACTAGGCACTGGATCAATATGTTAATCCCAAAAATAGTATAAAAATTTGCCAAAAGTATATGAAAGTTGAACAATATTGGCATGGAACAATCAAAAATTATAGATACGATGGAGACGTATCAGCATCCCCAAGCTTAATTCCTTCTCGTGCTCGAGTAGGTAAATGATAAAAAATATAATTTTTGATGTGGAATGCTACCTAACATAATCTTGATCATATGTCTAATCATGGCATGAATATTAAGACACGAGTGATTCAAAGCAACAGTCTATCATTTGACATAAAAACAATAATACTTAGGGCATGCCAACAAACAATCATGTCTTTCAAAATATCAATGCTTCCAGAATGTTATCCCTACAAAATCATATAGTCTTGTATGCTCCCTTTTCTTAACATAAGGTACCCCTCATGCCTATCCCGGTGTCAGCCAAGCAATTGTTTCATACTTTAGTATTCTCAAACTTTTTCAATTTTCACGCAATTCATGAGCGTGAGCCATGGATATAGCACTATGGGTGGAATAGAATATGATGATGGAGGTTATGTGGAGAAGACAAAAAGGGATAAAGTCTCACATCGACGCGGCTAATCAACGGGCTATGGAGATGCCCATCAATTGATGTCAATGCAAGGAGTAGGGATTGCCATGCAACGGATGCACTAGAGCTGTAAGTGTATGAAAGCTCAAACTGAAACTAAGTGGGTGTGCATCCAACTTGCTTGCTCACGAAGACCTAGGGCATTTGAGGAAGCCCATCGTTGGAATATACAAGCCAAGTTCTATAATGAAAATTCCCACTAGTATACGAAAGTGACAATATAGGAGACTCTCTATAGAAGAACATGGTGCTACTTTGAAGCACAAGTGTGGTAAAAGGATAGTAACATTGCCCCTTTTCTTTCTTTTTTTTATTTTTTTTTTCTTTTTCCCTTTTTTTGGGTGGGCTTTTTTGTCCCCCTTTTTTATTTAGGCTTCTTTGGCCTTTCCTTTTCTTCTTTTTTTTCATGGGGCAATGCTCTATAATGATGATCATCACACTTCTATTTACTTACAACTCAATATTACAACTCGATACCGGAACAAAGATATGACTCTATATGAATGCTTCCGGCGGTGTAACGGGATGTGCAATGCTCTAGCGTAGCAATGCCCTCAAAAAACAAACAAGCCATGAAAACATCATGCTAGCTATCTTACGATCATGCAAAGCAAAATGACAATGAATGCTCAAGTCATGTATATGATGATGATGGAAGTTGCATGGCAATATATCTCGGAATGGCTATGGAAATGCCATGATAGGTAGGTATTGTGGCTGTTTTGAGGAATATATAAGGAGGCTTATGTGTGATAGAGTGTGTCATATCATGGGGTTTGGATGCACCGGCGAAGTTTGCACCAACTCTCGAGGTGAGAAAGGGCAATGCACGGTACCGAAGAGGCTAGCAATGATGGAAAGGTAAAAGTGCGTATAATCCATGGACTCAACATTATTCATAAAGAACTCACATACTTATTGCAAAAATTTATTATCCCTTGAAACAAAGTACTACACGCATGCTCGCGCGCCCCCGACCTTCACGCAAAGATAAACAATCAAAATACAATGCGCGCCAATTTGGTTACATAGTTAGTAGACCATACGTGCATGCTTCGGGAATCACAAACCTTAACACCAACATCCTTACTAAAAACAACCATCTACTAGTACCTCCCACATATTATCATCACTATATCACAAAACTATTGCAAGGAATCAAACATATCATATTCAGTGATCCACAAATTTATGTAGGATTTTATGACTAACCATGTGATTGACCATTTCCTGTCATCTCTCTAAATAGATATAAGTGAAGAAAGAGAGTTTAATTCTTTCTACAAAAGATATGCCCATGCTCTAACAAATATAAGTGAAGCAAAAGAGCATTTTACAAATGGAGGTTTTCTATGTGAAGAGAAACAGGCAATCCAAACTTCAAATGATATAAGTGAAGCACATGAAGCATTCTATAAAGCCATACTCAAAAGATTTAAGTGAAGTGCAATGAGCATTCTATAAATCAACCAAGGACTATCTCATACCAGAATGGCGCATAAAAGAAAAGTGAAAACTAAATGCAAAAGACGCTCCAAGATTGCACATATCGCATGAACGAAACGAATCCGAAAACATACCGATACTTGTTGAAGAAAGAGGGGATGCCTTCTGGGGCATCCCCAAGCTTAGACGCTTGAGTCACCTTGAATATTTACTTGGGGTGCCTCGGGCATCCCCAAGCTTGAGCTCTTTCCTCTATTCCTTTTCCTCATATCGAGACCTCCTCGATCAAACACTTCATCCACACAAAACTTCAACAGAAAACTCGGTAAGATCCGTTAGTATAATAAAGCAAATCACTACTCTAAATACTGTAGAAAACTAATTCATATTTTGTTTTTGAATTGTGTATACTGTAATATAGCTTTTTCATGAATTAATCCACTGATATAAATTGATAGTTTCATCAAAACAAGCAAACTATGCATCAAAAACAGAATCTGTCAAAAACAGAACAGTCTGTAGAAATTTGAACATTCACCATACTTCTGGTACCCCAACAATTCTACCAAAATTAGGAAAAATAAAAAAATTGTACAGAAAGACAGTGCAAAAATAATCAGAACCACTTGACGTTCTAGTTAAAAATTTAAAATCGTGCACTACAGCCAAAGTTTCTGTCATGCACCGTACAAACCAACAAGCATTGTAAACATCCTAAAGGCAAACCTTGGCACATTATTTTTATAATACAATGGAATTGTACATGGGGATAATTATTTTTGTTGAAAAGTTTCTGTAATCAAGATTCACAAAGTTTCCGTGAGCATGAACAAAGTTCAAGGTTAGCTCCCACTTCAACAATGCTTGTCTTTCACACTTTCACTTTCCTTTTTGAAAAGTTTTCAGGTTCCCTCTTTATATTTTTGTTTTTAAACTATATTAAAGAACTCAACAGAAATAAATGACACTCTAAAACTTCCGGGTTGTCTCCCTGGCAGCGCTTTCTTTAAAGCCATTAAGCTAGGCATATAGTGCTCAAGTAATGGATCCACCCGGATCCCAAGGTATATCAAAGCCAATTTTAATTAACAATGATTTGTAATTTAGTAGTGAGCACAAAGTAACATATATCATGCAACAACGAAGTCTAACTCTCTTCCTATGCATTGGCATGTCATAAAAGAACAATTCATGCATATATAGTAAAGGCCAATGCATAGTATAAGCAAATTCTTGCAATTTTATCATATTGGAAATATAAAGAGGCCGAGGTGTAGTTCCTCTCTCATAATAATTGCAAGTAGGAGCAGCAAGCACATGCATATTATATCTATCAAAATCATCATGTGCAATGGTAAAAGGCAACCCATCAATATAATCCTTAATAAGCACAAACTTCTCTGATATAGTGCAGTTTGGAGAATTCAAAATGATAATAGGACTATCATGCATGGGTGCAATAGAAACAATTTCATGTTTAACATAAGGAACTATAGCAAGTTCATATCCATAAGCATAATTCGTATTGGCATCTTGGCCACAAGCATATCAAGCATCATCAAAAAGGGATATTTCATGAGAATCCACGGGATCATAGCAATCATCCTTCGGTAAGCATGAAGGGGAATTAAACAATGTATGAGTTGAAGAGTTACTCTCATTAGAAGGTGGGCACGGGTGATCAATCCGCTCTTCCTCCTTTTGTTCTTCACTCTCCTCATCATCTTTTTCATCCAATGAGCTCATAGTTTCATCAATTTCTTCTTCCATAGCTTCCTGTAAAATATTAATCTCTTCTTGTATAGCGGAGACTTTCTCAATAAATGCATTAATAGTGTAATTGTACTCATAATTTTCATAGCAATATCTAAGTATAGCAAAAAAAATTGGTCTATAAAGTGAATCATCAAAATCGTCAAACGCTTTAAACATCGATTCAATATCATAAGCACCCATAAAAGCAACAAATTCTTCTATTTGTTCCACATCATAGTAATCACATCTACCATTAGCATAAGAGGCTAAGGTTTCATTATGATTGAATTTGCATGAAAAGGGAAGGTGTGGAACCTTCATCCTAGAGCAATAAGTATAATCATATCTCAAGCATAGATCCCGAGCATACCAATACAACATATTAATTTGATCCCATAATATTTTCCCTTTTTGTGTCAAGCGATAATCCCTAAAGTATTCACGTTGATCCAACGTGTCTCCCATAACATAATTGAATGGGTTTTTCTCAGGATTATAAAAGTAGTACATAATATTTTGAACATAGCGAGCATCGAGGGTTTTAGGAGGTTCCCCATCTCCATGAGTAGCAAGTACACCTAATTTTTTTGGTATTTCGTGTTCCATATCCATAACTAAAAATAGATAACAACTTAGAACAGCAAATAAAAATTACTTAGTGATAAAGCAAACAAGCACACACGAGAATATTCACCCCACAATATGACTCCCCGGCAACGGCGCCAGAAAAAGGTCTTGATGACCCGCAAGTATACGGGATAGTTGTAGCCTCTTTCGATAAGTAAGAGTGTCGAACTCAACGAGGAGCTAAAGGTAGAACAAACACTCTCTCAAGTCCTATCGGCCACTGATACGACTCTACGCAGGCTTGACATTCGCTTACCTAGAACAAGTATGAAACTAGAAGTACTTTGTAGGTGTTGTTGGATAGGTTTGCAAGATAATAAAGAGCACATAAATAAAAACTAGGGGCTGTTTAGATAAAGATGCAATAAATTAAGTATTAGTAGATAGCTTTTTGTTACGAGAAAGTTATTTGTCCAAGGCAATCGATAACTTAGACCGGTAATAACTATTGCAATTTTATTTGAGGGAGAGGCATAAGCTAACATACTTTCTCTTCTTGGATCATATGCACTTATGATTGGAACTCTAGCAAGCATCCGCAACTACTAAAGATCATTAAGGTAAAACCCAACCATAGCATTAAAGCATCAAGTCCCCTTTATCCCATATGCAAACAACCTACTTACTCGGGTATGTGCTTCTGTTCACTCACGCCACCCACCATAAGCAAATCATGAACATATTGCAAACCCTACAGCGGGGATCCCTCACGCTTGCGCGACACGGAGAGCACCATAGGATAGCACCAATAATGAAACATGCAACTCAAACCAATCACGACCATCAATTAACCCATAGGACAAAACGGATCTACTCAAACATCATAAGATAGCCATACATCATTGGGCAATAATATATAGCGTTGAGCACCATGTTTAAGTAGATATTACAGCGGGTAAGAGAGGGGTTACACCGCTACATAGAGGGGGAAGAGTTGGTGATGAAGGCGGTGAAGTTGTTGGTGAAGATCGCGGTGATGATGATGGCCCCCGGCGGCATTCTGGCGCCACCGGAAGCAAGGGGGAGAGAGCCTCCCTTCTTCTTCTTCTTCCTTGACCTTCTCCCTACATGGGAGAAGGGTTTCCCCTGTAGTCCTTGGCTCCCATGGCTTGGGAGGGGCGAGAGCCCCTCCGAGATTGGATCTATCTCTCTGTCTCTCTCTATTTCCGCGTTCCCTGATTCTGCCCCTTCACTGTTTCTTTTATATCCGGAGATCCATAACTCCAATTGGAGTGAATCTTTCGCCCAGATCTTTCTCGTAAAATTAGCTTTCTTGCGGCAAGAGAAGAGCATCAACCGCCTTATTGGTGGCCCACGAGGGTGCCAGGCGCGCCCAAAGGGAGGTCGCGCCCCCTGTCTCGTGGCCACCTCGGACACCGTTTCGCGTTGATTCTTCCTCCGGAAAATCCCAAATATTCTAAAATAATTCTCCGTCTGTTTTTATCCCGTTTGGACTCCGTTTGGTATGGAGTTTCTGCGAAACATAAAACATGCAACAGACAGGAACTGGCACTGGCACTGGACCAATATGTTAGTCCCAAAAATAGTATAAAGAGTTACCAAAAGTATATGAAACTTGAATAATATTGGCATGGCACAATCAAAAATTATAGATACAACGAAGACGTATCACGGCTGCTGCTAATCTAGCTAGTAGCAGCGTGTTTCCTGTCGATCGCTACTACTATTCTTTTTTCATTTTTTTTATTTTGAGTGTATTTATACGCCGTTATACAAATTTTGGTACAATACCAATTATGATGTTTATATCATTATGTCCATAACAGTGTGTCAAATAAATGTGGATTAGGTTCAAGTGGAGGCAATATGTGGTGCATGTCAAAAGTATACTACTAATCCAAACTTGATCTAGTTTGGACTAGTAGTACCTTCGATGTGCACCACATGTTGTCTACACTTGAATCTAATCCGCCAGCACAAGCTATGTAATCATCATCATAGTCATTACCACTAACAGTAGTTATTTAATCATCATAGGCATAGTGTAGCACATCATCATCTTCAAACTCATTCTAGCTAGCCAATCACCACCAACACTAGTTGCGGTAGCTATCTAATCACCACCAACACTAGCTAATAATAATCCTCATAGTCATTACCACCAACACTAGCTATGTAATCATCTTAGTCATAGTGTAGCACATCATCATCTTCAAACTCATTTCTAGCTAGCTAATTAATCACTCCTGCTGCTCTCTCTCAGGTAAAATTACATAAAACATGTGTAGCACTCCTGCTTCATCAAGTTGGAGCATGCAGATGAACCTATCTCCTAATCGTGGGTTGCGCTTCTGATTGTTGCCCCCTAGTACTTCTCTGTGATCGTTCACAATTTTTCTCCAGTCTTTCACTATTAAGCATTCCTTGCTATTAGAAATCCTGTATGCACTAAAGTGCATTGTAGGATATCTTGGCCATAAGCTAAAAATTCTCAGGCAACCTTTAGTCTCCATCCAATGAGGCACAACATTCATCGAGAGCCCCTGTTGAAGAACATCGTATAGTAACATACTTAGCAATGAAGTTTAGCTTAAAAAATAATGTATGCAAAAGATGCACTGAGGACAAATAGTAAAAATCTTACCATCTTCCCTAAATAGATGTGATCGTAGTTAAGTACGAACACTATTGGTCGCACGTTTTGAGTACTAAGATTTTCAAGTCCAAAGAAATAATTTGTCTTGACAGTATGAAGATCCTCAAGCCATGAAACATAATGACTTTATCTCCTCACAGTTTAGTTCAGCCCCGTGACAGTAGTAGGTCTTGTCTACCAAGCGCTGGACATGTTTTCTTGATTGGAAATAAGCTGTCAATAGAAATTAGTTGTCAACTATTTTTGAATAAACAATATCAAAGACATAAATATGGTTGAGAAACTCACATAATGGTATAACTTGAGGCATCTACACATCGATCCAGATGTCGATATTACCTTCAATATCATCTTCCGGACGAATATCAAAGGTGATAACCATATCAGGCTCAAATGCATAAGTCCTGCATAGTGCTTGCCAAGTTTTGCATCCAAATAGGTGTAGGTGTTTGCATTGTATAATTTTGCGTGGAAAATACAACCATGCTTGGTCTTCAAGTAAACTCTCTTTACCACCATAGTAGTTTTCATATGACTGAAACCTATCTTATCCAAGACAAAAACTCTTGCATGGCAGGGGTTACGCTAGTAGAATAGTAAAAATAAATAAATTATAAGTTGAAGCAAATGAAGCAGATGTCATGCTTAATTACGAAAAAGACTTGTCATTGTGACTTACTGTATCCACTTCGAAGTTCTTGTCCAGCTTGATGCTGAAGCGTCTATCATCATCTAGGAAGATTCTGTCACACAGGCCACGCTCGTCTTTGCAGTATTTGCAAATACCGAAAACCTTTTCATCGTCAGTCATTTCCTATGTTCATAGTTGAAACATTAATTGAAAATCGATCGAAGACAACTACCAGGATACACAACACACAAATGAGGGGCACTCGATATTTCCTACATATTCTGGTACAAGTCATGCAAAAATTGACGGAAAAATCCGGCATGACCTTTGCTAAAATAGGACATATCGAGCGCCTGAAATTTGCCGGAACAGAAATGAGTCTACACTCTGGCAAAACATAGGCCACTCGGAGGTGTAACCTGCAAACATGACCGACCACTTGGGCAAGCACATATCCTATTTGAGCAACACAAGATATACATTTCAAATATCTTATAGGACTCATATTGACATGAGCATTCAATAAGCAAAACCAAATCATAAAATAAATAAGTATTCAAATTAGCATGCATTCAATAAGCAAAAGTAAATCATCTCTTGTGTCCGTACATCGTTGAATATTATCACTAATACATCCCAAATAGTATCATACATATAACATCACTAATATAACTAAAACCCTAGCGAACGACGGGTATCGGCGTGGGCGGTGGACACCCAAAGAGAAGGAACCATCACAGCATCATAGCTCCAGTGAGATCCCTGGAGAACCTGCCAGGTATTGGAGAACCTGTGCTCCAGCGCAAACAAGTAGCGACGGACATGCGCGTCCTCCTCGCTGACACAGTGACGTACCACCTCCGCGGGGTCCTCAAGCCTCTAGACCGTCACTGGCCCACGCGACCGCCACCAAAGAAGGTTCAGGTCAACGATGGGCTGACTCCTCGCCAAGCTGCACCCCCCGGTAGGTAGCGCCTCCCAGTACCAGCCTGGCAGAGCCCAGTCCCGGACATGGCCCATCTGGTCAAGCAGGCGTCCTCCACCGAGTCGACACGAGGATGCAGGATAGGCATCGTCGACGTCGATGCGGGAAAATTGCTTTAACTAAAAAAATAACAACAAATGTGACATTTTCAACTAGTTCTATTAATTCAACTAGTTCTTACTAAAAATAAACTTAATATAAATAAAAATAAACTAGTACCTAATTAGTACCTAGTTCTTACTAACTAATTAGTACCTAGGAACTACTGCCCTAATTACCATATAATTCGATGAACCTAGGGTGTGGAAAGTGGTAGCGGATATTCCAATTATCCAACTTAAAAGTGAAATAAGTGGTCAAAATTTTACTCGTTTTATGATTCATATTAGAAATTTGATTCGTTTCCACCCTTACATGAACCCTAACTAATTTGAGCCGCATCCGCATTCGATAACATCAGCATCTGATTCGTTTCCACCCTTACATGAACCCTAACTAATTTGATGCAACTAAAATTTGAAGAACCCTAGGCAGAGGTAGGGGAGAGGAAGGAGCAGGCGTGCTCACCTCAAGTGCCTGCGGCAAGGGAGGGCCGGGGTAGGCAGCGTCGAGGTCGGGGTTGGGGCTTGGGGGCGCGGTGGAGGGCGGCGTCGAGGTCGGGGTCGGGGGCGGCGTCGAGGGTGTGTGGAGAGCGCGCGGTGGCCAACGGGCGACGGCGGCGGCGAGAGCGGGGGAGTTGGATTTGGGGGAAGTGGTCATGGGGAAGGACGAACCCGTGGTTAAGTCAGAACTAGCAGTATCGTGTTCCACAAAGTGCGCTGCTGATAAGTTAGCTACAGCGTGTCCTGCGATACACGATACTGCTACTCCTTTCTGTTTTTCCCCTTTTTTCATTTATTTTTCTTTACAATTTATTTTTTTCCTTTCACCTTCTTCTATTTCTTTCATTTTCATTTACTTTTCTATTTGCTTTCCATTTAATTTTACTTCTTTTAGCAGTAGCGCCTTTTAGCGTAAACGCGCTGCTACAAAGCAAGTAGCCGTAGCGTGGTTCTATATAGATCACTACTACTATGTGTAACCTATCGGCTAAGCCATGGGAATTTTAGTAGTATCGAGTTTAGAACCAGGCACACTAATGCTAGGACTTTATCTGTAGCGCAGTTTGCACAGGCGCGCTACTGCTACTTAGCACCAGCGTGCCTTTTTGACCTACGCTACTGGTAAAGTTTTGTGTATAAGGTTTTCCCTAGTAGTGATAACTTGATCAGAAACTCTATATCTCAGGCTGGTGGCATGCTTGGTAACTCCTGCAGAAATACATCAGGATAATCCTTCACAACTGGTACTTCCTCGTGAACAACTCCCGAAAGGGAATTCACCTGAGTCCTCCTTTGCGCATGCCTAGACACATACTGGATCCTTTTCCCTCTGGGGTGGCAAGAAGAATCGATTTACTAGCACAATCGATGTTTCCCTCGTACTTGGATAGCCAATCCATGCCTAGGATTACATCCAATCCTTGTGACTCTAGGATAATGAGGTCAGTGGGGAAAACGTGTCTACCTATGGTCAATGGCAAATGATAACATCCCCGACTAACCATATACTCTGCTCATGGGAACTCACTAACATAGGTGACTTAAGGGCTATGGTTGGCAACTTAAACTTGTACACAAATCCCCTTGATATAAATGAATGTGATGCACCAGTGTCAAAAAGAACAAGGGCTGTAAATGCATTTATAAAGAACTTACCGACAACTGCATCAGACTACTCCTCAATTTCCTCCACACTGACGTGATTCACCTGACCTCTGGTGAAAGGGTTGGGCTTCTTTCCAGAGCTTCCATTGCCATTTCCATTCTTTGGCTCAAGACATTTAGTGGCATAGTGTCTGGTCTTCCCGCACTTGAAACGGGTAATGTGACTCAGATCTTACTTGGCGGGTGTCGTGGGGTTGGAACGGCTCTGACTGTTGCTTCCTCCATTCCCATTACCGTTCTTAGGGCCACTATGGTTGTGGGAACTTCCTCCATTTTGTGAATGGCCTCCATGGTTATGTCCTCCATGGTTATGATGAGTGTGTCCTCCCGAGTACGGGGAATAGTGATGCTTCTGCTAAGCTCCAGAGTTGTACTTCCCCTGTCCATACTTCCTCTTGTGGTTATCTATCTGCTGTTGCTTGCCTTCAAACATGAGGGCCTTGCCTACCAGATCCTGGTAGTTGCTGAAGGTTGCCACCATCAACTGCATACTCAGCTCATCATTGAGTCCCTCAAGAAATTTCTCCTGCTTCGCGGCGTCTGTGGCCACATCATCTGGGGCATAGCATGCTAACTTGCTGAACTCATCCACATACTGCTCCACTATATGACTCCCTTGGCATAAGTTGTGGAACTCACGCTTCTTCAAACTCATGGCTCTAGCTGAGACATGTGCGGTGCGGAAGGCCTGCTAAAACTGATCCCATGTAACTATAGCAATGGGGTAAGTGGTGGTGAAATTCTCTCACCAAGAGGCTGTGGGTCCATCAAGCTGATGTGCGGCAAAGCACACTCTCTCCGCATCCATGCATCCAGCAGTTGTTAGCTCCCTCCCAATCTTGCGGAGCCAATCATCAGCAACAATTGGCTCGGTGCTGCTAGAGAACACCGACGGATTCAGTCTTAGAAAATGGGCTAGGTTGTCAACTTGGGGTGGTGGCGGTGGGTTGTTGTTGCTGCTGCTGCCTTGGTTCTGGATCATCATCTGCATCAAGGCATTCTGCTATTGGATCAACTGGGTGAGCTCCGGCGGGAAAGTGAATCCGAGGTCACCTCTCGGAGGCATCTGATGGGTTATAGGGGTGAGAAAACAGAATAGAATAAGGTCTAATGAGAGATTTCACTACCCATATGCATTGAGACAAATACATTCAATTCACACCACTCAATTCAAACAAGATTCACATAATCGATCTAAGCTACTATTACAAAACGAACGATTCTAACTACTTGGAAGAATACTAATAGTAATAGGGTGGTTGTCGTGGATTTGTCACGGCAGATGTCCTAGCATAAGGACTTAGTCGTGGAGCCATCGCTACGGGTTTACTTGCAGGGGTTAAAGCGGACGCAAAGACACGAGGGTTTTATACTAGTTCGGCCCCTTCGATGAAGGTAAAAGCCTACGTCTAGTTGTGATGGGATTGATGTAGTCTCGATGGCTAGGGAGCAAATAAGCTTCGCCTAGGCTCGAGTTGTGGTTGTCTGTCCTTGAACCGCCGGTCGCCCCTTATATACACAGTGACGCCCGTCGGTTCAGAGAGTCCCAACCGTTCATACTCGTATCCCGTTGGTATCTCTCTATCCTAACTTACAATACAAGTCATACATCAGGCGGTTTACGGCTACAAGTTCTAAACCGACTATAGGCCTTGGGCCTTTCATGCGGTTACACCACTATCGGAACTAACCCGGCCCAAGCTGGCCGGTTTACACCTAGTGGTAATATCCCCAACATTAGGCCCCAGATTGATTTGAACTGGTTCATGTCAATCCTTCACAGAACCTGTATCTTGGACATCTTCTTTTGTTTAATCAACCGCCACGTCGTCGTTGCTTCTGATCACTGTAAACCGGCATGACGTCGTTGCTTCTGGTTACTGTAAACCGGTATGACGTCATCTTGAAAATTTATCCTTTATAACGCCTTCTTTAATAGCGGTCCCTGGATTCGCGCGCTTGACCTAGCTTTACTGCCTTATAAATAGGACCGAAAGGTCATTCTTTTCCTCCCTTCGCTTCCTCTCCTTCGTCTTCCTCGCGCCGCTGCCCTTGGAGCTCCGCCATCGTCATCAACTTCTGCTTCATCCTAGGCCGCTGCATCGACCTGATCGTACCAGAACACTGCGGCCTCTTTCCGCATCTTCCCCATTCCCGGTAAGCTTCTTCCCCTTCTTCAATCTGTTTCTGCACTTAGATCCGTTTTTAGGGTTCGAGCTTTATATCCTGTTCTTCGTGCGTTTTCATCCTTTTAGCCTTGAACCTTGCTATGAAGCGTGTTCTGCATCAATGACGACTCCTGCGTATCCGCTGTACTTTCTCATCTTAATCCCATGGATCTTTTGCATATATATATATGCCTTATGGTCCACTTCCGTTTCTTCTTTACTTCCGCGGCGTATTTCCTGTTTTCTCAAAACCCGCGTTTGATCCGTAGTAAACATGAAATTTTGTGAAACTTGTTTCTGTCCATGACTTCGATTATCTCCAAGGCCAAGATTAGGCGGTTTAACTCACTATAATAAAAGCTGCTAAACCGGTATAGGTACACCATTAGTCCCCTTGTTGAACCGCCAGAACACATCTGACATCATATCATAATGAACTGATTTATAGAAACCGCCTCCGGTTTATCATAACTTGGATCAACCACTTTGTAATAAGCACTTTCTTAAACCGGATCCTTCTCCTTGTAGATCTTATCATGGCCAAACAGGTGTACGAATGCAACTGGGTTCCTTCCCGCGTCTCCGAGACACAGTTGAATGAACTGGTATCGGTTGGCGCTTTAGATGACCAAAACACAATCCATTGGAGGGTTCCTGGAGAGGAATGTCCTCCCACACCTCAGGAAGGGGAAGTTGTAGTTTTCGCGGATCATCTGGCCCGGGGTTTCAAACCGCCCGGGTCAAAATTTTACCGGGACGTGATGGCCAATTTTCAGCTCCGTCCCCAAGACATTGGCCCCAACTCCGTTACCAACCTGTGCCACTTTCAAGTGCTGTCCGAAGCATATCTGCAAGAGGAACCTTCTGTTGAACTGTTCAGAGATCTCTTCCACCTAAACCGTCGACTTGAATTCACCGACGGCCCCAATCTGTAATTAGGCGGTATGGCTATCCAGAAGAGGAAGGAGATCACCTATCCCCACGTCAAACTCCACACTCACCCCAAAGAGTGGAATGCGACTTGGTTCTACTGCAAAGATACTTCTCCTGAAGGTGAAAATCCTTTACGGCTTTCGCCCGAGCGGCTAAGCAATACTCATCCCTTTCCTCAAAGATTGACTGCCAAAGAGAGAAGCAAATATGCCCCACAACTGTCCAACCTCCGAGCCTTTATGGCCAACGGTTTGACTGGAATTGATCTTGCACGCTGCTGGTTATCTTGGGGCATACTGCCTTTGAGCCGGCGTTCCGGTTTGATGTGCTAGTATACCGGCAGTGTCGATGACCCACTCCGACACACCAAACTTGAACTTTCTGAGGATGAAGTTACAGATTCAGTAAGGAAGATGCTAAATGAACCAGAGCATCTCTGTGCTCAAACCGGCTTGGCTCCTTACTGCACCACCAACACACCACCTGCGGTAAGTCTCTGACTGTGTCTTCCTTAAAACCTGTTATTACTTTCATATATCTAACTTTTAATTATTTCCGATCCAGGGTGATAACCCGTTTTGGAGCAAGAAACTTTCCCAAGACAAAGCGGACAAAGCTGGGCGGCCAAACCGGCCCAAAACAAAAGTTGTCAAGAAATCAGCCCACAAAAGAAAGACCACTGCTTCATCTGATCCGGCCATTGACGATGATGTGGGTAATCCGGAACTTGATTCTCTTGGCTTGCTTTTTACACGCCTTATTGATGATGATGCTTGTCAGGATGACGCTGAAGCCAGCAACGCAGGATTTGCTGAGGTAACCATTCTTTCTTCCGATTCAACAAATTTGCCTTCACCAAAATTTCGCCGGGCAACCCGGAAAGTTAACTTTTCTCACCCTCTTGCTTACTTGGATCCCAAACTTGTTATGAAGACACAGCAACAGGAAGCTCGCCGCACAACCCGGCACAGCAGACAGGTAGTTACCTCTGCCGGTTTACCCAACAGCCCGGCTCGAAAGCACCGCACCGAGGTTTCCGACCCTTTTATTGCTTTAAATTTCAAAGCGGGTTTCTTCCGTCAACCTCTTAATCCGTCCGACTCCGATTATCAGGTTACTTCCCATTCATCCTCTGGCGAATCCTCTGCCACTCAGCTACCGCCCTTAAAAAATAGCTGCCGGGTAAGTCCATACAGCCATATATTTTGTGATACTTTCTGTAATGGATATGCCTTTTCCTGACTTTTGTCTCTTTAGAACCAAACCGAAACCCAGCAAAAAGGCCCGCTTGGACAAAACAGTTGAAGAGGCTGCTGCTTCAGATCATGAGCGAGCGCCGGATCTCGAAAACGTTGCCTCTGAAGATATTCCCAATGACCCTCCGGTTCAAGAGGAGGTTATTCCTAAAGAGAGGCCTGTAAATACTTCAATATCTGTTGATCCACCTGCCGGTACTATCCGGTTTGAGAAGCCCCGCAGTCCTACTGAAACAGTTGTGCCCACACAATCCGTCGAGTCGAAAGATGACGACGTTGTGATTATCGAGCAGGCCACTCGAGCCGGGAATGCTGCAACTTTAACCCGGCATACTGTGAAAGAGGACTCTTCCACTTTTAATAAAGGAAAATGGGATGTGGAGCTGGAAACATATGCCGCTTTGAGCGCCCAAGACCTTCATTCCGGATATTTGAACCGGCTTTACAGTAGCCGTGACTATGAAGCTGGCTTGGTGAAATTAATGAGAGACAAGTTTGAGGTAACCCTCTTTTCCTTATTACCAGTATAGTAGTCCTTGTAGCCCCCAAGGGCCGGTTTGTAATCTTGATCAAACCGGGACTTGATAATTTTCTTTGATCCATTTTGCAATCTTGCCGCATAACCACCAGGGCCGGTTTAACTCACCATACTTAAACCGGTACGTCAATAAATACTTCCTGACAACACATTGGTAGAATCAAATAGTCATTAGCCCCCAAGTGCCAAGTTGAATACTCGTATTGAGCTTGGGACTTTGTCATGTATTAGTAGTAGAAAAATTGAAGGTACATTAGCCCCCAAGTGTCAAGCATATAACTGTGTTGTGTGGTTTGAGACTTGAACTTGAATTGCCGGCTGAACATACTATCAATGCGCAGGCTGAGGTTAAGATCAAGGATGATCGGATTGCCGATTTACAGGCGGCTTTGAAAACCCAGCAGGCCGAAACAGAGAAGGCAAAGAAAGAGTTAACCAGTGCCTTGACCGCTGCTGAGCAGGTGAAGGAAAGCATGAAGAAAGAACAGGCAGCCTGGGCCACTGAAAAGGCCAATTTGCTCAAACGGGCAGAAAATGCTGAAGCTGCCCTTAAACCGGTGGTGGATGATCTGACAGCCGTGAAGCGGCAAGTACATTCTATGACTGCAGCCATCTTCGGTAAGCTCCCTATGAATAAGTGTGATATGTTATTCCTGCTGCATCTTTAATCCGGTTTAAAACTATCCTATTATTGTATGCAGGCACACGCGTTGGGCACTTGGGAAATGACGTGCGGAAGAAACTGAAGGCTGTCTACACTTTAGTTGAGCAGTTATATACCGGAGCCCAGCGCGTTATCACCACAATGTCACATAACAATCCAGCGCCTTCCCTGATTCAAGATACGCTGAACCAGCTATCCATCCTTCCTTCCCGGGTTGAAGAGGTGAAGAAATCTGCTGCACGAACCGGAGCCATCAACGCCTTGATCCGAGCCAAGGCATGGGTACCGGATTTTGATCCCGTGGAAGCAGCTCAAGGCTATCCCAGCGTGAAAGAAGATGGCTCTGACTTTAGCGAAGAGGACTTGCGGGCGATAAACCGTGCGGTACGCCCGCTGGCTTGTCAATTGGCCGAAGAAGCCGATTTGGAGCACTACCAAGCCCAATATAATGGTCGAACAAGCGTGTATCCGCCTAACCTTTGAACCGAAAACTGATCCTCCAATCCGTAAGCATACTTACGCACCCGACATTGAACCGTCGTCTTTGATTCACGAAGAGGCTGTTTTCCAAGCGCTAATGGGAATCGATGGACTCTGTGGATTTCGGCCGATGGGTAGAGATGAAGATCTTTGAGCGGCGGAAGATGAAGAATAGATCTTGAACCGTAGCGGTTTAAACAACTGTCATGGGCTGTTTACCCAAAGAACAATGATCTCATTTGGGCACTGTGTTGCCTTGTAATAGCCTTAGTTAAAACTTGCTGCCTGGATATGCCTTCGTGCATAGATGAAACTTTTGTTTGATTCATACTCCCTGCAACCGAAAAGTTGAACCTCGGCGGCGGTGACACCGCCAGCCGGTTTATGGTATCCAATATATATATGTATCGAAAATCAACTAGTATGTGATACAAATACCTGCCGTATCTGGGCATGAAGCTGGCGTAGCCAATCTTGAAGCGGAGGCCGTAAAAACCATGACCGTCTGGGGAGATAATAACTCCCATATAGTCGTGCTGAATCAGCACAAGCCCCCGTGTTACTCCATGAGGATGAACCGGAAGAAGGTAAACCGGGCAGATAAAAACTCCGGTGTAATACCAAAGCGTGTCTGTCGGTTTATTCTTGTGATTAAACCGGATAAAAATATTCGTCGGGTTGAAAACACAACAAAAATCGAATACCAATTATGTGAAAATATGGCAACAAAGGCAATAACTCTTTGCAAAAGTAAAGCTTCATGGAGCTGGTCAGATGGCATTACCATGGTCAGACGCAACCAAGCCCCCCGAAGGCGTAGCGATGGTGCTAGTCGGCCAGGTCCCCAAAAGACTCTTGGCGAGTACGCCGGCCAAGTGGCATGACATTGGTTCGGGTTCGACCAAGCCCCCAAATGACGCTGGCCCTATTGGCCGACCAAGAGGCGTGGCCGGTTCAGACGTGACCGTGTCCCCAAATGATCTGGTGGCTTTTGCCTATCAAGAGGTGTTGCATTGGTTCGGACACGACCAAGCCCCCAAGTGATAAATATAACTGTCAAGGGGTAAACCGGAGGCCGCTTTAAAAACAGAAACACTCCATGTAACCACACATGAGAAGAAAGACAGAGACCCCGCTTTAGCTGAGGCTCCGATTTTTATTATATCGATGATAATATATACATTGTCATGCTATGTACATAAACTGAGCCGATGACTCAAGTGTAGTAAGGTCGAAGATGAGCTATATTCCACGGCCTATTGGTCTCCTCCTCTGATGTACGTGAGTCTTTACGCCTCGAATATCAACCGATAGTAGGAACCGTTGTGTAGATTCTTGTCGACCACAAAGGGTCCTTCCCAAAGCGGGATAACTTGTGCATATCATGCGGTCTTGGATGAGACGAAGCACCAAATCTCCTTCCTGAAAGGCTCTGGTCTTAACCCGGCGGCTGTGATAACGACGAAGATCTTGTTGGTAAATCGCCGAACGAGCGGCTGCCAGATCACGCTCCTCATCTAATAGGTCCAAAGCGTCCTCGCGCCACCTCATTGTCCTCTTCAACATAAGCCGCTACACGGGGCGAATCGTGCCTGATATCACTGAGGAGAACTGCCTCTGCGCCATAAACCATGAAGAAAGGTGTATATCCAGTAGACCGATTTGGCGTAGTATTGATACTCCATAGCACCGATGGGAGCTCTTCAACCCAGCATCCTGGTGTTCTCGAACGGAACCGAAGTCGGGTTTGATGCCTCGTAAAATTTCTTGATTAGCACGTTCTGCCTGCCCGTTGGACTGGGGATGCGCTACTGACGACACGTCAAGCCGGATATGCTCACGTTCACAGAACTCTTTCATAGCCCCCTTGGACAGATTAGTGCCATTGTCAGCAATGATCTTGTGTGGAAAGCCAAACCGAAAATCACCTTTTGATGAACGCACCATTGTTGCCGCATAACACTGGCCGATGAGTTCGCTTCAACCCACTTGGTGAACTTGTCCACTGCCACCAACAGATGGGTCTTCTTATCTTTGGATCGTTTAAAGGGTCCAACCATATCCAGCCCCCAGGTCGCAAACGGCCATGTTATTGGGATCATCCTCAATTCTTGAGCCGGCACATGAGCACGCCTTGAAAATTTCTGACATCCATCACACCGTTTAACCAAATCCTCCGCATCAGCATGAGCAGTCAACCAGTAAAATCCATGACGGAATGCTTTCGCCACCAGGGACTTTGAACCGGCGTGATGTCCACAATCCCCTTCATGGATTTCCCTTAAAATTTCACAGCCTTCCTCAGGAGAAACACAACGTTGAAACGCCCCTGACACACTACAATGATGTAGCTCACCGTTAAGAATCATCATAGATTTAGAGCGCCGGGTTATCTGTCTGGCCAGAACCTCATCGTCTGGCAACTCCCCTCGAGTCATATACGCAAGGTAAGGAATCGTCCAATCCGGAATAGCATGTAATGCTGCCACCAACTGAGCCTCCGGATCAGGAATAGCCAAATTCGCTTCACCAGGGAGCTGGACCGACGGGTTATGCAAGACGTCCAAAAAGACATTAGGTGGGACCGGTTTACGCTGAGAGCCCAACCGGCTTAAAGCGTCTGCCGCTTCGTTCTTCCGGCGATCCACATGATCCACTTGATAGCCCTTGAAGCAACCTGCGATATTATCCACTTCTCGACGATATGCGGCCATGAGGGGGTCCTTAGAATCCCAAGTGCCAGATACTTGCTGAGCCACCAGGTCCGAGTCACCAAAGCACTTAACCCGGCTTAAGTTCATCTCCTTAGCCATCCGGAGACCATGGAGCAAGGCTTCAGACTCAGCTGCATTATTAGTACAAGGAACATTAAGCGGAGAACGAATAAAACTTATCACCTCGTGGGGAAGTTAAAACGACTCCAGCCCCGAGCCTTCCAATTGCTCGATCCGTCAAAATGAATAGTCCAAGATGTGTGATCCGCTTCTCCTCCGGTGCTTGTAACTCCGTCCGATCATTAATGAAATCAACAAGTGCTTGTGACTTCACTTTGCTGGCGCTGCGGTGTATACTTTAGCCCATGCGCCCAAGCTCGATGGCCCATTTGCAATCCGACGATCGCCTCCGGTTCAGTATGATGTCACCCAAGGAGCTGAACTAACCATCGTAATAGGATGCCCTTGGAAATATTGTTTCAGTTTCGGTGGCCATAAAAACACCATAGACTAGCTTCGCCAATGCGGATATCTCTGCTTGGACTCAATAAGCACCTCATCGATATAATAAACCGGCCGTTGAACCGGATGCTCTTGCTCGCCTCCTTGCGTTCTACCACAATGGCTACGCCATCGCTCGAGCATTGGCTGCCACATATAACAACAGCGGTTCCTTGTCAACCGAGCCGCAAGAACAAGCGGGTTGGCCAATTGCGCTTTAGATCCTCAAAAGCTTCGCAAGCGGCTGGACTCGCATAAAATTATCCGTCTTTTCAAAGCATCGGTATAAAGGAATGGCCTTCTCGAGGCGGTGATAAACCGCTCAACGCAGCAATCCGCCGCCAGACGTTGAACATCGTTGATACACTTCGGTTTAGCCAAGGAAGTGATAGCTTTAATTTTCTCCGGATTAGCCTCAATTCCCCTGTTAGACACCAGGAACCCTAATAACTTGCCAGCCGGAACACCAAAAACGCACTTGGCCGGATTAAGCATCATCTTATAAATGCGCAAGTTGTCGAAGGTTTCCTTCAAATCTTCCACCAGTGTCTCCTTTTGTCTTGATTTCACCACAATATCATCTACATAAGCATGCACATTGCGGCCAATCTGCGTATGCAAGAAATTCTGGACACACCGCTGGTAAGTAGCCTGGGCACTCTTGAGCCCAAAAGGCATAGATACATAGCAGAAGGCTCCAAAGGGAGTTATAAACGTTGTCTTCTCCTGGTCCTTAACCGCCATTTTGATCTGATGATATCCAGAGTACGCGTCCAAAAAACTCAAGCGCCCACATCCTGCCGTGGCATCAATAATCTGATCAATGCGGGGGAGAGCAAAAGGATCTGCTGGGCAAGCCTTGTTGAGATCTGTGTAGTCCACACACATACGCCAGGTGCCATTCTTCTTAAGGACTAGCACCGGATTAGCAAGCCACTCTGGATGAAACACCTCAATGATAAAGCCAGCCGCCAGAAGCCTGGCTACTTCTTCCCCAATGGCCTTGCGCCTCTCTTCATTAAACCGGCGGAGGAACTGTTTCACCGGTTTATACTTAGGATCCACATTAAGTGTGTGCTCAGCAAGCTCCCTCGGTACACCTGGCATGTCAGATGGCTTCCATGCAAAGATATCCCGGTTCTCACGGATGAACTCGATGAGCGCGCCTTCCTATTTGGGATCCAGTTGGCACCGACAAGGAACTGCTTGGACGAATCGCTGGCACAAAGTCAACAAGCTTGGTCTCATTGCCGATTTAAACTTCAGATCCGATTCATGCTCTGTAGTGGGTTTCTTCAAAGGGGTCATATCTGCCGGATCAACATTATCCTTATAGAACTTCAACTCCTCCGTGGCACAGACCGCCTCTGCATAAGCTACATCGCCTTCCTCACATTCCAAAGCGACTCGGCGGCTTCCATGCACTGTTATCGTTCCTTTGTAACCCGGCATTTTGAGCTGTAAGTAAATATAACAAGGTCGTGCCATGAACTTAGCATAAGCTGGTCATCCGAACAAGGCATGATATGGGCTCCGGATTTTTACCACCTCAAAAGTTAACTTTTCAGACCGGGAATCGTGCTAGTCTCCAAAGGCCACATCCAGGGCTATCTTACCAACAGGATAAGCGGATTTGCCTGGTACTACACCATGGAACACCGTATTGGACGGTCTGAGATCTTTGTCTGTGAGACCCATGCGACGGAAAGTTTCATAGTACAATATATTGATACTGCTTCCTCCATCCATAAGCACCTTAGTAAACTTATAGCCCCCACCGAGGGTCTACCACCAATGCCGGTGACCGGATTATCAACCCGGGGATGGTCCTCTCGCCCATACGATAGGCTGCTCGACCAGCGCAAATACCGCGGCAAAGCCGGTTCAACGAAATTCTTGCCCGTTTTGAACCTTTCGATCCCGCTTGTCCAGGCTGGTTGTGAAAACATGATACTGCCCACCATTCAACTGCTTTGGTTGGCTCGATAGCTTTGATCGCTGCTGCTGCTGCCGGCCACTCTGGTCATCCTGGCTATGGTGATTGCCTTGATTAGGCCCTGAACCGGAAGCTCCATCCTGTCCCGGCCCATAGAAACCGGATCCTGAACCGCCTCCTGACCCCTGGTCATACCGGAACGCATTGGAGTTCTTGAACTCCTGCATAATATAACAGTCTTTCCAGAGATGGTTCGACGGGGACTCCTTCGTCCCATGCTTGGGGCAAGGCTGATTCAACAAATAATTCAAACGGCTTGTATTAGGATTTGGACCCCGATTCGCCTTGCCCCTGCGCCGCGGGCCTCTATCCTACGCATTAGTGTTGGCTACGAAATCCGGATTGCCATCAGCCTTGCGCTTGCCCCCGTTTCCATGACCCGCCGGTTTGAAATGTTGCCCCTTGGAGTTGTCGTTCTTCTTTCCCTTCCCTGCTTCATCATCGTCAGCTTCAGGATCCTTGGTACTGTCTGAATCGGCATATTTTACCAAAGCGGCCATGAGGGTTCCCATATCATTGCAGAACCGCTTCATACGTCCCAATTTCAATTTCAAAGGCTCAAACCGGCAGTTGCCTTCTAATGTTATGATCGCCGAGTCAGCATTGATCCGGTCCGAAGAATGCAAAATCTCAGACACACGGCGTACCCAACGGGTCGTTGACTCCCCTTCTTCCTGTACGCAAGCCGCCAGGTCTACTATGGACTTGGGCTGCTTGCATGTATCCTGAAGTTACGGATAAACCGGCCCGTGAATCGACCCCATGAACTGATAGAATTGGGCGGCAAGCTTTTCAACCAAAAGCACGGGCTGTGCCCCAAAGATCATGGTGAAGTACTTTGCACATGCGGCTTCATCAACATCTAGCATCTCCATGGCCATCTCATAACTTTCAACCCACGCCTCAGGGGACAGATCTGCAGTGTAATTTGGCACCTTGCACGGGCCCTTAAAATCCTTAGGCAGACGCACATTGCGTAAGGCGGGGATTAAACAGGGCACCCCTAAAGCCGATGCGACTCCTGGCCCGGTGAAGGTGGTAGGGCAAACCGGTGTGTGTTGATACGCACCATCCTGTGCTGCTAACTCGGCCTCCCTACGTGCCCGGGCCCGATCTACTACCTCCTGAGCATCACGAATACCACCTGTCTGGTGATTGCCTCGGGCCGCTTCATGGTCAGGCGCGTTGCTTGATATGGCCGGTTCATCCATGCGCCTGCTGTAACTCCGGCTTGGGCGGGGCGTAGAGTGAATCCGATCACGGCTGTATGAATATGCCTCCTGTCAGATCGGTGCAGTCCGGAGGAGTTCCTTAACCGGCGTGTCTCAAGCGCCAGGGGAATCTCCTTCGATTGGGATCGCCTCCAATCGTGCAGCGGCTGCAACAAGGTTGTCCATGGGATTAGAATAATGACCTGGGGGCGTCTGTACCGGCGGGGGAACCACCATGTTCTGCTGCGGAGGCTCCATCAGGCGCGGTTGGACCGTCGCTCCTGCTCCTGGTGCCTCAATCCGGTGTACTTCCCTGTGCTGGGGCGGGTTACTGGGTCCGGCTCCCGGGGTCTGAAAGAGATTTCTAGGATCAAACCCTGACGGCAGGCGCGACCTATACTTCCGCCTCAACACCTCCTGCGACGCACTCTGGTCGAGCATGAGTTTGTAGGCTTGTGCATCTAAGGCGGCCCGTTCTGCGGCGATACGCTCCTTCTCTGTCGCCAGATCCGTTTTGGCCTGCATGATCTGCTCTTTCACCTTTGCAATTTCTGCATTATGAGCCTCCTGATCTGCTGGGTTGTCCTCCGCCATAAGCGCCGCTAGCGCGTCAAACAGATCTGACAGAATTTGAACCGGCGGGCGCACCTGGCCTCCTGCCCCTGCTGCCGCTGCTGAACCGGAAAGCATTGCTGCTGCGGTTGAAGAGAGGTTTGCTGCCTGCATACCGGCCATGAATACTCCAACCCGGTTTAACTCGCTTGGGGGGCCCGGAATACTGTCACCGTCGGAAGCGCCCCTGATCATATCATCCTGCAGCTGGTACAATGACTCGGTCTCTCCTGTTGAAGATTCATCGCCCGAATAAACGACGGTCTCACTACCGTGTTCTGAACCGGCGTCGTACTCCCCTCCATGGGTAACTCCAACAAAGACATGCTTCACGGCCGGTTTAACTGGCGGGTTTGCTAGCGCTGAGCCGTTCGATGAGGTCGGTGCAGATGTCCGGCTCAGCCCAGAGCTCCCGATCTTGCTAATGGCGTGTATGCGCGAAGGGGACCCGGTATCCATACTCGATTGAATCGCCTCGGGACCCCATCCGCGTCGTCGATGTAGATCCGCCGCGACGACTCTTGGTCATCCGGCCCACGACGTAGCCTTCGAGTCCTTTGAGCTTGCCCTCCAAGATCGTCAAACCATCGTGCGATAGCCCCACGGTGGGCGCCAATCGTCGTGGATTTGTCACGGCAGATGTCCTAGCATAAGGACTTAGTCGTGGAGCCATCGCTACGGGTTTACTTGCAGGGGTTAAAGCGGACGCAAAGACACGAGGGTTTTATACTAGTTCGGCCCCTTCGATGAAGGTAAAAGCCTACGTCTAGTTGTGATGGGATTGATGTAGTCTCGATGGCTAGGGAGCAAATAAGCTTCGCCTAGGCTCGAGTTGTGGTTGTCTGTCCTTGAACCGCCGCCGGTCGCCCCTTATATACACAGTGACGCCGTCGGTTCAGAGAGTCCCAACCGTTCATACTCGTATCCCGGTTGGTATCTCTCTATTCCTAACTTACAATACAAGTCATACATCAGGCCGGTTTACGGCTACAAGTTCTAAACCGACTATAGGCCGTGGGCCTTTCTGCGGTTACACCACTATCGGAACTAACCCGGCCCAAGCTGGCCGGTTTACACCTAGTGGTAATATCCCCAACAGTGGTCGTCTAGAAGTTTTGGTCGGTGAAAGACTCCATGGGCTCATAATCATGATCCCTAGCATCATCCACACTGTCTTCATCCTCGTCACTGCTTTCATCTTCATCATTGTCCGCGTCTGTGTCATCTAGTATGATGTAGTCGTCTTCATGTATATGCACGTCACGTTCTTGTTTCACCACGGGTATTCCTAGCTTCTTCTTTAGGTCTTCATTCTTCTCCAGTAGCACAGCAATTTCCTCTTCATATCCATCGCGGGTTGCCTTGAGTTCCTCTTCTAGCTCGATATTCCTGGTCATCACCTTCTTGGTCTACCCCAGGAAGGTACTTCGTGACTTCCTTCAAGTGTCGTCCGAAAGGGGTGTCATCATCCGGCTGAGTGAACGTGTTCCTGGGGTCCGACATCTATAGAGTAGAAATAGAGGAGGATTAGAAATGAATAGAGAAGAGTATCCTGTGGCTTTTCCTAGTGGTTGCATCCTACAGTTAGTGTGTGCTCTAATACCATCTTCTAGCGACCCGATCCCAATGGATCGAAGTCTCTGTACATAAGTGTCATCCCTGGATTGGTATGCTAACACACACAATACTCCAGGAATTATAACAGAGTTCAATCACACACTTATTACATTGAGGTCCTCATAAAGAGTATTTATAACAAAAATAATATGGTTGAAGGCCATCTAAATAAAGTAACTACGGAAGCTTCCAAGATAAATGAGTCCATCAACTCCAGGACATAACTGAGTGCATGACAACAACCTAGCGCACCTTATTCGTCGTCGGAAAACTCTGCAACATGAGGTGTCGCAGCCATGTAAGGTTAGCACATGGAATATGCTGGCAGAGTCACACTGTAGAGCAAATGAATAAAAGATACTATATCTACATGCATATTTGGCTGGTGGAGGCTCTAAGTTTAATTTTGCATAAAGCTAATTTCTCTCTACAATAAAGGAATAAATTTTATTTACTACCAAGTTTATGCCATTATTGAGAAGGTCCTTCCAACTCAAATCCCAAAATTATCCAAGTAATAAACAATTAAACCCAATACATTAATTAAAAAGGGTGATGAGATCAACAAAATATTCCTACGTGTCACCAAGATCTATCTATGGAGAAACCAGCAACGAGGGGAAGGAGAGTGCATCTACATACCCTTGTAGATTGCTAAGCGGAAGCGTTCAAGAGAACGGGGTTGAAGGAGTCGATCGTCGTGATCCAAATCACCGAAGATCCTAGTGCGAACGGACGGCACCTCCGCGCTCAACACACGTGACAGCCCGGTGACGCCTCCCATGCCTTGATCCAGCAAGGAGAGGGAGAGGTTGAGGAAGACTCCATCCAGCAGCAGCACGACACGGCGTGGTGGTGGTGGAGGAGCGTGGCATCCCTGCAGGCTTCGCCAAGCACCGCGGGAGAGGAGGACTTGGGAGAGGGAGGTTGCGCTGAACTCGTGTGAAGCTCCCATGCACCTCCCCACTTTATATAGGGGTGGAGGGCTGGTTTCTTGCCCTCCAAGTCCATTGGGGCGTTGGCCAAGGTGGGAGGAAAGAAATCCCATCATTTCCTTCCCCATCGATTGTTATCCCCCTTTTAGGGATCTTGATCTTATCCCTTGGGATATGATCTTATTCCTTCTAAGGGGGATCTTGGTGCGCCTTGACCAGGGGTGTGGGGCCTTGCCCCACTACCCCACGTTCATGTGGGTCCCCCATGCAGGTGGGCCCCACCCGAAACCTTCTAGAACCTTCCGGTACAATACCGAAAAATCCGAACATTTTCGGTGGCCAAAATAGGACTTCCATATATAAATCTTTACCTCCGGACCATTCCGAACTCCTCGTGACGTCAGGGATCTCATCCGGACTCAACAACATTCGATAACCACATACAAACTTCCTTTATAACCCTAGCATCATCGAACCTTAAGTGTGTAGACCCTACGGGTTCGGGAGACATGTAGACATGACCGAGACGTTCTCCGATCAATAACCAACAGCGGATCTGGATACCCATGTTGGCTCCTACATGTTCCACGATGATCTCATCGGATGAACCACGATGTCAAGGACTCATCGATCCGTATACAATTCCCTTTGTCTAGCGGTATTATACTTGCCCGAGATTCGATCGTCGGTATACCGATACCTTGTTCAATCTCGTTATCGCAAGTCTCTTTACTCGTTCCGCAACACATCATCCCGTGATCAACCCCTTGGTCACATTGTGCACATTATGATGATGTCCTACCGAGTGGGCCCAGAGATACCTCTCCGTTACACGGAGTGACAAATCCCAGTCTCGATCCGTGTCAACCCAACAGACACTTTCGGAGATACTGTAGTGCACCTTTATAGTCACCCAGTTACGTTGTGACGTTTGATACACCCAAAGCACTCCTACGGTATCCGAGAGTTACACGATCTCATGGTCTAAGGAAGAGATACTTGACATTGGAAAAGCACTAGCAAACGAACTACACGATCTTTGTGCTATGCTTAGGATTGTCTTGTCCATCACATCATTCTCCTAATGATGTGATCCCGTTATCAACGACATCCAATGTCCATAGTCAGAAACCATGACTATCTGTTGATCACAACGAGCTAGTCAACTAGAGGCTCACTAGGGACATATTGTGGTCTATGTATTCACACGTGTGTTATGATTTCCGGATAATACAGCTTATAGCATGAATAAAAGACAATTATCATGAACAAGGAAATATAATAATACTTTTATTATTGCCTCTAGGGCATATTTCCAACAGTCTCCCACTTGCACTAGAGTCAATAATCTAGTTCACATCGCCATGTGATTAACACTCACAGGTCACATCGCCATGTGACCAACATCCAAAGAGTTTACTAGTGTCACTAAACTAGTTCACATCATCATGTGATTAAGACTCAATGAGTTCTGGGGTTTGATCATGTTTTGCTTGCAAGAGAGGTTTTAGTCAACGGGTCTGCAACATTCAGATCCGTATGTACTTTGCAAATCTCTAGGTCATTCTGTAAATGTTGCTTCCACGCTCCACTTGGAGCTATTCCAAATGGTTGCTCCACTATACGTATCCGGTTTGCTACTCAGAGTCACTCGGATAGGTGTTAAAGCTTGCATCGATGTAACCCTTTACGCCGAACTCTTTATCACCTCCATAATCGAGAAACATGTCCTTATTTACTCCAAGGACAATTTTGACCGCTGTCCAATGATCCATTCCTGGATCATTCTTGTACCCCTTGACTGACTCATGGCAAGGCACACTTCCGGTGCGGTACATAGCATAGCATACTATAGAGCCTATGTCTGAAACATAGGGGATGACATTCTTCCTTTCTCTCTTTTCTGCCGTGGTCGAGCTTTAACTCTTAACTTCATACCTTACATCGCAGGCAAGAACTCCTTCTTTGACTGATCCATCTTGAACACCTTCAAGATCATGTCAAGGTACGTGCTCATTTGAAAGTACTATTAAGCATTTTGATCTATCTTATAGATCTTGATGCTTATTATTCAAGTAGCCTAATCCAGGTTTCCATTGAAAAACACTTTTCAAATAACCCTATATGCTTTCCAGAAATTCTACATCATTTCTGATCAACAATATGTCAACAACATATACTCATCAGAAATTCTATAGTGCTCCCACTCACTTCTTTGGAAATACAAGTTTCTCATAAACTTTGTATAAACAAAATTCTTTGATCATCTTATCAAAGCACATATTCCAACTCCGAGATGCTTACTCCAGTCCTTAGAAGGATCGCTGGAGCCAGCATACCTTTTAGCATCCTTAGGATCGACAAAAACTTTCGGATTGTATCACATACAACCTTTCCTTACGAAGACTGGTAAGGAAACTCGTTTTGACATCCATCTGCCAGATTTCATAAATGTAGCTAATGCTAACATGATTCCGACGGACTTAAGCATCGCTACGGATGAGAAAATCTCACCGTAGTCAACTCCTTGAACTTGTGAAAAACTCTTCGCCACAAGTCGAGCTTCATAGACGGTGACATCACCGTCCACGTCCGTCTTCTTCTTAAAGATCCATTTATCTCAATGACTTGCCGATCATCGGGCAAGTCCACCAAAGTCCATGCTTTGTTCTGATACATGGATCCTATCTCGGATTTCATGGCTTCTAACCATTTGTCGGAATTTGGGCCCACCATTGCTTCTCCATAGCTCGTAGGTTCGTTGTTGTCTAGCAACATGACCTTCAAGACAGGATTACTGTACCACTCAAGCAAGACGCATCCTTGTCACCCCACGAGGTACGGTAGTGACTTGATCCAAGTTTCATGATTGCTATCATAAGCTTCTACTTCAATTGGTGTAGGTGCCACAGAACAACTTCACGTGCCCTCGCTACACACTAGTTGTAGTGACGGTTCAATAACCATATCAAGTCTCCACCATCCTCCCACTCAACTTTTCGAGACAAACTTTTCCTCGAGAAAGGACCCGATTCAAGAAACAATCCCTATTGCTTTCGGATCTGAATTAGGAGGTAGACCCAACTGTTTTGGGTGTCCTATGAAGATGCATTTTATCCGCTTTGGGTTCGAGCTTATCAACCTGAAACTTTTTCACATAAGCGTCGCAGCCCCAAACCTTTAAGAAATGACAGCTTAGGTTTCTCTAAACCATAGTTCATACGGTGTCATCTCGACGGAATTACGTGGTGCCCTATTTAAAGTGAATGTGGTTGTCTCTAATGCCTAACCCATAAACGATAGTGGTAATTCGATAAGAGACATCATGGTACACACCATATCCAATAGGGTGCAATTATGATGTTCGGACACACCATCAAACTATGGTGTTCCAGGCGGTATTAATTGTGAAACAATTTCCACAATGTCTTAATTGTGTGCCAAACTCGTAACTCAGATACTCATCTTTATGATCATATCATAGACATTTCATCCTCTTGTCACGATGATCTTCAACTTCACTCTGAAATTACTTGAACCATTCAATAATTCAGACTTGTGTTTCATCAAGTAAATATACTCTACATCTACTCGAATCATCGTGAAGTAAGAACATAACGATATTCATCGATGCCTCAAAGACTCATTGGACTGCACACATCAAAATGTGTTACTTCCAATAAGTTGCTATCTTGTTCCATTTTGCTGAAAAACGAGGCTTTTTAGTCATCTTGCCCATGTGGTATGATTTGCATATCTCAAGTGATTCAAAATCAAGTGAGTCCAAACGATCCATCTGCATGGAGTTTCTTTCATGCGTATACATCAATAGACATGGTTCGCATGTCTCAAACTCTTCAAAACGAGCGAGTCCAAAGATCCATCAACATGGAGCTTCTTCATGCGTTTTATACCAATATGACTTACATGGCAATGCCACAAGTAAGTGGTACTATCATTACTATCTTATATCTTTTTGGCATGAAAATGTGTATCACTACGATCGAGATTCAATAAACCATTCCTTTAGGTGCAAGACCATTGAAGGTATTATTCAAATAAATAGAGTAACCATTATTCTCCTTAAATGAATAATCGTATTGCGATAGACATAATCCAATCATGTCTATGCTCAACGCAAACACCAAATCTCGATGGTAGAGGGAGCGTGCGATGCTTGATCACATCAACCTTGGAAACACTTCCAACATATATCGTCACCACCTTTAGCTAGTCTCCGATATTCCGTAGCTTTTATTTCGAGTTACTAAGACTTAGCAACCAAACCGGTATCTAATACCCTGGTGCTACTAGGAGTACTAGTAAAGTACACATTAACATAATGTATATCCAATATACTTCTATCGACCTTGCCAGCCTTCTCATCTACCAAGTATCTAGGGTAATTCTCGCTCGGTGGTGGTTCCCTTTATTACGTAGCACTTAGTCTCGGGTTTGGGTTCAACCTTGGGTTTCTTCACTGGAGCAGCAGCTGATTTGCCGCTTCATGAAGTATCCCTTCTTGCCCTTGCCCTTCTTGAAACTAGTGGTTTCACCAACCATCAACAATTGATGCTTCTTCTTGATTTCTACTTTCGCGGTGTCAAACATCGTGAATACCTCAAGGATCATCACATCTATCCCTGATATGTTATAGTTCATCACGAAGCTCTAGCAGCTTGGTGGCAATGACTTTGGAGAAACATCACTATCTCATCTGGAAGATCAACTCCCACTCGATTCAAGTGATTGTTGCACTCAGACAATCTGAGCACAGGCTCAACGATTGAGCATTTCTATCTTAGTTTGTAGGCTAAGAAAATCGTCGGAGGTCTCATACCTCTTGACGTGGGCACGAGCCTGAAATCTCAATTTCAGCCCTCGAAACATCTCATATGTTCCGCGACGTTTCGAAAACGTCTTTGGTGCCTCAACTCTAAACCCTTTAACTGAACTATCACGTAGTTATCAAAACGTGTATGTTTGATGTTCGCAACATCCACAAATGACGTTTGGGGTTCAGCACACTGAGCGGTGCATTAAGGACATAAGCTTTCTACTGTCCGCATAATCGCTACTGTCAACTTTCAACTATATTTTCTAGGAACATATCTAAACAATGGAACTAAAAGGCGAGCATACGACATAATTTGCAAAGATCTTTTGACTATGTTCAGATAATTAAGTTCATCTTATGAACTCCCACTCAGATAGACATCCTCTGGTCATCTAAGTGATTACATGATCCAAGTCAACTAGGCCGTGTCCGATCATCACGTGAGACGGACTAGTCATCATCGGTGAACATCTTCATGTTGATCGTATCTACTATCGACTCATGCTCGACCTTTCGGTCTCCGTGTTCCGAGGCCATGTCCGTACATGCTAGGCTCGTCAAGTTAACCCTAAGTGTTTTCGCTGTGTAAAACTGTCTTACACCCGTTGTATGTGAACGTAAGAATCCATCACACCCGATCATCACGTGGTGCTTAGAAGTTTATTTAACTGTAGCAACGGTGCACGTCGAGGAGAACACTTCTTGATATTTTGTAAGGATCATCTTATTTACTACTGTCGTCCTAAGTAAACAAGATGCATAAACATGATAAACATCAAATGCAATCAAATAGTGACATGATATGGCCAATATCATTTTGCTCCTTCTGATCTCCATCTTCGGGGCTCCATGATCCTCATCGTCACCGACATGACACCATGATCTCCATCATCATGATCTCCATCATCGTGTCTTCATGAAGTTGTCTCGCCAACTATTACTTCTACTACTATGGCTACCGGTTAGCAATAAAGTAAAGTAATTACATGGCGTTGTTCAATGACACGCAGGTCATACAATAAATCAAGACAACTCCTATGGCTCCTGCCGGTTGTCATACTCATCGACATGCAAGTCGTGATTCCTATTACAAGAACATGATCAATCTCATACATCACATATCATTCATCACATTCTTCTTGGCCATATCACATCACATAGCATACCCTGCAAAAACAAGTTAGACGTCCTCTAATTGTTGTTTGCATGTTTTACGTGGCTGCTATGGGTTTCTAGCAAGAACGCTTTCTTACCTCGCAAAACCACAACGTGATATGCCAATTGCTATTTACCCTTCATAAGGACCCTTTTCATTGAATCCGCTCCGACTAAAGTGGGAGAGATCGGCACCGCTAGCCACCTTATGCACGAAGTGCATGTCAATCGGTGGAACCTGTCTCACGTAAGAGTACGTGTAAGGTCGGTCCGGGCCGCTTCATCCCATAATACCGTCGAAACAAGATTGGACTAGTAACAGTAAGCATATTGAGCAAAATCAACGCCCACAACTACTTTGTGTTCTACTCGTGCAAAGAATCTACGCAATAGACCTAGCTCATGATGCCACTGTTGGGGAACGTAGCAGAAATTCAAAATTTTCCTACGTGTCACCAAGATCTATCTATGGAGAAACCAGCAACGAGGGAAGGAGAGTGCATCTACATACCCTTGTAGATTGCTAAGCGGAAGCGTTCAAGAGAACGGGGTTGAAGGAGTCGTACTCGCCGTGATCCAAATCACCAAGATCCTAGTGCCGAACGGACGGCACCGCCGCGCTCAACACACGTGACAGCCCGGTGGACGCCTCCCATGCCTTGATCCAGCAAGGAAGAGGGAGAGGTTGAGGAAGACTCCATCCAGCAGCAGCACGACGGCGCAGGCGTGGTGGTGGAGGAGCGTGGCAATCTGCAGGCTTCGCCAAGCACCGCAGGAGAGGAGGAGGACTTGGGAGAGGGGGAGGGCTGCGCCAGAACTTCGTGTGAAGCTCCCATGCACCTCCCCACTTTATATAGGGGTGGAGGGTCTGGTTTCTTGCCCTCCAAGTCCATTGGGGCGTTGGCCAAGGTGGGAGGAAAGAAATCCCATCATTTCCTTCCCCACCGATTGTTATCCCCCCTTTTTAGGGATCTTGATCTTATCCCTTGGGATATGATCTTATTCCTTCTAAGGGGGATCTTGGTGCGCTTGACCAGGGGTGTGGGGCCTTGCCCCACTACCACGTTCATGTGGGTCCCCCATGCAGGTGGGCCCCACTCCGAACCTTCTAGAACCTTCCGGTACAATACCGAAAAATCCCGAACATTTTCGGTGGCCAAAATAGGACTTCCCATATATAAATCTTTACCTCCGGACCATTCCGGAACTCCTCGTGACGTCCGGATCTCATCCGGACTCAACAACATTCAGTAACCACATACAAACTTCCTTTATAACCCTAGCATCATCGAACCTTAAGTGTGTAGACCCTACGGGTTCGGGAGACATGTAGACATGACCGAGACGCGTTCTCCGATCAATAACCAACAGCGGGATCTGGATACCCATGTTGGCTCCCACATGTTCCACGATGATCTCATCGGATGAACCACGATGTCAAGGACTCGATCGATCCGTATACAATTCCCTTTGTCTAGCGGTATTATACTTGCCCGAGATTCGATCGTCGGTATACCGATACCTTGTTCAATCTCGTTACCGGCAAGTCTCTTTACTCGTTCCGCAACACATCATCCCGTGATCAACCCCTTGGTCACATTGTGCACATTATGATGATGTCCTACCGAGTGGGCCCAGAGATACCTCTCCGCTTACACGGAGTGACAAATCCCAGTCTCGATCCGTGTCAACCCAACAGACACTTTCAGAGATACCTGTAGTGCACCTTTATAGTCACCCAGTTACGTTGTGACGTTTGATACACCCAAAGCACTCCTACGGTATCCGGGAGTTACACGATCTCATGGTCTAAGGAAGAGATACTTGACATTGGAAAAGCACTAGCAAACGAACTACACGATCTTTGTGCTATGCTTAGGATTGGGTCTTGTCCATCACATCATTCTCCTAATGATGTGATCCCGTTATCAACGACATCCAATGTCCATAGCCAGGAAACCATGACTATCTGTTGATCACAACGAGCTAGTCAACTAGAGGCTCACTAGGGACATATTGTGGTCTATGTATTCACACGTGTGTTATGATTTCCGGATAATACAGTTATAGCATGAATAAAAGACAATTATCATGAACAAGGAAATATAATAATACTTTTATTATTGCCTCTAGGGCATATTTCCAACATGGATCGAAGTCTCTGTACTTAAGTGTCATCCCTGGATTGGTATGCTAACACACACAATACTCGAGGAATTATAAAAGAGTTCAATCACACACTTATTACATTGAGGTCCTCATAAAGAGTATTTATAACAAAAATAATATGGTTGAAGGCCATCTAAATAAAGTAACTATGGAAGCTTCCAAGATAAATGAGTCCATCAACTCCAGGACATAACTGAGTGCATGACAACAACCTAGCGCACCTTATTCGTCGTCGGAAAACTCTGCAACATGAGGTGTCGCAGCCATGTAAGGTTAGCACATGGAATATGCTGGCAGAGTCACACTGTAGAGCAAATGAATAAAAGATACTATATCTACATGCATATTTGGCTGGTGGAGGCTCTAAGTTTAATTTTGCATAAAGCTAATTTTTCTCTACAATAAAGGAATAAATTTTATTTACTACCAAGTTTATGCCATTATTGAGAAGGTCCTTCCAACTCAAATCCCAAAATTATCCAAGTAATAAACAATTAAACCCAATACATTAATTAAAAAGGGTGATGAGATCAGCAAAATATTCACTTCCAGATACTCAATTTGTCCATAACCGGGGACACGGCTAACCATGATTAGTTTGTACACTCTGCAGAGGTTTGTGCACTTTTCCCCACAAGACTCGACCGCATCCATGATCGGAATATCGAGACATAGTCTTTCTGAAGCATTAACTCTTTACTATGGGTAGACCGGTACACCTACTTTCCCCTACATCTGCTAGTCTACCAGTGAAAGAGGTCACACAACTTACTCAACTATGCTAGAGCCCATAATGGCATGTGTCTGCACACGGAAGTTTCTAGGCATGAAATATCATATGATCCCTTTGAGCCTGGGTGGCGGACCTAGGGTAATCACACGGGTACACCGAGATTCCCATGGACAAGCACTGGTTTATCTAGGTGCCCCAAACAATCCACCCAGATGTGTATTAAAGTTGCCACCTTAATGTTGTCCAAAATTATTATCTCTCACAACTTGCATGAATCTCACAAACCAATCCCCGTCTACGAGCATGGCTAAGCAATGTATGAGCATAACATATATTCCCGGGGTGATCAAAGGTAATAGGTTCCTACCTCATGAACTACAACCAAACCACATGTTCCCAATCCTACTCATGCAAATATTTGAGCGGTAAAACTAATGCATAGTAAAACTGGGTATTGAAAAGTATGATCAAAGTGTAACTTCCCTTGCTGACGATCGGAAAATTCTAGGGATTCGTAGTAACAAGCTTCACACTCCGGAAAATCTATCGTAAACAAACAATAACATACATAACAAGCTTCAAAATATCGTATAGAGTTCGTATCGGTTTGGCTTCAACATATCGGATGTCGGATATTGGATGATATATCGGACGATATGGAGATATATCGGAGAAATCTTGTCTACCTTTTTTTCATGATTCTTGTTCAAAACATTTATGTTAGTAAAACAAAATGCATGATGTCAATGCTTTAACATGACACTTTTAGATTCCCAGTTTATTAACTTGTTTATTAAGATACTATTAAGGAAAGATTCACAAATCCTTACTCTATTATTAAAAGCAATACGAGATATATGCATTTGTGCTGAACATTGTGCACGACTTTGATAATATATAATGAAGTTGTAAATGCATAATATTATTTCACTGCATTCTAATAAATAACTGTTGTGATCTACATATCGTTCTATATCCGTGGACATATCGGGCTAGATATCGGCCATATTAGTCGATATCTCCGTCCATATCGGATGACATGTTTTAAAATGATATTTACAAATGATATGTTATGTTTATATCGGTGGAGCCCCAAAAGTGATATACCGGCCTATATATTGGTCGTATCAGCCTAGATTTAAAAGCTTGGTTGCCATCGAGGATAAAAAGATGGGGTTTATATCATATTGCTTGAGTTTATCCCTCTACATCATGTCATCTTGCCTAATGCGTTACTCTGTTCTTATGAACTTAATACTCTAGATGCATGATGGATAGCGGTTGATATGTGGAGTAATAGTAGTAGATGCAGACTCATTTTGGTCTACTTGTCACGGACGTGATGCCTATATACATGATCATGCCTAGATATTCTCATAACTATGCACTTTTCTATCAATTGCTCGACAGTAATTTGCTCACCCACTGTAATACTTATGCTATCTTGAGAGAAGCCACTAGTGAAACCTATGGCCCCCGGGTCTATTTTCCATCATATAAGTTTCCGATCTATGTTATTTTGCAATCTTTACTTTCCAATCTATATCATAAAAATACCAAAAATATTTATCTTATCTTATTATCTCTATCAGATATCACTTTCACAAGTGGCCGTGAAGGGATTGACAACCCCTTTATCACGTTGGTTGCGAGGTTATTGTTTGTTTGTGTAGGCACGAGGGACTTGCATGGAGCCTCCTACTGGATTGATACCTTGGTTCTCAAAAACTAAGGGAAATACTTACGCTACTTTGCTGCATCACCCTTTCCTCTTCAAGGGAAAACCAACGCAGTGCTCAAGAGGTAGCAGTGACCTCTATCTAGCCAGAAGTGCCGAACACTTTAATGGAAGCGCTGCGAGATGCTTCCATTGTTGAGGAACACCGTACCCTTATGGGTACGGTGGTTGAGAAGATTCAGTCCGTGAAGAGCGGAATTGCCGAAGCCTGCACAAGCCTTCTAACAGGCTTTGAGGTAAGCAATGCAATTATGTAAAAAGAATGTCATAGTATAGACAGTAGCCCCTGAGACATTGTATGGTGTTCGAAAAGAAAAGCCGAACAGAGGATCAAACAAGTTTCATAGGAGACTAACCAGATGAGTCAATGTGAACAAGCAGGCGTCGTTACTGGCTGCGACCTCTCATACTACTAAGGTTTCCGGACTGAAGTAGAGTCTGGAGCGGGCCAAGGAAGAGCTCGGCCGCGTGAAAAAGCAGCTAGAGGATAAACAGGGTATGCAATGACCTTCTGTATATCAGAAAGGACAGATGATTTGTAATGACCGTACTGCCATTTTATTTGTACGGGCGGCAACCGAGGTGGAGGCCCTCAAAAAGGGGCTGGCCGAGGCTAAAAAGAAAGCGGCAAAGGCGCAAGCCGCCCGTGAAAAACACGAGGCCGGTGTTAATGAGGTCCAGCAAGAGCTCCAGGACGCCGTTAAGAAATGCGAGTCCTTGGAGCGCGATATTGTGGATCGAGAGATCGAACTCGCCAAGGCTCGCCAGAACGCGCAAGATGCCCGGATGGAAGCCCAGGGCACCCTCCAGGAAATCCAAGAGGCCAAGAAAATTACGGCGGGTAAGGCCTTCATTATGCAAAAGGAAATATTTGAAGAAGAGGTATCTCTTACTAACCCGGATTTGGAGTTCTCCGGGGTCGTTTGCGAATCTGCCGTGCAGTGTTTCCGATGCTGCAGAGTTCTTCCGAGCCGAAGAGGGGAGCTCGACGGAGAAGTTGTTCTGGTCACAATACCTTGCGCCAGAACATCCGGTGCCCTTTAGCGATCAGCTAAAACAGTTGGTCAAACTGCATAGGGTGGCCAAATTGGCCATGAAGGATTTGATAGTCCGGTTGTGGCCTGCCGAATCCACACCCAGCAGCGACTTCGGGCTCGTGAAGCGGCTGGTCAATGCCTGCCCCCGGCTAGACGTCCTCAAGCGGTCGGTCTGCATCGAAGTTGCGCGGATGGCCTTCGCCCCTGTCAAAGTTCAGTGGGCGAAGATGGATGCCGTCAAGCTCGCGACCGAAGGACTGCCCGCTGGCAAGGATCACCGCACGCCCAAGCAGTATTTTGACGTTGTCCTGGAGGGATCCGCATTGTGGCAGAGCAATGTGCTAAGGATATTATCTTTGAATGAATACATTCATTTTATCCTGTCATGTACTATGAAACAAGGTTGGGATGTAATATAATGCTTGTTTTTATTTAAAATTTTACCTCATGTGCGGCCATTTTCATTGAATCTGAGAGTTGGCCAGTCGTCGGCTTCAGCCCCCATGTAGTTAGTATGGGGGTGTTCGGGATGGAATCTAAACACTCTTGATCCAAAGGTTTGGTCATTGAAGGTGTTTAGCGCAACGAACTAGGCAATCGGACTATGTGGCTTTATCACCCTCACTTAGCCATAGGAGTTTGACAATAGAAATTTAGGCGTAACCCCTAGTATTCGTCAGTCCGAACTTGGAGTGCTGTAAACACCAGATCGGATAAAAACTGATTCATCGCATAGTGCTAAAAAAATCACAAAAGATTTGTAACCTCTCGAACAGCTGACCGCCTCACGCCGCATCATGACAGTCGGTTTTCGGCTTTCTCTACTGAGGTGCTCATCTGCATAAACCAGGACACAATCGTGGTAGTTCTCCCTTTACAACCCTAGCCGATATAGCGGAACATAAGGTAGTAAGCACAGGAGTCGGGAAACCCAACTATTGACCAAAGACATGATTCGGAGCCGATGCATATAATGCTAAAGTTCGGGGTGCCGAACTATACTGTAAAAATGTGTTCGGACTTTGTTGCCGTATTATGGGGCGTAATGAAGCCCCTGGCGAATTAAGGCGTACCAGAGTGTACAAGTGCAATTGATAAGAATATCAAAAATGTAGTAATAGGCTAATGCCGCAGAAATTGGGCCACAAACTATTTTCCATTATAGTTTGATTAATACGTCAAAGCGTATTTGTACATGTAGTGTGTTAAGCAACAGGGCTATTTAACATGCCACGACCAAGGGAGAGCTGCGTGCGGGTCATTAAAACAGGCATAACGATCGTTTAAAGAGACCACCTGGAAATTCCCTTATACGTCAATGTTTCTTGCCGTCTTGGTGTATCCGTCCTTTGATAGGTCCGATAATCAGGCCACCAGGAAAAGCCTGGGGAACAAAGAAACCTGAAAATAAAAAAATAAAAAGTGAAAGTATGTGGGTCCAGGGGAGGTTGAGCCGTATTATGGACCGCGATCTACCTGTGCCTCTGTCTATGCCCATGGTATTTTGAGTGCGTAGTTATGTACGTGCGGTACGAATGCCGCCGTTTGGTCGGGACTGGGATGGAGGACGAATTGGTAGTCAAGCTCTTGACGAGCTAGACTATCCTGCTGCAGAGTCGTTCGGACTCGTTTGACAGTGTCCGGGAGCTTGGCCGCCGAATTAATGTTCTGCCTAAAAAGGCCGCTCTGTGCTTCTGTTGCGAGGGCAGCGGTGTGCTCCTCGGTAAAGAGGGAGCGTTCCGTGTTTCCATTGACTGTTATGACACCGCGTGGTCCGGGCATCTTGAGCTTGAGATAAGCATATTGTGGCACCGCATTGAATCGAGCGAATGTGGTTCGTCCGAGCAGTGCGTGATAGCCACTGCGGAAGGGGGTGATATCGAAGATCAACTCTTCGCTTCGGAAGTTGCCCGGGGATCTGAAGACCACCTCCAGTGTGATTGAGCCCGTACAGTGGGCCTCTACACCTGGTATAACTCCTTTAAAGGTAGTTTTTGTGGGCTTGATCCTGGATGGATTGATGCCTATTTTGCACATCAGATCCTCGACACAAAGAGGTTCGAACATTGACCGCCCATGAGGACTCGCATGAGGTGGAATCCATCAATAACTGGGTCGAGGACCAATGCGGCTGAACCGCCATGACGGATACTGGTCGGATGGTCCCTGTGATCGAAGGTGATCGGGCAGGATGACCATGGGTTGAACTTTGGGGCGACTGGCTCCATCGCGTAGACGTCCCTGAGCGCGCGCTTGCGCTCCCTCTTGGGGATATGGGTAGCGTACATCATGTTCACCATTTTAACTTCGGGGGAAACTTCTTCTGTCCCCCTATGTTTGGTGGCCGGGGCTCCTCGTCATCGTCCTTGCTTTGCAACCCCTTCTCCTTGTTCTCGGCATTTAACTTGCTGGCCTATTTAAAAAAAACAGTCTCTATTGGTATGATTGGCTAGTTTATCAGGAGTGTCATGGATTTGACATGGACATCGAGTATGCGGTCCAAGCTGGACGAGCCCGGATTTTTTCTTTTATATGGCTTCTTCCGCTGACCGGACTTAGAGCCACTGAATCCGGCGTTGACCGTCGTGTCCTTGGTGTTGTCACCATTGCTTCGACGCTTGTGTCTGTTGCGTCGGGGCTTGCAGTTGCTATTTCTGGCTTTAGAAGTGCCAGGTTCGCTTGTATTGTTATTGCTACAGGCTGGCCAGCTATCCTCGCCCGCGCAGAAGCGGGTCATAAGCGTCGTGAGGGCTGCCATAGACTTCGGCTTTTCTTGCAGTACAAAAAAAATACACTTCTGTGATGATACGTGTTTGTCACAGTAGGTCGCGTTTTTTGTCATGCATGTACATCCATGATGATTTTAAGACAGAATAAAGATAGTCATACCTGTGCTGTCGTAGAAGTGTTCCATGACATTACCAAAATTATCATCACAGAAGTGTCCACTTACATGACAATAAATCGCGCATCACAGAAGTGCTTTCGTCAAGGGTGACCGACACGTGGCATCCACCGTAACGGAATGTCGTTAAGCTATCGGGTCGGGTTTGGATCCGATAACCCGTTAATAGCCCCGACCAATGGGGATTTTCCACATGTAAAATCATCATTGGCTGGAGGAAACACGTGTCGGCTCATCATTGGGACAGATGTCATCCACTCATTGGACGGAAGGCGCCTACGATATGTCGACACGTGGCACGGCCCAACAGAGGCCCATTCCTGTGAAAAGGCCAGCCCGTTTGACTTGGTCAAAAAGTGGCGGGCCGGCCCATGGAAAGCATGTTAACGGCCTGATCACATATAGCCCATTTAAAGCCCGCTAATGTAACGCCCCGGATTCGATGCGCCAGGTGTCCGTCAGTTATTCGCCGTCCTTGCCATGTCATGTGCTTGCGTGTTTCACTTTGCCATGTCATCATCTGCATTTCATATCATGTCATCATGTGCATCTCATGTTGCATACATGTTCGTTTCATGCATCCGAGCCTTTTCCTCGTTGTCCGTTTTGCAATCCGGCACTCCTATGTTCCCCGGCGTCCCCTTTTGTCTTCTGTTGTGAGCGGGTATTAAACTTTCTCGGAATGGCCCGAGGTTTGCCAAGCGGCCTTGGTATACCACCGGTAGACCGCCTGTCAAGTTTCGTGCCATTTGGAGCTCGTTTGATACTCCAACGGTTAACCGGGTAACCGCAAAAGCCTCTTTTGTTGCAGCCCAACACCCCTTCCACAGTGGTCCAAAACCCACCAAACTCCTCTCCATGCTCTCGGTCGTTCGATCACGATCGCGTGGCCGAAAACCGCACCTCATTTGGACTCTCCTAGCTCTCTCTACCTATAAATAAGTGACCCCCCCTCCAAATTCGCGGATGATTTCCCCCTAACCCTAGCCCCGCTCCTCTCCGCGCCGCCGGACACGTCCGACCTGGACCATACGCGTCCGCCCGCCGCCGCCTGGCCAATCCACGGCCGCCACGTGGCTCGCCCGGCCGCCCCAGCGCCGCCTGCCCACGCCCGCCGCTGCCCATGCCCGGCCCCCGCCGCTCCCGCGCCCGCCGGCTCCGCCGCCGCCGCCCGGAAGGCTGCCGCCCGCGCCGGCGCGCGCCACGCGCCTGCCGCGCCTCCGCCGCCGTCGGCGCCGCCGCCGACAGGCTCCGCGCCCTCGGCGGGCGCGCCCTCGGCGCCGTCCGTCCGCCGCCCGCCGAACGCGCCGCCGCGACCGCCGCCCGACCAGCGCCGCCGCTGCCGCCTCCCGCCGCGATCCGCGGGCAGACCGGATCTGGTCGGCCCCGGCCTCCTCCGGCCATACCCGCTCGCTCCGGCCACTGCGAGCTCGCCGGAGCTCCGGCCAGCGGATCTGCACCGCCCCGACCCCGGACGCCCTTGTTCCACCAACCAAATGCATCCCCGTCCCGATCCACTACGTCCCGGGACCTTCTCGTCCAGTTTTCACGGGGTAAAATTCATCTAAGTCCCTAAATTTTGTCACCATCATGCTATGTTCATCGCATCACATCTCTGCATCCGTAGCTCCGTTTTGCGCGTGTAATATGTAAAATTGTTAATCTCGACGAGTAGATCATTTCATTCCATTGCATCATTTTCATTTGAGCTCATCTTGATGCCCGAAATGCTGTTGGAAGAGTGCATGTTGATGTTAATCTGCTGAAACTGTTATAACTTGCTCATTTATCATTTTTGCCATGATTGATGTGTGCATCCTATGAGGTTGATGTCTACATGAATGTTGATCTATGCCATGCCATCTTTCCAAGGGTGTCAACCATGTATTTTTGTGAGTTGTGTGCTGAGTGTATCAAGCTTGCTAAGTAGGGTAGTTGCTGTAGCTGTTTTCCTGACAGATTCTGTTATATTTTGTTGCTATGTTAACATGCTTCTACTAATCATTCTATGCATAATCTGGAGATGCTCTATAAACATGTTTTGATCTACATGTCATGCTCTATCCATTCATGCCCTTGGTTGCAATTATAGCTTGCTGGAACATGTTCATTTCTTGTTCCAAAGTTGCTTGAAAATGTTGCTGTCAGCCTGTTAACATTAAGTTCACTTGTTCCCATGTGTTTTCCTAGTGATCCATGTATCCTATGACCTTGCTCTTGCCATGTATAGCTTCATAAACATGTCTTCTTGCTGTTGGTTGCCTTGCCATGCTATGTTTTCCTCTGTGGTGAGTGGTTCAAGCTCACGAACATGCCTACTTATTGTTGTTCCTGCCATGTTTAAATCTGTAATATAACTTGCCATGTTTACATGGGTGCCATCATATTTTCCGTGCCTTTTTGGCTTATGGTCAGTAAGGGACTTTTGATCTATGCTATTAGTAGATTCATGCCATGCCTTTGTTTTCCATGATATGTTCTTGTAACATATTATTTGATAGCTCTAAACATTGCAACCTGATGTTATTTCTGCTAAAGCCTGTAACTGTTATTATGTGCAATATCTCCATGTCTTTTTGAGCATGTTCTAGTTGTTTCTGGAGATAGCTCAGTGTTCATGTTTTGTTATGCTTTACGTGTACTTCATGCCCATGTATTTTGTTATTATGTTGGGGTGCTGTAGCATGTTGTTTTGATGCTTGCAATATGCCTAGTTGCTGTTATGGACAGATTGTTGCTATGACTTGTATAGTGCGCATGTGTTGCACCGTTGCTCCGTTTTGAGTGTGTTCTATATGAAACTTGCTTGTTTTTGCATGTAGCTTCATATTATCATGTTGCATCCTTGTTTTGGTGTGTTTGCTTGATGTTTGAGTGCATTTTGCATCAATGCCATGTTTAACTTGTTTTGCTCATATCTTCTAGGCCGTAGCTCCGAATCTAATGAACTTTATATGTAACATGACTAGAATTTCGTGTAGATCCTCTTGGTGCTCTTTAACTTGCTGTTTAACAACTTGAACATAAGGTTTATTCAGTTCTGGACCAATTTCGAAATATGCATATGAGGACTTACCGGAATTGTTATATGTTGTTCCCGGCCTCATTTAAACTTGCCTTGATGTGTTGTTCTTGTTTGCATCATCTCTTGCCATGAGTAGCTTCATGTAGCCTTGTCATGCATCATGCTTGTTGAGCATCATGCCTTGTCCATGTGTGGTGCGTTTACCTATGTTGTGTGCTTCTTCCTGTTAGTTCATGTTTCGTTGCGATCGTGAGGATTCGTTCGTCTACGATTGGTTCGGCTTCATCCGTTCGTCTCCTTCATGGACTCGTTCTTCTTCCTAGCGGGATTTCAGGCAAGATGATCGCTACCCTGGATCTCACTACTATCATTGCTATGCTAGTTGCTCCGTTCTATCGCTATGCTGCGCTACCTATTACCTGTTTATCAAGCCATCCCATATTGCCATGAACCCCTAACCTTTGACACCATTCCTAGCAAACCATTGATTGGCTATGTTACCGCTTTTGCTCAGCCCCTCTTATAGCGTTGCTAGCTGCAGGTGAAGTTGAAGATTTCTCCATGGTGGACAGGGTTTTGTTGGGATATCACAATATCTCTTATATTATTAATGCATCTATATATTTGGTAAAGGGTGGAAGGCTCGGCATTATGCCTGGTGTTTTGTTCCACCCTTTCCGCACTAGTTTCCGTCATACCGGTGTTATGTTCCCGGATTTTGCGTTCCTAACGCGGTCGGGTGATTTATGGGACCCCCCTAACAGTTCGCTTTGAATAAAACTTGTCCAGCAAGGCCCAACCTTGGTTTTACCATTTGCCTCACCACCACCTACCTTTTCCCTTGGGAGTAATTAACCCAAGGGTCATCTTTATTTTAGCCCCCCCGGGCCAGTGCTTGTCTAAGTGTTGGTCCGAAACGAGCAACCTGCGGGGCCACCACGGGGCAACTCGAGGGCTGGTTTTACTCGTAGCTTGACTTATCCGGTGTTGCCCTGAGAACGAGATATGTGCAGCTCCTATCGGGATTGTCGGTGCATCGGCGGCTTTGCTGGTCTTGTTTTACCATTTTGAAATGTCTTGTAAACCGGGATTCCGAGACCGATCGGGTCTTCTGGGAGAAGGTCTATTCTTCGTTGATCGCGAGAGCTTGTCATGGGCTAAGTTGGGACACCCCTGCAGGGTTTAAACTTTCGAGAGCCGTGCCCACGGTTATGTGGCAGATGGGAATTTGTTAATGTCTGGTTGTAGATAACTTGGCACCAGATCCGAAATAAAACGCATCAACCGAGTGTGTAGCCGTGATGGTCTCTTCTCGGCGGAGTCCGGGAAGTGAACACGGTTTCTTGGGTTATGTTTGACGTAAGTAGGTGTTCAGGATCACCTCTTGATCATTGCTTGCTTCACGACCGTTCCGCTTGTTTCTGTTCTCGCTCTCATTTGCGTATGTTAGCCACCATACTTGCTTAGTCGCTGGTGCAACCTCACCACTTTACCCCTTCCTTTCCCTTTAAGCTTTGCTAGTCTTGATACCCATGGTAATGGGATTGCTGAGTCCTCGTGGCTCACGGATACTTCCAAAACCAGTTTGCGTGTGCCTTTGTTACCGAAAGCGGTGGCGCAACCAAGCTCAAGGAGGAGCTCGGTGAAGATCTTGCCCTTTGTGTTGTTTCGTTCTAGTTGATCGAGAGTGGAGCCTGTTGGGGTCGATCGGGACCTTTGTCGCATTTGGGGTTCTTCTTTTATTTTGGTTTCGTAGTCGGACCTTGATTGTATCTGGATGATGTAATGCTTTATTCATGTAATTGTGTGAAGTGGCGATTGTAAGCCAACTATGTATCTCCTTCCTTATGTATTACATGGGTTGTGTGAAGATTACCTCACTTGCGACATTGCTTTCAATGCGGTTTTGCCTCTAAGTCATGCTTCGACACGGGAGATATAGCCGCATCGAGGCGTTACAAGTTGGTAATCGAGCCTTCCCGACCTTAGGAGCCCCACCGCTTGATCGCTTTTAGCGGCCGAGTTGTGTCTAGAAAATGTTTTGAGTCATTTAGGATTATATATATCGGAGAGTTAGGAATTCTTTTTACTCCTCGGTCCTTAAATCGCTCTGGTAAGGCATCCCGTAGAGTTTTGACTCTTCTCTTCTCAAATTTCACTAAAAAATTTTTAGGATCACGCGGGTATCTTGGAATCGTTCGATGGTTTTATGATGAGAACATTGTCTTGGTGCCTCTGTCGGGGTTTAGTGGAAGTGTCCCGGGAGTTGAGCTCGAGGTGTTATCGTCATAATTTTATCGTTGCAGTTCGGAATACCGAGTTTAGCGCCGACATCGAAAATCTCTTTTATGCAGTTGTTGGTGAGATAACCCCGATAACCCAGTACTGAGGTGAGTACGGGAGTATTGCCATGACTTGTATAACGGATGCTTTTCGAAGGTTGAGGTACACGATTTCCAAAGGTTTCTTGGTTATGTGTTGACGGATGGATACAGCTTGGATGTAGGTATTGTTAGTTTGGGTGAGATATATTGCTTCCCCTGTATCCCCAACACCAGATTGCATAACCAGAAAGTTTCGGGAGTTTTATAGGTGGGAATTCAAGTAGCTCCTAGAATATCTTTCCGACAGATGCATGATATGGGATTGGGTAAATCTCTATCATATGTTTGTTTCGGGCTTATTCTGCAAGCCAAATCCTTTGTTTTGTTTTATTTGTGGTATTCGAGTTGCTTCAATGTCAAGTGTTGATTCTATACCTTTCCTAAATGGTGTACTCATATTTCTATGGGAGTACTAATCCTTCTTGATCATCGAGGTCGTCATGTTAATTCTTTTCCAACCGGCGTGCTTCTCTTCAAGTGGATCCCATCATTTTTCCCATCCGCAAGATCAAATCTAAGTTTTCTCAACGGTGTTTGTTTCATCCGTCCCAAGTTTCCTTTGTTTTCCCGCCCTCCCACCCCTTTTCTTCAAGGACACAGATTTCTTAATCAAGTATCCATTTATTCATGTGAAGTCTCTTCATTCTTTTCAATCAATGTTCTTATCCGGTGATTTCCCATGAAGATGCTCAACAGCTTCAAGTTCATCATCCTTCACTGTTGTCTCTTCTCCGGTGGATCCTATTCAAGCTTTCGATATTCATCATATTCCTTTCCTCGTTTCTAATGCTTTCTCATATCGATGCACCTCTTAATCATTCACTTCTTCCTATTCATTTGTTCTGGAGTGCTGAAGATATCTCACAAGACTTGCGTTTACATTCTCAATCCTTTCAAGATATTTCGAGGTTGTTATCTCATTCAAGCCATTTAATTCAACCGGTGCAATCCCCTCTTTCAATCATTTTCAACGGTGTTTTCTTTTGAGTGGGCCCTAACCCACAGGTCTTTTCCCAGGATCTTACGTGACTCTTCTAATTATTCCGGAGCTATTCCCAAATTCTGTTAAAAGTGTGACAAAAGGATGAATTTTCATCAGTCACATGCCTTCTCCAAGATCTTTCAAATTATTTTTCATTATTGGCTCAACAACCTTGTTTTTTTTCATTCTCCCGGAGTATCTCATACAATTCATGGTGGTTCTCATCTTCATTCTCAACATGTAAAGACCGAAGAAGGATTTCTCTTAAATCTTGTCCGTTCTCTTGAAGATTCATGGTTCTAGCTTCATGCTATCCTCATAATTGTTTTGATTGTGACAATTCTTTTCTTACCATCCGGAGCATTAGTTGTTTCCATTTCTTTCCTCCGAAGGCCATCATGCCATAATTCTTCATTCTCAGTGTGTAGCTATCGTTCTCCAAATCCTATCAATGAATCGTTCAAATATCCTCTAATCAGTTCATGATCTCTTCGTTCTTAGGTATCTAAATCCCCTCAAGTATCTTCATTCGTTTTCCAATTCTTCCCGGTGAATTGTGCCTTTGCTACGTTCATTTTCAATTCTTACGGTGGTTATTTCAAGATCTCTCTTCCTTGTTCATCATATTAATCCATTCGTTTGTTTCAATCCTACCGGTGGTTCATGAAGACTTCCTCAAGTTTTGCGCTATATCCCTCTTAATCCTTTCTACGGGAATAAGTAGTATGCCAAATCCGTTGCTCTCATCAATTTAAATTGGTGAAGGATTTGCATAACGTAATTCTTATTATTGTTTCATCCAAGTGATCTAGTTTCTGCTTTCCATCGTGGTTCATCATGTCACATTCTCGGTTCTAAGATGTTCATCTTTCTTTTCGGAGTTCCAAGCTCTCTCAATTATCTCGTCGTGAAGCTCCATCTAAATCATTGCAAGGATTCACCTTGTGTTTTAAACTTCTCTTTCTTTGTATCATCCTTTTATTACCGGAGTTCTTAATGGAGGCTCTACATGGTGGTTCATCAAGGATTCTTTTCATTCCTCAATTGTTCTTCAAGATTTCTCTCGAAGTTATGATCCGCTAAGCTATAATCAAAATTAAACAGGGTGCCCAACACTTGCTTTGTTTTGAGAAGCTCAAGTATTCTTCATCTTGCATTCCAAAGTGCAATTCTTTCTACCTTATCTTTTGAGGTGGTGTTATTTCACTCTTGACAATTTCCATTCATGTTTCATGATTCATATGTTGTCAAGAATGAGGTATTTTAAATCCATCAATCTCTTCTTTGGAGTTATCTTGGTATAGATTTCACCTAAAGCCTTCCCTAAGGAATATTGCTATTTGTGGTGCTTATCAATGATCCAAGTTATATCTCTATCATCTTGGTGAAGCAGTTTTCATCTCTTCATTGATCTCAAGCAAGCAATTGACTTTGATAGTGGCAGAATTTCACCTCAAGTTTTGAGATGTTTACATGAGCCCACAACAAGCTTATGCTTCTCGTTGTTGATTTTCCAACAACTCCATTCGATTCTTCTTTGCAAGGATGCTTTCCAAGTTCACTTGTGGCAAAAGTTGTCATTTTCTTCTCCGTCCCTTTATCCCAATGGTCTAACTTCTATTCTTTCGTTATGGAGGCATTGTGATGTTGTGCTCTTCACCCATCACCTCGTTTTGTGAGAATCATGTTCTTTTCTTTCTTATCCATTTAACCGGAGTGTTGTATCATCTCTTCAATATCTTTTCATCTCATCAATTTTTCTTCTCTTTTCTACCGGAGTGCTGTCCAAATTCTGCCAGTCTTGCTCCTTGGCTATCTCATTATACCGATGTGGTCATATTCTTTTCGTTCGTGAAGCTCTTATTTCCATGTCTTTCAACCTTCAAATTCTCGTAATACTCCTTGTTCCTCTTCTCTACCGGATTGTTTGCAATCTCGTTCATCTCTGTTGTACTCTTTCTTTTAAATTGCTCAACCTCTCAAGGTTCATGGTTTCACTCGTTGGTCAAAGAAGCAACTTAGTTTTACCTCTTCTCTTTCTCTTCTGTTTCTCTCCGGTGCCATCCTAGATCTTGGGACGATATCCTCTCGTAGTGGTGGAGTGTTGTAACGCCCCGGATTCGATGCGCCAGGTGTCCGTCAGTTATTCGCCGTCCTTGCCACGTCATGTGCTTGCGTGTTGCACTTTGCCATGTCATCATCTGCATTTCATATCATGTCATCATGTGCATCTCATGTTGCATACATGTTCGTTTCATGCATCCGAGCCTTTTCCCCGTTGTCCGTTTTGCAATCCGGCACTCCTATGTTCCCCGGCGTCCCCTTTTGTCTTCTGTTGTGAGCGGGTATTAAACTTTCTCGGAATGGCCCGAGGTTTGCCAAGCGGCCTTGGTATACCACCGGTAGACCGCCTGTCAAGTTTCGTGCCATTTGGAGCTCGTTTGATACTCCAACGGTTAACCGGGTAACCGCGAAAGCCTCTTTTGTTGCAGCCCAACACCCCTTCCAAAGTGGTCCAAAACCCACCAAACTCCTCTCCATGCTCTCGGTCGTTCGATCACGATCGCGTGGCCGAAAACCGCACCTCATTTGGACTCTCCTAGCTCCCTCTACCTATAAATAAGTGACCCCCTCCAAATTCGCGGATGATTTCCCCTAACCCTAGCCCGCTCTCTCTCGCGCCCATTGAACCGTCCGATCTGGACGGACGCGTCCGCCCGCCGCCGCCGCCAATCATGCCGCCACATGGCTCGCCCGCCGCCCCGCCGCTGCCCACTGGCCCGAACCCGCCGGGCTGGCCCAGCCCAGCGCCCCTCGCATAGCCGCCGGCGCCAGCGCGCTCTCCTCATGACGCCGGCGCCGCCGCCACCGCCAGAGCACGCCGCCGCGCCCGCGCGGCCTGCCGCCCTAACGCCTCCGCCGCCGTCGGCGCCGCCGCCGACAGGCTCCCGCGCCCACGGCAAACGCGCCGCCGGCGCTGCCCGTCCGCCGCCCGCCGACCAGCGCCGCCCGCCATCGCCCGCCGACCAGGCGCCGCCGCCGCCTCCTGCTGCAGATCCGGCAGGCGAGACCGGATCTGGTCGGCCCCGGCCTCCTCCGGCCATCCCCGCTCGCTCCGGCCGCCGCAAGCTCGCCGGAGCTCCGGCCAGCGGATCTGCACCGCCCCGACCCCGGACGCCCTTGTTCCACCAACCAAACGCATCCCCGTCCCGATCCACTACGTCCCGGGACCTTCTCGTCCAGTTTTCGCGGGCTAAAATTCATCTAAGTCCCTAAATTTTGTCACCATCATGCTATGTTCATCGCATCACATCTCTGCATCGTAGCTCCGTTTTGCGCATTTAATATGTCAAATTGTTCGCCTCGACGAGTAGATCATTTCATTCCATTGCATCATTTTCATTTGAGCTCATCATGATGCCCGAAATGCTTTTGGAAGAGTGCATGTTGATGTTAATCTGCTGAAAATGTTATAACTTGCTCATTTATCATTTTTGCCATGATTGATGTGTGCATCCTATGAGGTTGATGTCTACATGAATGTTGATCTATGCCATGCCATCTTTCCAGGGGTGACAACCATGTATTTTTGTGAATTGTGTCCTGAGTGTATCAAGCTTGCTAAGTAGGGTAGTTGCTGTAGCTGTTTTCCTGACAGATTCTGTTATATTTTGTTGCTATGTTAACATGCTTCTACTAATCATTCTATGCATAATCTGGAGATGCTCTATAAACATGTTTTGATCTACATGTCATGCTCTATCCATTCATGCCCTTGGTTGCAATTATAGCCTGCTGGAACATGTTCATTTCTTGCTCCAAAGTTGCTTGAAAATGTTGCTATCAGCCTGTTAACATTAAGTTCACTTGTTCCCATGTGTTTTCCTAGTGATCCATGTATCCTATGACCTTGCTCTTGCCATGTATAGCTTCGTAAACAAGTCTTCTTGCTGTTGGTTGCCTTGCCATGCTATGTTTTGCTCTGTAGTGAGTGGTTCAAGCTCACGAACATGCCTACTTATTGTTGTTCCTGCCATGTTTAAATCTGTAATATAACTTGCTATGTTTACATGGGTGCCATCATATTTTCCGTGCCTTTTTGGCTTATGGTCAGTAAGGGACTTTTGATCTATGCTATTAGTAGATTCATGCCATGCCTTTGTTTGCCATGATAATTTCCTGTAACATATTGTTTGATAGCTCTAAACATTGCAACCTGATGTTATTTCTGCTAAAGCCTGTAACTGTTATTATTTGCAATATCTCCATGTCTTTTTGAGCATGTTCTAGTTGTCTATGGAGATAGCTCAGTGTTCATGTTTTGTTATGCTTTATGTGTACTTTATGCCCATGTATTTTGTTATTATGTTGGGGTGCTTTAGCATGTTGTTTTGATGCTTGCAATATGCCTAGTTGCTGTTACGGACAGATTGTTGTTATGACTTGTATAGTGCGCATGTGTTGCACCGTTGCTCCATTTTGAGTGTGTTCTATATGAAACTTGCTTGTTTTTGCATGTAGCTTCATATTATCGTGTTGCATCCTTGTTTTGGTTTGTTTGCTTGATGTTTGAGTGCATTTTGCATCAATGCCATGTTTAACTTGTTTTGCTCATATCTTCTAGGCCGTAGCTCCGAATCTAATGAACTTTATATGTAACTTGACTAGAATTTCGTGTAGATCCTCTTGGTGCTCTTTAACTTGCAGTTTAACAACTTGAACATAAGGTTTATTCAGTTCTGGACCAATTTCGAAATATGCATATGAGGACTTACCGGAATTGTTATATGTTGTTCCCGGCCTCATTTAAACTTGCCTTGATGTGTTGTTCTTGTTTGCATCATCTCTTGCCATGAGTAGCTTCATGTAGCCTTGTCATGCATCATGCTTGTTGAGCATCATGCCTTGTCCATGTGTGGTGCGTTTACCTATGTTGTGTGCTTCTTCCTGTTAGTTCCTGTTTCGTTGCGATCGTGAGGATTCGTTCGTCTACGATTGGTTCGGCTTCATACGTTCGTCTCCTTCATGGACTCGTTCTTCTTCCTAGCGGGATTTCAGGCAAGATGACTGCTACCCTGGATCTCACTACTATCATTGCTATGCTAGTTGCTCCGTTCTATCGCTATGCTGTGCTACCTATTACCTGTTTATCAAGCCATACCATATTAGCATGAACCCCTAACCTTTGACACCATTCCTAGCAAACCATTGATTGGCTATGTTACCGCTTTTGCTTAGCCCCTCTTATAGCGTTGCTAGCTGCAGGTGAAGTTGAAGATTTCTCCATGGTGGACAGGGTTTTGTTGGGATATCACAATATCTCTTATATTATTAATGCATCTATATATTTGGTAAAGGGTGGAAGGCTCGGCCTTATGCCTGGTGTTTTGTTCCACCCTTGCCGCCCTAGTTTCCATCATACCGGTGTTATGTTCCCGGATTTTGCGTTCCTAACGCAGTCGGGTGATTTATGGGACCCCCCTGACAGTTCGCTTTGAATAAAACTTGTCTAGCAAGGCCCAACCTTGGTTTTACCATTTGCCTCACCACCTCCTACCTTTTCCCTTGGGAGTAATTAACCCAAGGGTCATCTTTATTTTAGCCCCCCCGGGCCAGTGCTTGTCTAAGTGTTGGTCCGAAACGAGCAACCTGCGGGGCCACCACGGGGCATCTCGAGGGCTGGTTTTACTCGTAGCTTGACTTATCCGGTGTTGCCCTGAGAACGAGATATGTGCAGCTCCTATCAGGATTGTCGGTGCATCGGGCGGCTTTGCTGGTCTTGTTTTACCATTGTCGAAATGTCTTGTAAACCGGGATTCCGAGACTGATCGGGTCTTCCTGGGAGAAGGTCTATTCCTTCGTTGATCGCAAGAGCTTGTCATGGGCTAAGTTGGGACACCCCTGCAGGGTTTAAACTTTCGAGAGCCGTGTCCGCGGTTATGTGGCAGATGGGAATTTGTTAATGTCCGGTTGTAGATAACTTGACACTAGATCCGAAAAAAAAGCATCAACCGAGTGTGTAGCCGTGATGGTCTCTTCTTGGCGGAGTCCGGGAAGTGAACATGGTTTCTTGGGTTATGTTTGACGTAAGTAGGTGTTCAGGATCACCTCTTGATCATTGCTAGCTTCACGACCGTTCCGCTTGTTTCTGTTCTCGCTCTCATTTGCGTATGTTAGCCACCATACTTGCTTAGTCGCTGCTGCAACCTCACCACTTTACCCCTTCCTTTCCCTTTAAGCTTTGCTAGTCTTGATACCCATGGTAATGGGATTGCTGAGTCCTCGTGGCTCACAGATACTTCCAAAACCAGTTTGCAGGTGCCTTTGTTACCGAGCAGGTGACACAACCAAGCTCAAGGAGGAGCTCGGTGAAGATCTTGCCCTTTGTGTTGTTTCGTTCTAGTTGATCAGTAGTGGAGCCCTGTTGGGGTCGATCGGGGACCTTTGTTGCATTTGGGGTTCTTCTTTTATTTTGGTTCCGTAGTCGGACCTTGATTGTATCTGGATGATGTAATGCTTTATTCATGTAATTGTGTGAAGTGGCGATTGTAAGCCAACTATGTATCTCCTTCCCTTATGTATTACATGGGTTGTGTGAAGATTACCTCACTTGCGACATTGCTTTCAATGCGGTTATGCCTCTAAGTCGTGCTTCGACACGTGGGAGATATAGCCGCATCGAGGGCGTTACAGCTAACCCAAGGCCCGTTACACCCTATCCGAATTAGGCCCAGTAGCGTCATCTGGGCCATCCAATATGATTCCAGCCCGTTTTCACTTCTGGCGCATGTATGGCCCATGACGTCTTTCGGCCCATATGAGGCCCTATGTAACTCTTGGCCTATTAACGGCCCGTGGTGAAACTGGCCCGTAATGAATAGTGTATCACTTTACACCCATTAACGGCCCGTGGTGAAACTGGCCCGTAAGGAATAGTGTATCACTTTATACCCATTAACGGCCGTTATTCCGTTGGGCTGTTTCCAGCCCATGTTATCTTTCGGCCTTCTCAGAGCCCATTTATTCTTGGCCTCATTTCCAGCATTTGTTTACTTATGGCCCGTTACTATCATTTTCTACTTGTGGGCCAAATTCAGCCCGTGGTTACAGTCAGCCTGTTTGCGGTCCGTTAATACGTTGGGCCGTTTTCATAGCGTCATCAAATACGGCCTATTAACGATGGCCCGTTATGGTCGGCCCATGAACGGACGATTCCAACTCTAGCCCATTTACAGCCATAATGCGGTCTATTTGGCCCATGTTTGGCCAATCGATCGTACGGCCCGTATAAGGCCCATTGATGATACGGCCCGCAGAAGGCCCATTGTTTCTATGGCCCGTAGGAGGCCCATTGTTTCTATGGCCCGTAGAAGGCCCACTGTTTCTATGGCCAGTAGGAGGCCCAGTGTCAATACAGTAAATATTAGCCCATGGTTATTGTGGCCTAGTTTTAAAAAATAGGTTACTGCAGCCACTAGCAAACCGTGGAAAAAGAACTACAATGACTACAAGCAAACAAATAAACAAGACAACAAGTAAATAAATAACCAAGCAACTAACGCTAGGCTATCATGGCTATTATACATATTACATCCACTGGGCATCAAAGTTTGCCACCAGTGCAAATATAGGGAACAAAGCAGCATATCATATACACTGGTTGTCAAAGTTGGCGACCATCGCAAATAAACGCCGCAGCAAAACAAATCCAGAACTGAAACTGCTTCAGAAAATCTCAAGAAATAATACCCTGGGTACTCATAATGCTGGCAAGATGCTTAGCAAGCTTATTAACTTTCTCTTGGTTGGCGCTTAAATCCTCCAGTGCTTGTTGTTGCACCAGAAAATATGCATCTGAATTCTGCAGGGACTTCCTCAGTCCTTTAGCTTCCTGTCGCAGCACATCTAATCGATGTCTTTCAACTTGAAGTTGAGACTCAAGAAGACGAACTGATTCAGGCAGCGAGTTCGAAGAGCTTGTGCCAGCAGTAGTGGCCAGTAACTCGAACACTACATCAAGACAGGACTTTTGGGTTCCCTCGCTGTTGTCAAGATAGTTTTTATCAGCTTTCTTGGAGAACAACATGGATGTCTCACTATCTTGAACCTTATCTGCATTACTTCCTTTACCATCGGATAATGCGGTACTGTTCTCCAATATTTTGTCCGCATTCTAAAAGAGAAACAAGCAGACACATCACATGTTTACCATGTTGTATATGAAACTCATTTTGGTAAATGAGTTCAGTAGTAAAGTGGACAGGATAACAGCATGAAACAAACATATATCTATGTACCATGGTCACTTTATGGTCTATGTCATTCTAGTTTTTTTGCCAAATCAAGATAGAGACACAGTTCAAATAATATTTGTTCAAGACAAAGCAGAATAGACATAATATAAGTGTGGGTAACTATAGAGCAATAACAACACTTGTAATGTGCATGACATGAGAACATAACTGTTTATTCAATTGAAACTGAAATCAACATAGAGAAGGTTACAACAGCAAACCAATTAAAGAAATGGGTTTAAAACATACCTGTTGCACCATTGGAGTTTCAATTCCATCCTTCAAATTTGAAATTAGTTGGTATGAGTAAATACAGTAATGCAAGAGCAAAGGAGTATGAACCATAGCTACAGAACCTAACCTCTTCACACTGTCTCGCACAAAACGACTGTGGCCACATCTCTAACATCCCGGCGGATCACGTCCGCTTGGGGAAGGGGTAGATGCTTAGTGTAGATGCGGTGGCCGTCGTCGACGGCGAAAACCCACTGTCGGCACGTCCCGGTCAGGGGTCCCCGCTGTTCTCTCTCACAAAGCCGGTGAGGTTGCCTTCATCCCGTGCTCACTGCCGCGACCTGGGCAGTTGCTGCCTCCCACCGCCCTCCTCAAGGTTGAGCTACGTCCCTCAGGTACAACTCCCTTTACAGTCGGCTTGCACCACTGCTCCAGCTGCCCACATCACTCCCTGTGGATATTTCTCTACTTCTTTGCCCTACACATACCTGATACCTCTACTGGCTCCTACGTACTATATTTGTGATGAGCTTATGTCTCATCAACTAGTCCCAGTAATCTTATTCTAATCACGCTTCTTCAATTTCTTTGCCACAGGGATGCTCATCTCGATTTTGCTGAAACTACACAAAATGATCCGATGGTCAAAAGGTTGCAAACTTCATTTATTAGGAAGCTCGAACGTTGCCAGCAAATTGAAGCCTGGTCAGGGTTCACGGTTCAAGGGCTAGGGACTGCATGGATCGTTTTTTTCTTTAGCTGCCTCTGTTCCAAAATAAGTGTCAACTTTAGTAGTAGTACAACTTTGTACTAAAGTTTTCACAAAGTTGAGACACTTATTTTGGAACGGAGGGAGTACATATTTGCTATGATCTGTCAATCATTGAGACAATAGCATGCATGTTAGTCTCCTTTGTATTTGATGAAATGTTGCAACGGGCAACCTTGGACGCAAGAAACATGTAACAGAAGCTGAAAGCTTCATAGCATTGTACAAATTTATCTCGCTGATAAATTACAGTACATACTATACTAGTATTTCCTCCGTTCCTAAATATAAGTCTTTGTAGAGATTTCAACATGAACCACATGCGGATGTATATAGATGCATTTTAAGTGTAGATTCATTCATTTTGTTCTATATGTAGTTCACCTAGTGGAATCTCTACAAAGACTTATCTACTAGTAATAGCTAGCCCCCACTACTAGGAATTCTCTATCCAGCCACATCATCAAAATTTATGTAGCCGTTAGATGAAGTAAATCAGTCCATAATAGCCATCTGATCTAGACGTTGAGAGGCTCTGCACTAAGCCACATGCAAGCATGCAGAAATACCATGGCACATGCATGTGAGTGGGTTTTAAATCACATCAACATGTCTGCATGCAAGCATGCACCGGTAGCATGCATGTAAGTGAGCTTTTAAGTCCCATTAACATGTCAAAAAGAAAAATATAATCCTATTATGCAGTAGGAGTTGGCTGATCTTTTTTCCTTACGTGGGATGATCTAAATGATGATGGGAGTTTATTTAGTTTGGCTACCACATTTGTCATGAGGTTATAGAGTTTTTTTTTAGTTCTATGAAATCGATAATTTTGCACAGAGAGATATACCGCTGTTCCGCGGCAATGCACGGGGACTCATCTAGTAATATTTAGGAACGGAGGGAGTACTATGTAAAGAGTTAGGTGTCGCACGGTGATAGTGTGAGGTGGGCCATGTAATCACTGAGCCTGCGTGTTTTCACTGCTCTTGCCCTCCTCCACTGTAAGAATGGATAAAATTGTAATCTAGTAGTAGTAGTACCTCCTTTCGCCGAAAGCGTGGGACATCCAGTAGTCCTACCACCTCAGTAATAAAGACCAATGAGCCGTCAAATCACATAGACCCAGCAGTAAGTTGGACGGACGAAGCAACCATCACTCTTGCACCAGTGAGAGGTTGCGTCCGCTCTGCCTGGGCATGAATGCGGCACCGATTCTTTCGAGCGGCGCTGACCGTTTCGGGCGAGAAGCGTGCGCGGGCGATGGAGGGGCTTTGGGTGGGCCAGGCTGGTCAGGAGCGGGCGTGGCAGCTGCCCGCATGTCCCTACCGGACACGCCCGGAAACGAGAGGATGCACCGACTCTCATGGCTAAAATTGTACACTACACACCATCTCTCTGTAGGAGTAGGTCAATCTATCGCACTCTCTAACACACACATGTTGTTAAACACACACACGCACACGCACACGCACGCACCTTGGTCCCATTGCACCTTCTAACGTGACTTATTACACCTAGACGGAGGGAGTAGTAAGTAACGAGATACGGTGGCACATTGACTTAAGTCGAATACAAGTGCCCAAAATTTGTGTGCATGTTATAATAAAGATTCACTTAAAATAGTACGTGAGCGAATAGAGGGATCAATTGGACAGTGTTCCCGAGCGATGAGCGAGATGTGTGAGGTAAGATACACATTGGCGCTTTTAATTTTTCTTATTAATTTGTTTGTTTCACCCTCTGACTGGTGGGACCCAACGTAGTACGCGGAGAGATGTAAGGTGACTAAGGCTGCATTATTTCTGCACCACTGTGGATAGTCTTACCACCAAAGCCACATGACACGATTATGATTGAAATCCAAATGACTTGCACACACACACAAAAAACACGGCATGCTTGTCACACGAATGCAGGAATGTATAAAAGGTTATTTTCCTCTCGTTGAACATAACGGGAGGGTTGTGTAGCTGGTTAGCCTGTTCGCTCATCAAACTTGAGGTCTAGGGTTCGATAACTACACTTGAGCATAATTTGTGCCAGGAGGATTCTTTGACTGGTCAAAATGTTTTCTAGGGTTTGCACGCTTCACACTCTCTCTCCAGTATATATATATACACGCTGGAGCCTCAGCGCTTGCAATTGCTCTCTTCACACTCTCTCGCCCTCTCCCGCTGGAGCCTCAACGCTTGTAGTTGCTCTCTTCACACTCTATCGCCCTCTCCAGATCTAAACAAGACTTCGTTGGCCTCTCTCTCCCCTCACTGCTGCTCAAAGAGCCGGCAGGATCCATCCGCCGGGAAGGGAAGGAGGCTTAACGTTGTCGCTGTCGGCGAGGGAGGGAATCCACTACCGGCGCAGCTATTCACTTTCCACCCAACGACGATGCGGGAGGGCCTCCGACCCCTTCTTCTTCGCCGTCGTCCCGTCGCCCATCGAACCACGCCCCAAGAACCTTAAGGTATAATTTACTTACTCCACATGCATTGCTCTAGCTGCATGTATACCATGAATCTAGGACGTGGTTCAAAGAGGAAAGGAGTGGGGGAAAGTAGTGGGAAAAGTTGTATATAGCATGAATCTTGGACGTGGTTCAAAGAGTAAATGAAGGGGGAAAGTTGTATAGCATGAATCTAGGGCGTGGTTCAAAGAGGAAAGGAATGGGGGAAAGTAGTGGGGAAAGTTGTATCGCATAAATCTAGGACGTGGTTCAAAGAGGAAAGGAAGGGGCGAAAGTACTAGTTCAAAAAGGAAAGGAAGGGACAAGGCTGTAGAGTTTGAGCAGGACTAGATTTGCTGTGCTCACATAGGGAAAGGTGTCTAAAGATAACAAAACTGGGACCAACACAAATATTCTCCTTGGTTATTTGTTCTTTGTTGCAACAGACTGTGCATGACCACAGTACATCGGTAGATGCACATGGTGCTGGTGCGTCCACTGTCCCGTGCAACTCATTAGCTGTTGTTAATCTAAGGCCCTGTTTGGTTAAAAACTCCCTAGTCCCTACCTGCTTGGTTCCAAGGACTAAACATGGACTAGAGGTTATTAAATGACATGCTAGAATACCATGTTACCCCTAGTAATGAACTAATAGAAACAAGGTGCGATGTGTGGCAGGGGCAATTGTTGGAAAAAGTCCCAAAAAGACTCCCTCGGGGTCTTCTTTCTTTAGTCCCAAATGCCCACCTTTAGTCCCTAAAAGTCCCTCCTGTTTGGTTTAGATGGGACTGACACGAAGTTTTTTTAGTCCCTACACCAAAATGTCCCTGTAAACAAATACCCTCTAATAATGCCGCTGGAAAATTGATGCAATGCCACAGGTAAAAGCAAATTACATGTTTAACAAATTTTATTGTTAATATAATCTCTATGTTAATATTAATCAATGCCACCGTTTGAGAAATGCTACTGTTTTGCTTTCTTTCCCATTTAGTTAAGGTAGATGCTTCTTTTTGTTGGCTTCTGTGTCATCCACCATTATTGACCACTAATTGTTTCCTTCGCACCTCTGTGTAAACAGGGTTATCTACTTCACCTCGTTGCCATTGTGACCTTTTGTTGCACTGCACAAAACACTTTTCTTTTAAGAGTGTTTTGTGCAGTTCAACCAAAATGTCACACCGATAACGTTGCTTGATTGCTTGATCTTAGTGGAACTGCACAAGAGGAGATCTTACTTCCTATCCGTTAAGGCGAATTTGGTTCAGATCTTCTTGTGAGTTGTTTGAATTCCGCATCATGAGAGGTTAGTACTAGCCTTCTTTCACATGATTCTGCAGTGTGCTTTCATATGTTGTGCTACTTGTACGATAATGTTTCTTGATTTTAGTGAACTACACAAATGGAGACAAGACTTCGAATCTGTATGTGCACCGTAACATCCCATTGAGGTAAGATAAGGATATTTCACAACTGATGGCCTGTATTTTGCCACTTTCATCAGAAAATTAAGTTTAGTACTATACTTGTGCTCCCTAATTGACATGCCAAATCTTACATTGAAGGCGAAGCTTGTGCATTATTGAACCAAGTGATGAAGGGAAGAACAAGCGGAAGAAAAACAAAATCAACTCCAGGTCTTGTAATGAAGCCTTTGGAACTGTGATGACACAAGTAATGATATAGTTTTGCATCTTAATTTATTGCTATGGCTGGAATGAGCAATTGTTTTGCCACTGATTTGATGCCTCTCTTAATGTAATACATAATTATCTCTACTTGTGCAAATAGGGATCTTCTTTGAAGATACCATATATTTTAGTGGAACTGCACAAGAAAATGTTGGAAACATTAAACTAATCGAGGAGTATATAGTAAGCATGGCCACCACTATAGATAGCAATAGATGGTTCTGGAGAAGTGCTTCATCTGTATGCTGTACACAATAAGCCTCCTGACAAAGGTTGGTACTCGCCCACTAATTTCATCCATATGATTGAGCTTTGTCATCTCTATTGGCGTTGTGCTACTGTTTAGATATTGTCATGAAAAAGTGGTATTGTCCTTGAGAAGTGCTCCATCTATGATGTTTTAAATATTTCCTTTCCTTTTTTTTGAGCAAACAGGGATGCTAGCATTTAGTAATCCTCTTGTCTTTGCACAACAGGATCATCTTCCTCTGAAGAAGAATATGGAGTACGTGGAGTGACTAGTTCCGATTATGCCAGGATGAAGAAGCCATGTCTATCTCCTCATCAGAAGGAGCAGTTGAAGGATGGTTACATTACTCCCCACAAGACCAAACTAACTTCAGCTCGGAAGGACCGACAAATCTCCATTTTTTTCTTTGTGATGCGTGAGTACAATGTTGTTCTAGGATTCTTTCTAGTGAGTTCCATTTTTCTAAAAGTGTGCTCTACATGGACCATGTATGTGCCTGTTGAAACTGTCAATTCATAGTACAGTTTGCTTTATACTAATCACTTTTTTGTATTTGTGCAAACAGGGGTGCTTAGCTTGATTTCAATGGGAACTGCACAAAATATTCATGAATACATTGAATCATTCATTTCCACCACAAGAAAGGAGGTGCCGATAAGTTCAAGGCGTTGCAACATATAAGGGCGAAATCATACAAGCTACGAGCGAATTTGGTTGATTTTGGTGGAACTGCACAAAAAGAACAGCTGGTTTATTTAGCACAAGGTGCCATGTCAATGTCCGAACTGATGGCAAACCCTGCCCATTCCTCAATCGTAGGCATTTGATATTTTGGAATGGGACAACCTTGTCAAATTTTGCTCATTGATTTTAGCAAGACATGCGTTTAATATTTTCGAATTGGACGCCCTTTGCTGTCAGCAGTCGATCAATTTTTTCTTTATTCTTTAGTTGTGAAGTAAATATTGCCTATGACATGTGAGTCGCTGAGATGCATAATCATCGATTGTTTTGAATGTTCTCTATGAATTGCCAGGCCTATGTGTTCGATTGCAATGTACAAAAACGCTAAAAAGCTGCTCAAACTCTTTGTACACCTTCTGTTCCTTTTTACTTCGCATGTTGTGAAAGTGCATACTTTTTTGTATAAGATTGGTCAAAGTAGAGATACTTTGACTACAAACAAAACTTGTATGCAGACTAGAAATGACCGGAGGGAGTACATGTGAAACTGCTGCAAACGAGGTGATCACCCTAGGAATAATGCTAGTACGTATTGTTTTGCATGTTCATCCAATGCCAGTGATACAGGAATTCGAGCTAATTGAAATAAATTCATTCATACACGGTCGGATTTCATATAAACATGCCGGATTTCATTACATTTCATACATTCTTCAACTAAAAAGGGTGCGCTGGAGGTATAATTAATTAACCGAAGCTACCCACCTGTGTCCCGTTGAGCGAGCAGAAGCTTGGTGACTTAGCTGCAGTGCGATTCGCGAACTAACATGTGGCCTGTTGGGCTCACGTGTCAGTCAGCCAACTGCACCAGCAGTTAAGTAGAAGCAGCATTCTTCTCCAGCACAGCTCTCTGACTCCACGTCGCCGCCAAGAAGCTAATCGGTCGTCAATGGTCAAGCCACCTAGCTTGGCTTCAACCGGAGGGTAGCAGCGGTGGCCTTACTTGGACCCGAGCGGCGGCGATCTACCGTGTTATACTCTTCCTTGTTTTCTGTGTGGCGCGGCCTCGTTGGCAGCGGGGCGGGGCCTCGGCGGAGCCGGCGATGTCCTCTATCTCGTTGTTGGCGGGGCAGGGTCTCGGCTGAGTCGGTGGTGTCCTCTGCCTCGTTGTTGGCGGGGTGGGGCCTCGGCGGAGACGGCAGTGTCCTCTGCCTCGTTGTTGGCGCCGTGGGGCCTCGGCGGAGTAGGGCCTCGTCGGCGCCAGTGGAGCGGGGACTCATCGGAGCCGGCATTGTCCTCTGCCTTGTCCTCGGTCTCACCAAACAGCACCTCGCCCGCTTCATCGCCCTCTTTGCTAGTCTCTTTGTAGGCGGCCGCAGCCTCCACCACCCGCATGCGGTATCGCCAGTGCTCGAGGCGGCCCTAGCGGGCGGAGCAGTACGAGTCGAGCAGCGCCTCCTGCTCCACCCGCTCCGCGGTGATCTGCTCTCCGCCTGCAGGTGCTCCTGGAGGAGATGGTGGTTGTAGGCAGCGTCGGCCTACGCCTCCCGGAACTGCTCCTCACGCATCTGCCTCACATTGTCCATATATTGGGCATGGGCCTCGCCGATGGTCATGGTGCAATGCACCAGCGAGGATGGCGCGGAGGAGGGGGTTGGCGCCGGATCGTCGACTACCATGTTCTCCATTGGGACGTCGTCGTCCTCCGGCTGCCTGCCAGCCAGCCAGTCGGCAGAAATGGCAGCCATCTCCTTGTGGTCCGCCGTCCGCCTGTCCCGAAGAGCGCTGGAGTGCGAGGAAGCCATGGTGATGACTATGGAGGGCGGCGCTGACTGTTTCGGGCAGAAAGCGCGCGCGGGCGAGGAGATGACTTTACTTGGAGAGGATGACAATGGGGACCCACCAGGTCCATAGCCTCACGTACGCAAGTGCCTCCTATATATATATATATATATATATATATATATATATATATATATATATATATATATATATATATATATATATAATTTATTCTGCTTCCTCCTGGTTTCCTGACATCACGGTCCCACACCATTGTCAACCTATGTACTCCCTCCTTTCCGGTTTATAGGGCTTATCTCAAAATTTTAGTTTTTCCATTTTATAAGGCTCAATTTGGTTGTTTTCCATCACATGTTCAGATTCCAGGGTGCATTAAATCATTGCATGCAAGTATTAAGAAAAAATTGACCAATGCATGTACTTTATGCAGCATTGCAATTAATGCATGGATAAACATAATTTTTTGAGTATAACAAGAGCATTAATTAGGTGCTTTTGCAAAACTACAAAAAGTATTCCACCACTCGCCATATACCTTGATTGGTGAGAGTTTTGAATTGAGCATTATAAACCGGAAAGTAGGGTGTAGTCAATAAACGAGAGAATTGCACAAGTGGCCGACAGCTGGGACCAAGCAGCTCGAGCAGTATTTGTGTTTTTGAGGTGTGAGCACTGCAGAGTTTTTTGATGTTTAGCCCAGATATTAATTTTTCTCCTATGAACAACAGCGAAAACATCGCTGCGGTATTAATCGGGGTGTGTGGCCCGTCTAGCCAGGCAGATATCCAGCCCAGATATTAATTTTTTCAAGCTGAAAATGGCTAGCCCAGCTATACTTTTTTTTAGGAATACCCAGGCAAGGTCAAGTTGTTATTCTCCGCCCCGTTGGGCTGCAAATCTTTCCTAGGAGGGATGCATTAGGCTTAACCAGAAAATGGGCTTTAAGAAATAATAAATGGGATGTAATTATAAAAACTGGGTAGTAACTATAAAAAAATGCACCAAACACGTGATTACTTTATAAAATATTATTTTGGATATTGAAAATTTTAATTTCATTAATTGTTGCGGCGCAATGTTTCGCTGGATTTTACGTAATATAAATTTATATTGAAATTGTATTTAATCGACTAGAAATTTGGGATAAAAATATTCGGATCCCATCAAAATGTGGGAAATTTTATTGAATTCTGTTTTGAGCGGTTGGTTGAAATGGGCTGTACTTTTAACAAACTGTAAATGGGTTGTAGTAAATTCCATTAGAATTCAAAATGGGCTACACATTCTTACAAATCTCAAATGGGCTATAAGTTCTCGCCACACACTACGGCCTTACTAAGTTGGCGTGTCCCTAAAAAACATAGTTGACGCGTATGCAAGGCTTTGTCAACTTATAGTCAACACACGGTTCTAGCAGCAGTGGCCGTTGGATGTCCATCCAACGGATGCCGTGCTTCTTCTTCAATATCGAATATTCTAGCTTCACCCGCCCAAAAAATGATTCCTCCCCCTAACATCTGGGGTGCACCGTTTCGGAAGCTGACCTGTGGGCCTACTAAGTTGACGTACCAAGGGCTTTGTCAACTTAGTCAATATAAACGATTCTAGCTGCAGTGACCGTACAATGTCCATCCAACGGCTGTCGTGCTTCTTCAACCTCTGGTCTTTTTGCTCTAGCCGCCCAAAGCAGTGATGGTCGTGCCGCCTGCTCCTGCCTCCCGTGGCCGACTGTGCTGCCGCGGAGGCCTCACCGCCCCCTATTACTCCCAGCGCTGGCCAGGCCATACCTCCACTCACCCTCACCCCCTGTTATTCCACGGCGACGGCAGCGCAGCCGAACCAGTGAACCCTCGTACTCCTCTCCGCGTGTGTATCCACTGCCGTGTCTTCCTCGGCTCCGCGTCGTCCCCTTCCTAGGCCTCGCCGTCGTCCACCGCCGTGGTGCTCTCGGCGCGGCGTGGTCAACATGGTCAAGGAACGACTTCCATCGGACGTGGACTGTACGTGGAGAGGCTGACAGCTGGGTCCACGACAGCCGCAAGGAAGTGCCTCCTTATTACGCGCAAAATAATTATTCCTCCACCTGACAGCGGGGACCCACCGGACGGGCCACCGCATTTCATAAAAAAATGATTCGCCCACTGACTGCTGGGACCCACGAGCTACATCTTCGCACGCAAGGAAGTGCGTCCGAAAAAAAAACGATTCGCCCTCCGACTTCTGGGACCCACCAGCTACATCTTCGCACGCAAGGAAGTGCGTCCGGAAAAAAACGATTTGCCCCCCGACTGCTGGGACCCGCCAGCTACACCTTCACACGCAAGGAAGTGCGTCCGAGCAAAAAAAAATGATTCGCCCCCCTAACTGCTGGGACCCAGCAGCTACACCTTCGCACGCAAGGAAGTGTGTCCGGGCAAAAAAAACCAAAACGATTCCCGACTGCTGGGACCCACCAGCTACATCTTCGCAGGCAAGGAAGTGCGTGACAGTCGGGACCCACCTGGTCGAAGTGTACATAGTGTTGTCATTCTGGTCGTGAACATGTACGTACATACTGGTCGATGTATAGGCGCGCACGTGTCGTAGTAGAGGCGCGCACGTGTCGTAGTAGAGGCACGCACGTGTCGTAGTAGAGGCGCGCATGTAGCATGTACATGTACGTACAACAGCCAGGGTGCAAGAAACAAAATATGGCCACATACGTACATACGGGCGGGGTCTCGAACGCCCACTTGCGCATACGTATGGCCAGGGCTCGTGTACATGGCTGGGTCGGAACAGAGAAACATCGTCGTCGTCGTGTTCATGGGGAGGCAATGGAATGCGTCATGTTCATGGGGAGGCAACGGAATGCGTCATGTTCATGGGGAGGCAACAGAATGCGTCGTGTTCATGGGGAGGCAACAGAATGCGTCGTGTTCATGGGGAGGCAACGGAATGCGTCATGTTCATCGGGAGGCAACGGAATGCATGGGAGCCAACCGGCTGGGTCAGAACGGAATGCGTCATCATGTTCATCGGGAGGGCTTGGACGGAACAGACGATGGAAACGAGGCCTGGCGTAACGCACAACGGAGGAAACGGCCTTGTATTCGACCGACCACGTTCAAGCGGGGTCTGTTGATCGGGAGGGTGTGGCGCATCGCAAAGCGGAGGAAGCGGACCTCCTACGATCAAGCGGGGTCTGTTCGCCGGGAGGGTGTAGCGTGCCGCAAAACGGATTTAAACGGACCTCCTATGGTCGAAACGGGGGTTCTGTTGATCGGGAGGGGTGTGGCGTACCGCAAAACAGACAAAACGGACTTGTGTTGGAGTGCTACGGTCGAAACGGGGGTCCTGTTCATCGTGAGGGGTGTGGCGTACCACAAAACGGGACTCCACGGGATACTGTTCATCTCCACCGTCGACCTCCTCTAGCCTCCACAGGCTCCTGTTCATCCAGCCTCCACCGTGCGCTACTCCATCGGCTACTGTTCAACCACCCCTCCATGGGCACCCCTCCACCGTCTACTATTCATCCAGCCCTCCACACCATGGGGTCCTGTTCAACCACCCCTCCACGGGCACCCCTCCACTGTCTACTGTTCGTCCAGCCCTCCACACCACGGGGTCCTGTTCATCCAGAGGCAACGCCACCGCTCACTGTTCATCCAACCACCCCCCCTGCAATGCTCATTATTCATCCAATTGATTGGCTTCAGTTAGCAGCAGTAGCGAAGGAATCGCTCGATCGGGTTCAGTTAACAGCCATCAATCGATCGCTCGGGTTCAGTAACGCGTAGCCTGCAGTGCAATCGCTCGGGTTCAGTTAGAGCCAAACGCCTCGCTCGGGTTTAGTTAGAGCCAACACCTTGCACACACGCGCATACGTGTACGAGAGAAACGCGCATCGCTTGGCCCCCGACCTCCCACCGTAACCGGGAACTCCGCGAAATTTTCCTCGCCCTCGCTTCTACCACAGTTTTTTCCATCATGGACGGCCCAAAGAATGTCATGCAGCTGCGTCTCCAGCCCGCCCAGGAAGAAAAGCCCATTTTTTGTCATGATGTTTTGTCATAGAAGTAGGATCCCACCACATCTATGATGATACCGGGTTTTGTCACAATTATCGTCATAGAAGTGTCATATGTATGACAGAAAAAATTTCATTCCGCCCAAAATGTCACGGATGTGTCTTTTTTTTTTGTAGTGTTGGCTGAGGTGTTGGGCGAGCCTTTCATCGCGGATGCTATGTTTAAAGGCCGCTAGGGCTTCGGCATCCGGACAGTCGACGATCTGGTTCTTTTTAGTTAAGAACCTAATCCATAATTTCCTGGCTGACTCTTCGGGCTGTTGAACTATGTGACTTAAGTCGTCGGTATCCAGAGGTCGGACATATGTGCCCTGGAAGTTGTTGAGGAAGGCGTCTTCCAAGTCTTCCCAGCTGCCAATTGAGTTTTTGGGCAAACTATTCAACCAGTGTCGAGTAGGTCCCTTGAGTTTTAGCAGGAGGTATTTGATGGTGTGAAGATCATCACCGCGGGCCATATGAATATGGAGGAGAAAATCCTCAATCCATACCGCGGGGTTTGTTGCCCATCATATGATTTGATGTTCACAGGTTTAAATTCTTCCGGGAATTCATATTCCATTACTTCGTCAGTGAAGCAGAGGGGTTGTGCGGTGCCTCTGTATCCGGCCAAGTCGTGATGTAGCTTGGATGGACTTCGTCTTCGGTTTTCGGCCCGGGCGTGGTTATGTTTGTCATGTCTGGCCGGATGGCCATCATCGCGCATCGGGGCACGCCCCTGCGATCCATAGATCGATCTGGTCTGACCTGCTCTGTTTTCTAGATCATGCCGCAGGTCATATGTGTATCCCCGAGCTGTTGTGTCTCTGTTTTTACGGCGAGGTAGTGCGGGCTGGTGTTCGCCTTGAGTTGTCGCTTTGTCCCGGCCACGTGGTGGTCGGTCAGCCGCAATATGCGCTTGTAGGACGGGCTCCAGCGCCTCGTCGTCGAATTGGGGTAACAATTTGCATTTCGGGTAACTTTTGGTTGGGCGCTCGAGGCCGTATTCCTTGGCTGCCAGGACATTACTCCATCTGTCATTGAGTAGATCTTGATCATCTTGAAGCTGCTGCTGCTTCTTTTTCAGGCTCCTTGCAGTGGCTATTAGCTGGCGCTTAAAGTGCTCCTGATCGACGGGCTCCTCAGGCATGATAAAGTCTTCATCGCTGAGGCTCGCCTCATCCTCGGAGGGTGGAAGATAATTACTGTCCTTGGAGTCTTTGTTAATGGCCTGTTCATTAGGGCTGACTCGCCCATCCTCCCGTTCATCATGTTCGGAAGTTGGCTCAATGCGGTCTTCGTTATCTTCGGCATCGTCCGGAGTTTATTTTCTCCTGTGTCGGTATTGCTGTTTTTTCCACGGCATGGTTTAGAGCGGCGCCGCTGACATCGGCGCTTTGGCTGTATCTTAGGAGGCTTATCCTCGACTGGATCCTTTTCATTGTCATCGTTGTTCTCTTTGGGTGTATCCACCATGTATACGTCATACGAGGAGGTGCTATCCAGCGCCCTGTAAGCGGTGGTTTTTGTGCCTGCTCCTCTCCGGCATCACCATCCATACCGTCGATGTATTTGGAGCCGTAATCGAGCATGTCAGTCAAGTCTTCGACCATGGCTATGAAGTGGGTGGTGTGGGTGGGAAGCGGAATTCTCCATCATCAGCTTCCAATCCAAACCAGATATAGTTCGGCTGAGAGTCCCCTGATAAGGAGAGGGCTTTTAATGAGTTTAGCACATCGCCTAAAGGTGAGTGCCGGAAGATGTCTGCGGAGCTGAATTCAACGATCGGCGCCTGATCAGGTTCGATGGGCGTGGATGCACGCGGTTCCGAACCTATGGCCGGAGACAAATCCGAGGTTCCGGTGACAGAGGCCCCGCTCGAGGTTGGATATGTGTGCGGCTCTAACACCGCTGAGTCTGCGGCTTCCACGGCAGGGTTGAGCTTCCCGTCCTCGAACGACGCAATCTGCTCCGGATCCAGGGCAAGAGCAGTTACAGGCACTATCTCCTGGGCATGGTCCGATGACAGATTTAGGTCATGTTCATCATGGTGGCAGGGAGCGGCTGCCATGGGCTCGAATTCGTCGTAGATCAAGTCTCTATGGATATCGGCAACGTAATTCAAGAAACCTGACCTGATGGCCAGGGGCATAGCTGTCGATCTGCTCTATATGGCCAAGGAAGTTGGCCCGCAATGCGAAGCCACCGAATATGAAGATCTATCCGGGGAGGAAAACCTCCCCCTGGACTGCATTGTTGTAGATGATTTACGGAGCCATCAAACCTTTTGGTGACGATGCAGTGGAACTGTCAATGAATGGACCAATGTCGGTGTCAAAACCGGCGAACCTCGGGTAGGGGGTCCTAAACTGTGCATCTAAGGTTGATGGTAACAGGAGGCGGGGGACACGATGTTTACCCAGGTTTGGGCCCTCTCTATGGAGGTAATACCCTACTTCCTGCTGGATTGATCTTGATGAATATGAGTATTACAAGAGTTGATCTACCATGAGATCATAATGGCTAAAACCATAGAAGTCTAGCATGCATGATTATGATTATGATTATGATTATGATCAGCTCTACGGACTAAGCCCTCCGGTTTATACAGACACCGGAGGGGACTAGAGTTGTACAAAGTTGGTTACAGAGAAAGGAATCTTCATATCCGGGGGGCAAGCTTTCCTTCCACGCCAAGGAGAGTCCCATCCGGACACGGGAGAGAGTCTTCTGTCTTGTATCTTCAGGGCCCAATAGTCCGGCCCATGCTACATAGTTCGGCCGTCCAAGGACCCCTTAATCCAGGACTCCCCCAGTCGCGTTCACCTCGTGCGCGAACTGCTTAAAGATGCGATGGGAGGCTGGGGCCTGAGCACCGCCTAGGTTGCAAGCGATAGCACGAGGCTCTTGGAAGCCCCCAGTTCCATCATCTGGGTGATGGTAGTTGTTCCTTCTTGGTGGCAGCGGCAGCAGTGAAAGGTCTACTGTCGGATTTCGGGTTCCGCAAACCCTTGAGAGGTTCGAACTCTAGGGTGCATGCGAAGATCTCACTCTCCCCAGTCTGCCTGCTCGCCAATCTCACAGCCTAGCGCGTCAAGCTCGAAGGAAAGGGGACACAACAATTTACCCAGGTTCGGGCCACCTTGCGGTGTAAAACCCTACTCCTGCTTTGTGGTGGATTTGCTCGAGGGGCCAAAGATGAACTAGTACAGTAGAGAACAACCTCAGGAGGTGTGTTCTTGAGCTCAAGTGAGCTGGTGAGGGTGGAGTGGATGCGGTCGACTTGATCCATGGTCTCCCTCCTGCCCATGGTGGCTAGGTCCTATTTATAGTGGCCTTGGTTCTCCTCCCAAATGAAGAGGGGAAGGGATCCCACAACAACCAAATTTGAAGGGAGACAACGAGTACATCTTATCTTGACTTAAGTGGTCTTCGCCTGCAAAAGCCTCTGGTCGTGACGCTGCGGTGGGCTCGGAGATGACCTTCGTCCTCGCGGTCTTGGTCTTGTTGCACGGGAATGGAAACCTTTGGCTGCTTCCTGGGGACTCCGTGCCTACTTCTTGCCTACTTTGCACCAAAGAGGAAACTGGTACACTGCGCCCACTGGCACCTGCCTAGCCTCCATCGTCATGGCTCACGTCACCCGAACCTCACTAGGTGAGCCTTGCATAGAAATCTCCGCTCCTAGGAGCCAGCCTGAGGAGTTTGATCCCTTTGGAGGTCTTGGTGTCGTCCGTCTCGCGACGCTTGGTCCCTTGCAAGGGTCCTGGGTTGTCGATGTCGAAAGTGGGCCATACCACGTCGTCGATGGAGCCACACCGTGGGCCGCAGGCAGGCAAGTCCGGGTACCCCCGTATTCAGGATGCCGACACCTACGTTGCCCTGAGGACGGTCCTCACAAGGTTGATCCCTCTAGGGACCCTAAGCGAGGCTGGCCCTACTAGTGGTCCTTAGGAGGCTGGTCTCGCCAGTCCTGACGGGGGTCGCGTTTGTCTCAGCATCCTCTGCCTCGGCCTCCTCCATGGCTGTAGCCACGGTCATTGCGGTCAGGGTGACGACCAAGGCGCCCATCGCGAATGGCCGTGAGCTCTTGGCAAACATTGGTATTGTGGTTGTGCACGTTATGGAAGACGTAGAATGGGCAGCTGCCCTTGGAAGACTCCGGGTGGTCGCAGTCGTGCTTCATCTCAGGTTCGGCTGCGAGCACAGCTAGCCCCTTGCGCTTCACATACTTGGCCTTGGCCTTCTTGTCTTTTGGGTCAGCCTCCGGAAGCTCCAGGAGGGAGAGGCAACCTTCCTCAGCTATCACACATTTTGTTGCCATGTTGAACATCTCCAGAGCCGTGCACAGGTCCTCGTGTATGGCGAGCTCTTCCTTCATCTTGACGTCCTGGACACCATCGATGAATGCTGAAATGATGGCCTTGTCCGTCACCTTGGGAATCTTGAGGCGAACATGAAGGAAATATGCCCTAGAGGCAACAATGAAGTTATTATTTATTTCCTTAATTCATGATAAATGTTTATTATTCATGCTATAATTGTATTAACCGGAAACTTAGTACACGTGTGAATACATAGACAAAACATATAGTCCATAGTATGCCTCTACTTGACTAGCTCATTAATCAAAGATGGTTATGTTTCCTAACCATAGACATGTGTTGTTATTTGATGAACGGGATCACATCATTAGGAGAATGATGTGATGGACTTGACCCATCCGTTAGCTTAGCATTATGATCATTATGGTTTCATTGCTACTGCTCTCTTCATGACTTATACCTGTTCCTCAGACTATGAGATTATGCAACTCCCGAATACCGGAGGAACACTTTGTGTGCTACCAAACGTCACAACATAAATGGGTGATTATAAAGGTGCTCTACAGGTGTCTCCGAAGGTGTTTGCTGGGTTGGCATAGATCAAGATTAGGATTTGTCACTCCGTGATTCGGAGAGGTATCTCTGGGCCCTCTCTGTAATGCTCATCATTACAAGCCTTGCAAGCAATGTGACTAAGGAGTTAGTTGCGGGATGAAGTATTACGGAACGAGTAAAGAGACTTGCTAGTAACGAGATTGAACTAGGTATGATGATACCGACGATCGAATCTCAAGCAAGTAACATATCGATGACAAAGGGAACAACATATGCTGTTATGCGGTTTGACCGATAAAGATCTTTGTAGAATATGTAGGAGCCAATATGAGCATCCAGGTTCCGCTATTGGTTATCGACTGGAGATGTGTCTCGGTCATGTCTATATAGTTCTCAAACCCGTAGGGTCCGCATGCTTAACATTCGATGATGATTGGTACTATGAGTTTATGTGTTTTGATGTACCGAAGGTAGTTCGGAGTCCCAGATGTGATCACGGACATGACGAGGAGTCTCGAAATGGTCGAGAAATAAAGATTGATATATGATACGTCTCCAACATATCTATAATTTTTGATTGTTCCATGCTATTATATTACCCGTTTTGGATGTCTATGGGCTTTACTTTACACTTTTATTTCATTTTCGGGACTAACCTACTAACCGGAGGCCCAGCCTGAATTGCTGCTTTTTTTGCCTATTTCAGTGTTTCAAAGAAAAGGAATATCAAACGGACTCCAAACGGAATGAAACCTTCAGGAGCAATCTTTTTGGAACAAATGCAATCCAAGAGACTTGGAGTGGACGTCAAGCAGCGAACAAGGCGGCCAACAGGGTGCCTGACACGCTCTAAGGGGGTGGGCACGCCTCCCACCCTCATGGGCCCCTCGTGGCTCAGTCGACATACTTCTTCCTCCTATATATATCCACGTACCCCAAAAACATCCAGGAGCACCACGAAAAACTATTTCCACCATCGCAGCCTTCTGTATCTGCGAGATCCCATCTTGGAGCCTTCGCCGGTGCTCCACCGGAGGGGGAATCGACCATGGAGGGCCTCTACATCATCTCCAAGGCCTCTCCGATGAGTTGTGAGTAGTTTACCACAGACCTTCGGGTCCATAGTTATTAGGTAGATGGCTTCTTCTCTCTGTTTGAATCTCAATACAAAGTTCTCCTCGATCTTCTTGGAGATCTATTCGATGTAACTCTTTTTGCGGTGTGTTTGTCGAGATCAGATGAATTGTGGGTTTGTGATCAAGTTTATCTATGAGAAATAATTGAATCTTCTCTGAATTATTTTATGTGTGATTGGTTATCTTTGCAAGTCTCTTTGAATTATCAGTTTGGTTTGGCCTACTAGATTGATCTTTCTTGCAGTAGGAGAAGTGCTTAGCTTTGGGTTCAATCTTGTTGTGTCCTTTCCCAGTGATAGCAGGGGCAGCAAGGCACGTATTGTATTGTTGCCATCGAGGATAAAAAGATGGTGTTTATATCATATTGCTTGAGTTTATCCCTCTACATCATGTCATCTTTCTTAATGCGTTACTCTGTTCTTAAACTTAATACTCTAGATGCAGGCAAGAGTCAGTCGATGTGTGGAGTAATAGTAGTAGATGCTGGCAGGAGTCAGTCTACTTGTCACGGACGTGATGCCTATATACATGATCATGCCTAGATAATCTCCTAACTATGCACTTTTTTATCAATTGCTCGACAGTAATTTGTGTTGAAAATATGCCCTAGAGGCAATAATAAATTGGTCATTATTATATTTCCTTGTTCATGATAATTGTCTATTATTCATGCTATAATTGTATTAACCGGAAACCATAATACATGTGTGAATACATAGACCACAACATGTCCCTAGTAAGCCTCTAGTTGACTAGCTCGTTGATCAATAGATGGTTATGGTTTCCTGACCATGGACATTGGATGTCATTGATAAGGGATCACATCATTAGGAGAATGATGGGATGGACAAGACCCAATCCTAAGCATAGCACAAGATCGTGCAGTTCGTTTGCTAGAGCTTTTCTAATGTCAAGTATCTTTCCTTAGACCATGAGATTGTGCAACTCCCAGATACCGTAGGAATGCTTTGGGTGTACCAAACATCACAACGTACCTCGGTGGCTATAAAGGTGCACTGCAGGTATCTCCAAAAGTGTCTGTTGGGTTGGCACGAATCGAGACTGGGATTTGTCACTCCGTATGACGGAGAGGTATCTCTGGGCCTACTCGGTAATGCATCATCATAATGAGCTCAATGTGACTAAGGAGTTAGTCATGGGATAATGCGTTACAGAACGAGTAAAGAGACTTGCCAGTAATGAGATTGAACGAGGTATTGGGATACCGACGATCGAATCTCGGGCAAGTAACATACCGATAGACAAAGGGAAATGAATACGGGATTGATTGAATCCCTAACATCGTGGTTCATCCGATGAGATAATCGTGGAACATGTGGGATCCAACATGGGTATCCGGATCCCGCTGTTGGTTATTGGCCGGAGAACGTCTCGGACATGTCTGCGTGGTTCCTGAGCCCGTAGGGTCTACACACTTAAGGTTCGGTGACGCTAGAGTTGTTATGGGAAATAGTATGTGGTTACCGAAGGTTGTTCGGAGTCCCGGATGAGATCCCGGACGTGACGCGGAACTCCGGAATGATCCGGAGGTGAAGATCGATATATTGGACGAAGGGTATTGGAGTCCGGAATTGTTCTGGGAGTACCGGGTGATGACCAGCGTGACCGAAAGGTGTTTCGGAGGCCTCGGCAAGTGTTGGGGGGCCTTATGGGCCAAGGGGAGGGGGCACATCAGCCCACTAAGGGGTTGTGCGCCCCTCCCCCCCCATCTCACGTAATGTGGAGAGGTGGGGGCGCCTCCTCTAGGGCAGCCACCCCTCCCGGCTTGGGGGGCAAGTTTCCTAGGGGTGGGGGCGCCAAAACCCATCTAGGGTTTCCCCTGTGGCCGCCACCCCTCCCCTAGGGAACCCTAGGGCGCCTCCTCCACCCCCTTCCCCCTATATATAGTGAGGGAGAGAGAGGGCAGCCACTTCCCTACCCCTGGGGCAGCCCTCTCTGTGACGCCCGGATAATTAAGCTACAGTAATCTCCTGCTAATGATGCCAGGTCATCATTCTTACTGTTTCTAATCCTCATTTGATCCGAAGCATAATTCAAATTCAATTTAATTAAAGTCCAAAATTCAAGTTTGTCAAACATGCAAAATAAAATGTTCAAAGTGTGGCAAATAATCCCTTGATATTTGCCATGTTGGAACCAACCTCTTTTGAATTCTCAAATTGCCCCTGAGAGTTAACTTTTGGTCCAACAGTAAATTAAATGGCCTTTGCAAAATAAATAATTATTTATTTAACTCCAATTGCCTCCGAACTTTATGTGCCACTCCAAAATATTGCGTTGGAATATCGTGCCAAATTTCAAGCTCCACTAAATTCATTTGCTTTGGCAACTAAATAGGAAGCGGTATCTAAAATTTGAAAAATAGTTTTAAAAATGTAAAAAGGAGAAAAGCCCCCCCTCTCTCTGGGCCGTGGCCGTGGGCCATCAGCCGCCCCTTGGGCCTCAACCCACCAGGCGGCCCACCACTCCTCCTTATCCCCACCCGACCAGAACCCTAGCCGTCTCCCCTCCTCCCCACTCGCCCCTCCTCTCTTCCCACGATCCCTTCTCCTCCCATCTGGATCTGGGCGGGCGCCGAGCCAGCCCGACCCCGTGGCGCCCGGCGCTCTCCGTCGCCCGACAACCGCCGCAAGACAAGCCCCTCGCGGACCGCCTCCCGACTTCGCGGACCATCCCGTCTCCTCCGCAAGGCGGCGCCCCTCGACACGAGCTGGATCAGGGGCTCGACCCCGCGGCGCCCTGAGCCCCGACGCAGCACCGTCGCCGCTCACGCTCACCACCAACTCGTCGGCGTCGCTTCCCCGTCCGCCTCCCCGAGCCCACTGCCGCCTCCCTACGCTTCGCTGTGAGCCCCGTCCGCCCTCCTCTCTCTTCCTCGTCGCTGGTTCCGTGGCCGTCGCCGCTGACCGAAAGCGCCGCTGACCGGATAGCGCCACTGTGCTCGTCGCGTCGATGTTGCACCCACGCCGCCCGCCTCGACCATGTCGCCCGCTCCTAGTCCCGCCGGCCTCGCTGGCCCTGCCGCCGCCACGGCCACTGCAGCTGCTGCACGCCAGACCGCCGCCCGCCCACCCCATCGCCCGCCTCGCCCGACGCGCCCAGAGGCCTCAGACCGCCCAGCGCGCCTCCCCTCCGTCGCAGCGCGCGCATCACGTGCGCCCGTTCGAGCGACAGCTGCGCCGTCGGCGTCCTCGCCCAATAACCGACGCCAAGACACTCGGTTGGCCCTATGGGCCACTTACGTGGGGCCCAGCCCTAAAAAATGTGTAAAAATAGTAATTAATTTATTAGTAATTAATCAATTTAACTAATCATGTTAATTAACCTAACCTAATTAGTGTGATTTGTTAGCTAATTAATTGTTAGTTAATTAAGCGTGCAATGACAATTGGGCCCCCTTGTCTAGTTTGACTTAGTCAACCTGCTGACCCTCTGTTGTCATGATGACATCATGCTGATGCAATAACCCCATTTTAGATTTAATAATAATTTCAAAATATTATTAAAACTTTAATAATTAATAGAAACTAAACCGTAACTTTCGGATGGAAAAGTTTTCTACGAAAGTTGCTCGAGCGACAAGGCGAATCCGAACACGCGGTCTATTAAATCGCCACACATCCCTAGCATAGCAAACATGCAACTTTTCCTCTCGGTTCATCATCGACAAGCGTCGGAACGGAAAACTTTCCGGATGTTTCCCCCTTCACGGTATCACCTATCCTACGTTAGGTCACCTCTAGCACAACGTATTACCGCTTCTTGCTTTTTGTTACATTTGATTGCTCTGTTATTTATTGTGTTCCCCCTCCGTTACTTCTTTCCGGTAGACCCTGAGACCGATGCCGGTACCCCTGTGATCGACTACATCGACGACCTCTCCTTCTTGCCAGAGCAACCAGGCAAGCCCCCCTTGATCACCAGATATCGCCTATTCTCCTCTATACTGCTTGCATTAGAGTAGTGTAGCATGTTCCTGCTTTTCGATAATCCTATTACGATGCATAGCGACATTGTTGCTACATCTGTTGATACCTTACCTGCAATCCTAAATACTTAGTATAGGATGCTAGTTTATCATCATTGGCCCTACATTCTTGTCAGTCTGCCTTGCTATACTATTGGGCCGTGATCACTCGGGAGGTGATCACGGGTATATACTATACATGCATACATACTACGGATGGTGACTAAAGTCGGGTGCGCTCGAAGAGTACCATGAGTGATTCCGGATTGGGGGCTGAAAGGACCTTTGTCCGACGGCCCTCTGTGTGGATCTTTGTGGCGGAGCGATAGGGCAGGTTGAGACCGCCTAGGTGAGAGGTGGGCCTGGCCTTGATCGGCGTCATGATTGCTTCATAATAACACGCTTAACGAGATCTTGGTATTTGATCGAGTCGGCCATTTGGTCTATACGCACTAACCATCTACGTGGGAGTAGTTATGGGTATCCCGGCGTCGTGGTATCACCGAAGCCTTCTTGGCGTCAAGAGGCGAGCGGGCGCGGCGGATTGGGCGTAAGCCTGCGCTTGTATTAGGGGCTAGTTACGCTTCCGGCGCACAGACATAACGTCTTGTGTGCTTTCGAGGCGATGGGCCCGGACCCTGCGGGCTTAGGTTTAGACCGGCGTCTTGACCTCTCTGTTGTGCCTAGGTGGGGCTGCGGCGTGTTGATCTTCGAGGCGGGCATGACCCAGAAAGTGTGTCGGCCAAATGGGATCAAGCGTGTTGGGTTATGTGGTGCACCCTGCGGGAAGTTTAATCTATTGAATAGCCGTGTCCCTCGGTAAAGGGCGACCGGAGTTGTACCTTGACTTTATGACAACTAGAACCGGATACTTAATAAAACACACCCTTCCAAGTGCGGATACAACCCGGTGATCGCTCTCTAACAGGCGCCGAGGAGAGGATCGCGGGTAGGATTATGCTATGCGATGCTCTGGAGATGCTACTTGGAGATGCTACTTGGAGATGCTACTTGGCGATGCTACTTGGAGGACTTGGTCTACTCTCTTCTACTGCTTGCAAGGCGGAGGCTGCGAGCGTAGTCTTGACGAGATTAGCTATCCCCTCTTATTACGGCATTCTGCAGTTCGGTCACCGATATGGCCTCCTTACACATATACCCATGCATATGTAGTGTAGTTCCTTGCTTGCGAGTACTTTGGATGAGTACTCACGGTTGCTTTCTCCCCTTTTCCCCCTTTTCCTCCTTTACGGTTGTCGCAACCAGATCTTTGGAGCCCAGAGCGAGATGCCACGTCGGCGGCGACTACTACTACTTTGGAGGGGCCTACTACTACGTGCGGGCGGTCACCGCGGCGACGGGAGTAGTTTAGGAGGATCGAGCGAGGAGGCTGCGCCTCTTCGATCTGTAACCCGGTTTGTGCTAGCCTTCTTAAGGCAAACTTGTTTAACTTATGTCCGTACTCAGATATTGTTGCTTCCGCTGACTCGTCTATGATCGAGCACTTGTATTCGAGCCCTCGAGGCCCCGGCTTGTATTATGATGCTTGTATGACTTATTTTACTTTTAGAGTTGTGTTGTGATATCTTCCGTGAGTCCACGATCTTGATCGCATTACGTTTGCGTGCATGATTAGTGTACGATTAAATCGAGGCGTCCACAAGTTGATATCGAGCCCATTGCTGTAGGAATCCCACTTTCCAACTCCTTGGCCGAAGTTGAGTCTAGTCATTGCAAAACTTTTACTAACATGGCTGTGCGGCCCATGGGCCCACGTCGCCATTGGGTGGTACTAGGTTCTTTTACTTCTCGACCTTTACTCTGGGATTCTGAACTCTCTTCTATTCGGGTTAAACGATTTTTACAAAAATCTAACATTAGGTTCTCGAAAATACTTTCTCCCGGAGAGGCCCTTGATCCAGATGATCCCGATCGCACGGAAGATTTCGAAGATACTCTCCGATTTTCTCTCGAGACCTTGTGCCCGTTGCCTTTGCAATTCCCTACCATCGAAATATCCCTATGGATAAATACTTACACCTGTCATGCTTACTTTTATTCCCAGTCGATCTTGTTATTACAAGATACCTCGAGAATATTTTGTGCCTCTTGCCTTGCGTTACTTGCCACTGAATACCTCTAAGAATAATTTCTCGCACCTTTCGAGTATCCGCTCATCCCAGCTTGTTGGTGTTTCACAAAAGTCTTTGAAATACTATTCAATCCTCCAAAATCCTTAGCAGCTTTATTGCTCGCAAATACTTGTCTACTAGCATTATGGATGCTTCCCATATATCGGCAATATTCACTAGTATCCTTTGACACCGTCATTTTGATCCTATTGATTCAACATGTGTGCGAATGCACACAATCATCTATCAACCCTTCTAAATTATCTTTCCGACTCAGACATCATTTTTGAACATGAGCTGGTTCTGGACTAAACTATTTGTCGGCAATTGTGCCTCTGGTTTATCCAACTTATTCATCCTTGATCAGAGCGACTGCTTCTGATCCTTTGTTTTGGAAATCATAATTCCTTTGTTCTCTAAGCATCGAATTATTCCGATGTTCTATAATATGATGCCCATGCATTCTTTCTAGAATACCGATACTCACCTCAACTCCGTTGTGGATCGCCCGATCCATTGTTGGATTGCTATCCGATAGTGTCCTTTATATTCAATCACCTTGTGAGTTCTTCCCCTGATACATAGTGCCTTTGGTAAATTGTATCATCTGCTTGGCCAACAATGCTCCGCTTTCGAGCTGGTCGTATTTACTATTGAAGATTGTGGTATATGTTTCCACGATACCCTGACGGGTTGAACCTATTCCTTCTCTAAAACCATGTGAACCCGAAAGTTTTCACGAGTCATATTCTCCGGGTGATTTACCAGATAAAATTTCAACATTACAACTCCATCGAAAATGAGGAGTGAATGATAGGTTATGCATTGAAGAAGTGGGAGTCGACCTTGAACTTTGTGTTCATGCCCATGGACACGATGTAGATCTTGTCATGTAAGCTTCTCGTAAACAATAATTATCCCCTTGATATAATTTCATCTTATATCTGGGATTTGGTCTTTTGCAATCGTGGTTTCTAACCATATTGTTCTTCCTTGATCCAATTTCTTGGACAAGTTCAAGCACCTGTCTTCTGCGGATCAATACCCCAGTCCAACCTCTACTTTGATCCGTCTTCGAGTATTACCCCCTGGTATTTCGAGATTGTCACGGAACTGCATAACTTCTTATGAGTTCTCCATCAAGTACTACATTCTCATTGATTCCAATTTTTCACGTGCTTCGAGTTATTAAACACTCAAGGACATCGATAACTGAATCGAGTCCGCATCGCGATTAAACAACTCTTAGTAATCTTCTTTGCTTACGAGTTTGTACTCGATCACGTCATCCCTAGCCTAATCGGCTATATCATTACCATGCTAAATTTTAAGCTGTGCTACCTGGTCCTTCCTTAGGAGCACAAGTTTCGACGATGAGCTAAGCTTATGTCGATTTTCCTCGTCATATCATTTCGCCTTGAACAACAAACTTGATTTGAGTTTGTGTCGCACTCCATGATTCCAATAACCTTCCGCTTCATCATTCCTTTGACTTGATGTCATCGCTGATCGATTACATCCTCATGAAATCTCTCGACAAATGTGTCGTGATCATCATCAACCTTATGAGCTCTTCCAGGATATCAATTGAGCCCATGATGAGAAATACCATCCTTGCCCCCGATGTTTTGAGATATCTTTTACCACTTTATGGCCTTCCGTTCAACACAAACTTGTTCGTGTTTTGTGTTATACCTTGAGGTCCCTACTATATCCAGCATTTGTTCTTCTTTACCTTGGAGTATTACCATCTTTTAACTGCTCCGCCTCTTAAGGAATTCTTGGTATTGTGATGCTTCTCACCATCACCATTCTTTCTTGGTCCCGTGTTGCTTCCAACAAGTGAACGGTGTTGTTTGGATTCTAAACTTCTAGCAACCCTATTGCTTTGAAGTTAATGGTCGACATTTCATTCCTAGACCATTGGTTATCGAATCACCATTCTCACATTGATCCTGCTACCTAAGCCCATATTTCGGATGAACCTTTCAACCAATGATTCATTGTGTATGTTTCCCTCGAGCATACATCATTATATCATTTGTTCTGTTAAATGTTATCTCCTTGTTCACATGATTGTGGTAATCCATCTTTTTGGGAATCTCAATGAATTGTCGCTGAGTTCATCAGCCACCCCTCACTCTCTCTTTGGTTTAAAGATGAACTCTTGTTTCAGGACTCGCTTCCATAGTTCATTTCCCGAGAATCTTACAATGTCATCTTGTCAAATTGTGTCGCACCTTTTCTTCTCAGGCATCCAAAGTTTGAGGTATCATGACACCAACCGGATCTGAATCTCGGTCAGATATGATGGTTGGGACAACTTTACAGGAGTTATGATGTTGGTCCTTTGATGATCCGGTAATATGATGTTATGCCTAGCACCCCCCAGCTGGAGGACCTATCATTATAATTTCTTTTGCAAGGATAACCATTCTTCCTGGAGGAAACTGTAAAACCTATTTTATAAGTTGCTCCTGATGGATCATTTGTGTATCCAAAGTCTAGCCCTTGATTGAAACACCATGCATTGCTATCTCGAAGCATGTTCGTGGTACTCCGCTTTTCAACAAGGACAATTGAAGCCCAATGCTAAATATTTCCTGCTCAATTATCCAAACACCGCTGTATGGATAATGTCGTAAAAATTTCTCTCCCCTCACCTAGAGGCTTTTCTACCTTATATCCTGTCAAGGATATCATTCTCTACTTGTCCTTGGTAAGGATATACCCTTGAAATATGTGTTTAGACACATTTTCCTTTCCATTGTTCTGTTTAAACCTGATAATCACTTTTCCTTTCCATTGGTTTGTTTGACCTCTCTTGTGATCTATATAATCTAAGCAGTAATGATTCACTGCTTATGTAAACACCTCGGTGCGCAATTCCGTTAGCAAAACCCTGTTACTATTGTTGATGAAATTTCCGAAATACACCGATGAACGGGAACCTTGCCTATTGGTTTGCCTCGTTCAACGAGCAGGAAAATGGTTCTCTTCGTCCCTCGCCCTTGGTATCGATGTTGTTGCCGACATAACTGATAGGCTACCCTCTGACACGCCTTACTATCGTGATCGTGCAAGATGTCGGCCCCCTTCCTACTTTGAACCACATGGTGGGCCCATAATCCACAGTTCCACAGGATCGAAACCTGACTCTCCTGCACCCCCTATTCCCAAGGTTGTTCCTCGCGTGTGGCCTCGTATGTAATTCACGGGCCACCTTTCTTGTGATCTGTTCTGGTATCAGAAGCAATACTTATTCACATTGCTCTAAACCCCTTTCACCCATTGTTTCAGGCAACGAACGATTGCCTACATGCTTGAAACTTCTTATTGCACATTCTTACCCTACCCTCGATGGCTTTCTTGAATTTCAACTCGAGAGATGCCTCTATGCCTCGCTTCCGAGATAGCCCCCAAGTACCTATCTTGAGTTGAGCTCCGTCCTTCTTGAGTCTTTCCTTAGTTCACCCCTTAAATCTCGGACGAGATTTCTTGTAATGGAGGAGAATTGTGGCCTTGGGATAATTAAGCTACTGATAATCTCTCGCTAATGATGCGGTCATCATTCTTCTTATTTCTAATCCTCATTTGATCCGAAGCATAATTCAAATTCAATTTAATTAAAGTCCAAAATTCAAGTTTGTCAAACATGCAAAATAAAATGTTCAAAGTGTGGCAAATAATCCCTTGATATTTGCCATGTTGGAACCAACCTCTTTTGAATTCTCAAATTGCCCCTGAGAGTTAACTTTTGGTCCAACAGTAAATTAAATGGCCTTTGCAAAATAAATAATTATTTATTTAACTCCAATTGCCTCCGAACTTTATGTGCCACTCCAAAATATTGCGTTGGAATATCGTGCCAAATTTCAAGCTCCACTAAATTCATTTGCTTTGGCAACTAAATAGGAAGCGGTATCTAAAATTTGAAAAATAGTTTTAAAAATGTAAAAAGGAGAAAAGCCCCCCCTCTCTCAACTGGGCCGACTGGCCCAGCTGGCCACCGCGCCCCCCTTGGGCCTCAACCCACCAGGCCGGCCCACCACTCCCTCCTTATCCCCACCCCGACCAGAACCCTAGCCCGTCTCCCCCTCACTCCCCACTCGCCCCACTCCTCTCTTCCCACGATCCCCTTCTCCTCCCATCTGGATCGGGCAGGCGCCCGAGCCAGCCCGACCCCGAGCGCCCGGCGCTCTCCGTCGCCCGACAACCGCCGCCGACGAAGCCCCTCGCCGGACCGCCTCCCGACTTCGTCGGACCATCCCGTCTCCTCCTCAAGACGCCCGCCCCTCGACACGAGCTGGATCGGGGCTCGACCCAGGGCGCTTCGAGCCCCGACAAGCACCGTCGCCGCTCACGCTCACCACCAACTCGTCGGCGTCGCTTCCCGTCCGCCTCCCGAGCCCACTGCCGCCTCCCTACGCAGGAGCTGTGAGCCCGTCCGCCCTCCTCTCTCTTCCTCGTCGCTGGTTCCGTGGCGTCGCCGCCGACCGAAGCGCCGCTGCACCGGATAGCGCCGCCAGATTGCTCGTCGCGTCGATGTTGCACCCCACGCCGCCGCGACTCGACCATGTCGCCGCTCCTAGTCCCGACCGGCCTCGCTGGCCCCGCGCCCGCCACGGCCACCGCAGAACTGCACGCCAGAGTCAGACGCCCACCCAGCCGATCGCCCGCCTCCGGCCAGCGCCCGAGGCCTCACACGCCCAGCGCGCCTCCCCTCCGTCGCAGCAGCGCGCTCACGGTGCGCCCGTTCGGCGACGCTGCGCCCGTCGGCGTCCTCGCCCAATAACCATGCGCTCACTTTTCGGTTGGCCCTATGGGCCACTTACGTGGGGCCCAGCCCTAAAAAATGTGTAAAAATAGTAATTAATTAATTAGTAATTAATCAATTTAACTAATCATGTTAATTAACCTAACCTAATTAGTGTGATTTGTTAGCTAATTAATTGTTAGTTAATTAAGCGTGCAATGACAATTGGGCCCCCTTGTCTAGTTTGACTTAGTCAACCTCTTGACCCTCTTGTTGTCATGATGACATCATGCTGATGCAATAACCCCATTTTAGATTTAATAATAATTTCAAAATATTATTAAAACTTTAATAATTAATAGAAACTAAACCGTAACTCGGATGGAAAAGTTTTCTACCTGAAAGTTGCTCAGAACGACAAGACGAATCCGAACACGCGGTCTATTCGTCTGCCACACATCCCTAGCATAGCAAACATGCAACTTTTCCTCTCCGGTTCATCTGTCTGACAAACGTCCGGAAGCGGGAAAACTTTCCGGATGTTTCCCCCCTTCACCGGTATCACCTATCCCTACGTTAGGTCACCTCTAGCACAACGTATTACCGCTTCTTGCTTTTTGTTACATTTGATTGCTCTGTTATTTATTGTGTTCCCCCTCCGTTACTTCTTTCCGGTAGACCCTGAGACCGATGCCGGTACCCCTGTGATCGACTACATCGACGACCTCTCCTTCTTGCCAGAGCAACCAGGCAAGCCCCCCTTGATCACCAGATATCGCCTATTCTCCTCTATACTGCTTGCATTAGAGTAGTGTAGCTTGTTACTGCTTTTCGATAATCCTATTCTGATGCATAGCCTGACATTGTTGCTACATCTGTTGATACCTTACCTGCAATCCTAAATACTTAGTATAGGATGCTAGTTTATCATCATTGGCCCTACATTCTTGTCGACCGCCTTGCTATACTATTGGGCGTGATCACTCGGGAGGTGATCACGGTATATACTATACATGCATACATACTACAGATGGTGACTAAAGTCGGTCTGCTCGAAGAGTACCCATGAGTGATTCACGGATTGGGGGCTGAAAGGACCTTTGTCCCGACGGCCCTCTGTGTGGATCTTTGTGGCGGAGCGACAGGCAGGTTGAGACCGCCTAGGTGAGAGGTGGGCTGGCCTTGATCGGCGTCGCGGTTGCTTCATAATAACACGCTTAACGAGATCTTGGTATTTGATCGAGTCGGCCATTTGGTCTATCGCACTAACCATCTCGTGGGAGTAGTTATGGGTATCCCGGCGTCGTGGTATCGGCGAAGCCTTCTTGGCGTCAAGAAGCGGCGGGTAGCGCGGATTGGAGCGTAAGCTGCGCTTGTATTAGGGGCTAGTTACGCTTCCGGCGCGACGCATAGCGTGCGGTGTGCTTTCGAGGCGATGGGCCCGGACCCTGCGCGCTTAGGTTTAGACGGCATCTTGACCTCTCTGTTGTGCCTAGGTGGGGCTGCGGCGTGTTGATCTTCCGAGGCGGGCATGACCCAGAAAGTGTGTCGGCCAAATGGGATCAAGCGTGTTGGGTTATGTGGTGCACCCTGCAGGAAGTTTAATCTATTGAATAGCCGTGTCCCTCGGTAAAGGGCGACCGGAGTTGTACCTTGACTTTATGACAACTAGAACCGGATACTTAATAAAACACACCCTTCCAAGTGCGGATACAACCGGTGATCGCTCTCTAACAGGCGCCGAGGAGAGGATCGCGGGTAGGATTATGCTATGCGATGCTCTTGGAGATGCTACTTGGAGATGCTACTTGGAGATGCTACTTGGCGATGCTACTTGGAGGACTTGGTCTACTCTCTTCTACTTTGCAAGGCGGAGGCTGCGAGCGTAGTCTTGACGAGGATTAGCTATCCCCTCTTATTACGGCATTCTGCAGTTCAGTCCACCGATATGGCCTCCTTACACATATACCCATGCATATGTAGTGTAGTTCCTTGCTTGCAGTACTTTGGATAAGTACTCACGGTTGCTTTCTCCCCTTTTCCCCCTTTTCCTCCTTTACGGTTGTCGCAACCAGATGTCGGAGCCAGGGCGGATGCCACCGTCGGCGGCGACTACTACTACTGGAGGGGCCTACTACTACGTGCAGGCGGCGGCGGCGACAGGAGTAGTTTAGGAGGATCCGAGGCGGGAGGCTGCGCCTCTTTCGATCTGTATCCCAGTTTGTGCTAGCCTTCTTAAGGCAAACTTGTTTAACTTATGTCTGTACTCAGATATTGTTGCTTCCGCTGACTTGTCTATGATCGAGCACTTGTATTCGAGCCCTCGAGGCCCCTGGCTTGTATTATGATGCTTGTATGACTTATTTTACTTTTAGAGTTGTGTTGTGATATCTTCCCGTGAGTCCCTGATCTTGATCGTACACGTTTGCGTGCATGATTAGTGTACGATTAAATTGGGGGCGTCACACTCTCCCTCCTCCAACTCTTCCTCCTCCTCTGTAGTGCTTGGCGAAGCCCTGCAGGAATACCACAAGCTCCACCACCACGCCGTCATGCTGCCGGAGCTCTCCCTCAACTTCTCCTCTCCCCTTGCTGGATCAATAAGGAAGAGACGTCCCCGGGCTGTACGTGTGTTGAACGCGGAGGCGCCGTCCGTTCGGCACTAGATCGGATCTTCCGCGATTTGAATCACCGCGAGTACGACTCCATCAACCGCGTTCTTGTAATGCTTCCGCTTAGCGATCTTCAAGGGTATGAATATGCACTCCCTCTCTCTCTCATTGCTAACATCTCCTATATTGATCTTTGTGACATGTAGGAAAATTTTGAATTATTACTACGTTCCCCAACAGTGGCATCATGAGCTAGGTCTATGCGTACATTCTATGCACGAGTAGAACACAAAGTATTTGTGGGCGATGATTTGTTCAATTTGCTTACCGTTACGAGTCTTATCTTGATTCGGCGGCATTGTGGGATGAAGCGGCCCGGACCGACCTTACACGTACTCTTACGTGAGACAGGTTCCACCGAGTGACATGCACTTGTTGCATAAGGTGGCTAGCGGTGCCGAGTCTCTCCCACTTTAATCGGATCGGATTCGATGAAAAGGGTCCTTATGAAGGGTAAATAGCAATTGGCATATCACCGTTGTGGCTTTTGCGTAGGTAAGAAACGTTCTTGCTAGAAACCCATAGCAGCCACGTAAAACATGCAACAACAATTAGAGGACGTCAACTTATTTTTGCAGGGTATGCTATGTGATGTGATATGGCCAAAAGAATGTGATGAATGATATATGTGATGTATGAGATTGATCATGTTCTTGTAATAGGAATCACGACATGCATGTCGATGAGTATGACAACCGGCAGGAGCCATAGGAGTTGTCTTAATTTATTATATGACCTGCGTGTCATTGAAAATGCCATGTAATTACTTTACTTTATTGCTAACCATTAACCATAGTAGTAGAAGTAATAGTTGGCGAGACAACTTCATGAAGACACAATGATGGAGATCATGGTGTCATGCCAGTGACGAAGGTGATCATGTTGCGCCCCAAAGATGGAGATCAAAGGCGCAAGATGATATTGGCCATATCATGTCACTTTATGATTTGCATGTGATGTTTGTCATGTTTACATCTTATTTGCTTAGAACGATGGTAGAAAAAATAAGATGATCCCTCACTAAAATTTCAAGAAAGTGTTCCCCCTAACTGTGCACCATTGCGAAAGTTCGTTGTTTCGAAGCACCATGTGATGATCGGGTGTGATAAATTCTAACGTTCGCATACAACGGGTCTAAGCCAGATTTACACACGTGAAACACTTAGGTTGACTTGACGAGCCTAGCATGTACAGACATGGCCTCGGAACACAAGAGACCGAAAGGTCGAACATGAGTCGTATAGTAGATACGATCAACATGAAGATGTTCACCGATGATGACTAGTCCATCTCACGTGATGATCGGACACGGCCTAGTTGACTCGGATCATGTATCACTTAGACGACTACAGGGATGTCTATCTGAGTGGGAGTTCATTAAATAATCAGATGAACTTAATTATCGTGAACATAGTTAAAAGGTCTTTGCAAATTATGTCATAGATTATGCTTTAGTTCTGTTTAAGATATGTTCCTAGAGAAAATTTAGTTGAAAGTTGATAGTAGCAATTATGCGGACTGGGTCCGTAAATCGAGGATTATCCTCATTGCTGCCCAGAAGGCTTATGTCCTTAATGCACCGCTCGGTGTGCTAAACCTCAAGCATCGCCTGTAGATGTTGTGAACATCTGACATACACGTTTTGATGACTACGTGATAGTTCAGTGCGTAATTCTAACGGTTTAGAATTGAGGCGCCAAAGACGTTTTTGAAACGTCGCAGAACATATGAGATGTTCCAAAGACTGAAATCGGGATTTCAGACTGGTGCCCACTGTTGTGGTTCTAAGTCTGACAGTAGAAAGGGGGTAGGTGTGGAGAGGCAAGATCTCAGCTATGGGGAAGATGTACACACGAGGTTTACGAGTTCAGGCCCTTCTCGGAGGAAGTAATAGCCCTACGTCTCAGTGCCCGGAGGCGGTCGATTGGTTTATGTGTGTAGTGTTATAGGGGGTGCGAACCCTTGTCCCAGAGGAGGGGGTGGCTTATATAGAGTGCACCAGGACCCCAGCCAACCTCCATTACAAAGGGCTTAATGTACATAAAGTAAGGACGTTAGTGGTAACGGCAGTCTTAAATACTCTTAATGCTCATGAAGACTAAGGAGTAAATGCCCGGCCGTTGTGCGCTCTTCCGACTCCTGGTCTTCGATACAGTTGAGTCATTCCCCACACGGTCGAGTGAAAGTAGGGAATGACGGTCGAGTGATTATACCGTCGAGTGGATTCTTGGTCTTCTTATCTTCTAGGGTAGTGACCTTGGGTAGGACATATAGGTCAGGCCTATGACCCTACCCCAGGTCTGTATCCTCATCAGTAGCCCCCGAATGGATTAAGGTGCGAGTGCAAAATAAGCTGAAATGGGACTTCTCTTGAGCCTTTGTACCTCGCGAGTGTTTTCTGCAAATCTGAGCGCCCGCGTCAATGTTTGGTGTCAAATCAGTCGCCTTGATCCATTTAGTGGACAGTCGAGTGTACTGTCAATCTTATGTGTCGAGTGTCGCTACTGGGCCTTGGATCTTAGGCGTGATTACTGCGGTGCATCTGGATTCGAGGATCTGAAATTTCGTGGAAGCGCGCCAGACGGGGAGTGCCGAAGCGGGCGGAGCGGATAAACAATGATTCCTTGATTCCCGTGCCGCCTTTTTCGCCATGTACACTGCTCGCGACTGTTGCGGGATTTGACGGGATCGCTTGGTCCCATGCGTCAGTCACTCGGAAATAATCTCGTATAAGGTGGCAGGACCGAGGTGTCTGTACTGTGCACATCTTTTCTTCCTTCTTCTTTTTCCATTCCTCCATCGCGCCTTACTCTCCCGCTCCGATGCTGCTGCCTTGTCGCCATGGTGAAGGACAAGACGGCGGTGCTAGAGCGCGCGAAGAAGATGAAGGAGGTGGCGAAGGGCAGGAAGTAGCAGTGCGGGTCGTCGTCGCGCGCGAGGCTGCCGCCGGGCTGGATCCAGGGAGATTGGATCCGGTCTTTGATTCAGCAGGCGGACCTGGACGAGCTGGCGGAATCGGGGTTAATCGCTAAGGGAGCGGCAAGGCTGCCGGAGGGGGAGATGAGCCTTCAGCCTCAGCCGGGTGAGTGTGTTCTGCTCGCCACTCACGTCGACTGCGGCTTTTCACTTCCTTGCACCCTTTCTTTCAAGGATTTCTGAACTTTTTTAGTGCTCAACTCCACCACTTCTCTCCCAACACCATCACGTATTTAGCTGCCTTCGTGTCGATGTGCGAGAACTTCTTGGGATGTCGACCGCACTGGGCCTCTTCAAGCACATTTTCACCATTCGTTCCCAATCGGTGAAAAAGGCAAAGTCGAGTGACTCAAAAACCCATGTCATCCAGATGTGCGGGGGTTTAGGTATCCAAAAGAGGACAGGGAGTGCTTTTCCTGCTATGAATCTTCCTGATTCCGTTAGAGGCTAGCAATCGACTTGGTTCTATTGCTAGGATGTCGCAGCTCCAGGTCAGTCGACCGGCCTCCCCCACTTCTCGTTTGACCGAGTCCAGACTCCCGCCCCGCTGAAAGTTACAACTGGCGAGACCATGGAGATGAGGATGTTGGTAGATAGGGTGGTTCAGCTTATCAATGATGGTGTCACGGGTCTGGATCTGTTGGAGGTGTTCCTCAGTCGACGCGTCCAGCCCCTCCAGGCCCGCGATCACCCGATGTGGCTGTACTCCAGACCGGACAACACCGCTCGGGTTCATCCAAAAGAAGTACCGTCTGCCACAGTGGCTTAATGGCTGAGGAGCATCACAGGCAATCAGGACAATCCCAGAGGATCTAGGCGAGTCGTTCCCTTTAGCAGCAACAACCCGCCCGACAAGGTATGCTTTTCGCTCCGACTGTTTCTCATTCATGCTCCAACTGAACTTGAAATTGACCAACTCTCATTCGACCAACTTGTTCTGCAGGTGTTCACTGAGATGCATTCGATGCCCAATGGCAAGAAGGCTTTGGAGCAGGCCCGGGAAGGGGAGGACAGCGCGGACGATAGCGACGAGTGGGATTCTTAGGAAGACGACGAGGAGGATGAGGAGAGCGAGGAGTCAGACGAGGAGGAGGAAGTCGACTCGCCGCCACGCTCTGAACACCGATCCAAGCAGCACGACCCGGCCGGTGGGCGCGGGAAAGGTGTGGGTCCGAGTGCCAATACCCAGAAATGTACTCGGATGTTGACTCCGGAGCCGACGGAGAAGGTGGCCAAGAAGCCCAAAGTTACTCCCTCCAAGGCCTGGAAGACACTGTCGCGCATCAAGATGGACGTCCCCATTGCCTCAGGGTGGGCGTCTTGTTTGTGTTTCTGTAAGTCGACTGGAGTTTTTCTTGATCTGACCGACCAACCTTTGTGTCTTTCCAGCCCCACCTCTGCTGCCACTGACATGGACGTTGACAAGGCACCAGGAGATGAAGAGGCCACCTCACAAGCTGGTAAGTTCGATCGACCGAGTTCTGTTTAGTCGAGTAGGTGGTCGATTGACTGAAAACTTAACATTTCTCTCCTTATGTAGCTCCACAAGATATCATCGTGCTTCCTGATGACGAAGAAGAAGACGTGCCTCTACAGGAGAGGAGGAAAAAGAGTGGAAGCTCAAGAAGGAAGAAGCTTGAAGTCCAGGTCCCGCAGTCGACACCGGTGCCTGAAGCGATGGCCCGGGCCAACGTCACATTCGCTAACCCATTGATGACTGATCGTCTGTCGAGGTCGACTGCGCAGACACCAGCTGCACCGGTGCAACTCCACTCCTCTGACCCGGCAGCTACTTCGACCCCTCTGGAGCCATCCCTCTTTGCTACATATCAAACTCCAGATGACTCGCCGGTTGCTGCTAGGGAAGCTCTTCGCTAGGCAAACCTCGTCATGGAGCAAGTGAAAGTGATCCATGAAGTCAGCCAGATAGCTTATAGCGCTAGCACTGCTCTTCAGACCAACGTTCATGTCAGCGAAATTCTGACTGAAATTTTTGTACGTCGCTTTATATCTGGTCACCCACTGGGTGTTCCTTTGCTTAGAACTCTGGAAATCTTCAATTCTGCACTTTTCGAATCAGTGGGGGCACGTCGAGTGCACCCACTGGGTGTAGTCCCCAAGACCACGGTCGGCTGCTGGCAGTCGACCGAGGTCTAATGATGTGTCTCTCTTTCTCTTTCTTTTTGAACTCATGCTGAGTATTGATCTGATCCAGTGGTAGCACGCTAACTGCACCCACTGGGTGTAGTCCCCGAGACTACTGTTGAAAATTTGATTCGGCAATAGTCTTAGAGTAACTTTTTTCTTTCACTCGGTGCTTCGATCTGTCGACTGACATGTTCTGTCTTTCTAGTTGCAGAGGTCTTGTGATCTTGGACCTCGGCTCACTGAGTTGAACAAGAAACATATCAGTGTTGAACTTGACCTCGAACTTGCGAAGAAGAATATGAAGACTGCCCAACAAGAAACGGTCATCCTGGGAGGTAATCACTCGACCATCCTGTCTGTTTTGTGGCTTCATACTTCGCGCTAGTTTTTCCTTCAGTCTCTTTGAACCGAGTGATTTCACACGAGCAGATGTGCGTAGTGAAAATCATCGACTTCAGTCTCGTCTGAAGAGTGTTGTTTCATTAGAGAGGATGAAGGAGGCCCTGGAGAAGAAGGATCTGGATCAGGCTGCCGCTCAGAAGGAAGCACGCGAGAAGACGAAGCTTGCAGACCAGAAGTTAGCTTCGGTCAGCAAACTGGAGGAGGAGAACGCGAAGCTGAAGGCTGCCATCTCAGACGCCAACCAGGAAGTTGAGCAACTGAAGAAAGACAAGGCAAATCTAACCACTGAAGTTGGCGGCCTTAGGACCAAGACCGACAAGCTAGAGTCCCATCTGGTGCAAATCGCCACCAAACTTGTTCTGAAGCTTGAAGGTATGATAAGTCGACTCTTCACTTTGTTGCCGACTGAACTTTGTTATCTTGTCGTTGATTCATCACTTTTGCAATGGAGCAGAACTGTGTCAGGACTTTGAGGCCGAAACTGGGCGTGTCGATACATGTCTTGACCCCATCAACTGTCCCATGAAAGATGAAGTTGCGATGAACTTGCTTCGACTGGAATCGCGCTTGGATGGTGTAGTCAACTATTTGGCTCGGCTAAAGGCGTCGATGGCCCGAGTGGATGTTGAGCTCTGGCCTCGGGAGGACTTGTCTCAAAACCTCGAGTCCTTGATGGCTCGGCTAAACCAGATTCCAGGTCGAGTGCAAGAGTGGAAGAAATCTTCTGCTCACTGTGGTCATGATGTTGTTTTATCTCTGGTCTGAGTGCACTGTAAGGAAGCTAAGGAAGACAAGTTGGCAGCTCTCAAAGTGGCAAACACGAAGAAGCACTCCTTCCAGGACTTCATGGACACTTTCCTCGAGGCAACCACTCGCATCGCCGACAGCATCGACCTTGACAGCTTCTGCGACCCGGCCAGTCCTTCTCCCGCCGAGTGACAAGAAAGAAAACATTATGCTATCACTTTTATTTGCCTCGGAATGCCGAGTGAATTTGTAACCGTTTAAACTCCTTCGGGCCTGATGCCTGAGCACTTTATTCTGCGGTTAAGTAACCTTGGATTTTTCACCTCATAAATTACGTCTGTCCTTGAACGAAAATCGTTTTTCCCTCGAATTGTCGTCTGTTTGCTTGATGCAGCTTCTGGGGAAGGATGACCAGTCGGCCGATCGGGTAGTCCTCGAGAAACCCTGACGTTCCAGTCAGCCGACCGGATGATCCTTGAGTAGCATTGATCAGCTCATCAGCAAGGCACTCAGCAATGGTCTTGATGTTCCTGTCAACCGATTGGGTGATCTCTGAGGAGCATTGATCAGCTCATCAGCAAGGCATTCAGCAATGGTCTTAACGTTCCTGTCAACCGATTGGGTGATCCTTGAGGAGCATTGTTCAGCTCATCAGCAAGGTACTCAGCAATGGTCTTGACGTTCCTGTCAACCGATTGGGTGACCCTTGAGGAGCATTGATCAGCTCATCAGCAAGGCACTCAGCAGTGGTCTTGATGTTCCTGTCAACCACCCGGTAAGGTTTTTCAAACTTAGGCGAGCACTGGGCTACAGCTAAGCCTCCCGAGTGGGAGGTTTGCTCTATACTCGGTAGGATTTTTCAAACTTAGGCGAGTACGGGACTGCAGCTAAGCCTCCGAGTGGGAGGGTTGCTCACCACTCAGTAGGATTTTTTAAACTTAGGCGAGCACTGGGCTGCAGCTAAGCCTCCGAATGGGAGGGTTGCTCGCCACTCGGTAGGATTTTTATCACTTAGGCGAGCACTGGACTGCAGCTAAGCCTCCGAGTGGGAGGTTTGCTCTCCACTCGGTAGGATTTTTCAAACTTAGGTGTGTACGGGACCGCAGCTAAGCCCCCGAGTGGGGGGTTTGCTCTCCACTCGATAGGATTTTTTCAAACTTAGGCGAGCCCTGGGCTGCAGCTAAGCCCCCGAGTGAGAGGCAGACTCATCACTCGGTAGGATTTTTATCACTTAGGCGAGCACTAGGCTGCAGCTAAGCCCCCGAGTGAGAGGCAGACTCATCACTCAGTAGGATTTCTATCACTTAGGCGAGCACTGGGCTGCAGCTAACCCCCGAGTGAGAGGAAGACTCATCACTCGATAGGATTTTTATCACTTAGGCGAGCACTGGGCTGCAGCTAAGCCCCCGAGTGAGAGGCAGACTGTAACGCCCCGGATCCGATGTGCCAGGTGTTCGCCAGTTATTCGTCGTCGTTGCCATGTCTTTCGCTTGCGTGTTGCATATTGCCATGTCATCATCTGCATTTTATCATGTCATCATGTGCATTTCATTTTGCATACGTGTTCGTCTCATGCATCCGAGCCTTTTCCCCGTTTTCCGTTTTGCAATCCGGCACTCCTATGTCCTCCGGCGTCCCCTTCTTCTCTCCTGTTGTGAGCGGGTGTTAAACTTTCTCGGAATGGCCGAGGTTTGCCAAGCGGCCTTCGTATAGCACCGTGAACCGCTGTCAAGTTCCGTGCCATTTGGAGGTCGTTTGATACTCCAACGGTTAATCGGGTAACCGCAAAGCCCTCTTTTGTTGCAGCCCAACACCCCTTCCAAAGTGGCCCAAAGCCCATCTAACTCACCTCCATGCTCTCGGTCGTTCGATCACGATCGCGTGGCAGCCGCTCCTCATTTGGACTCTCCTAGCTCCCTCTACCTATAAAACTAGACCTCCCCGAATTTTTTCGCAGATCAAACCCTAGCCTCTTCCCTGCGCGCCGGACACGTCCGGTCGCGCCCGGACATGTCCGCCCGTCACCCGCCTAATAGGACTGCGCCACGTCACGCTCCGCCGCCCTCCGCCAATCGGCGTCCGCCCGTGGCCCCAGCCACCCGCGCCGCCGCTCTCCCATCCTGCGCCCGGCTCCGCTTCGCTGCGCCGAGGAGCTTCGCTCCGACACGCCGTCGCCACGAACCCTAAGCGCCTCCTCCGCGCGCGCCCTCGCACCGTCCGCGCCTCGTCCTCCTCCCCCTCGCAAGCCTCGACGCCGCCCGGCTCCCTCCTGCTCGCCCCGGCCACGCCTGATCCTGCCCTCTGCAGCCCCGCCAGCCACCGAGCGCCCCGCCGCCAGTCAACGGACCTCGCCGCCAGCGCCCCGCGCCATCTCTGCCGGCCCCTGCCGCCTCCTCATCCCCGTCCCTGCATCGCCAGAGCCCCTCCAGCGCCGCCGCCTTGCTCGGCCTCTGGATCGGCAGCAGGCTCGGCGCCGTCTGAGCCTCCCTCCCAGCGGTGCCTTGTGGGCCCTTTCCGGCCCGGTCGAGCGGCACCCGGCCCAGCCGGTCTGCCCGGCCTCCTCTTCCTCACCGACCTGGGCCTCAGCCCGTGGTGAGCAGACCCCACCCCTCTCCTGTGCAAATTGGCCCAGCCAAGTTTCGGCCCATTTAGTGTTTTTTTCCTGTCTGCGATTTTAGCATTATCCAGGATTTACTGATTTGCAGAAAACCCCCTAGACTTCATGCATATAATAACTCAACAACCGTGCGTCGGATTAAAATGTTTTATATATGAAAAATGCTTAGTTTTTCATCTAGTTTCATAATATGCCACTTTCTTCCATGTTTAAAATGTTTAAAATGATGTTTGTTTAAATTTGCTTAAATGCCATGTTAAAATGATTTAATTCATAACTAAATAACCGTAGCTTGGATTTAAATGTTCTTTATATGTAAATGGGGTGGAAAAATGCCTAGTTTAACATGGTGCACTTTATTTTCCTGTTTAACAACATTAAAATTGTGTTTAGGGCAGAACAGTAGCAAATTCGAAATTTGCATATGGGGATTTTCCGGAATTGTTGTTTGTTCTTCCGGCCTCATTTAAACTTGCCTAGGTAGGTAGTTTTGTTATGCTTCACCCCTTGCCATGTTAATCAACATTTAATATTGTTGAGTAGCTCATAACTAGAGAGAACTAAATAATTGATGTGGTGTTCCGTCAATATGCAACTCGTTGCATATCGAGCTCCACTTAATTTGTAGTGTTGTTTGTGCATATTGCCATGCCATGCTTCATTAAACCGGACATGCATCATACTTGTTTGTGCATCATGCCATGCTTATGCTTGTTGGTTTACTATGTTGTTTGCTTCTTTCCGGGTTGCCTTGGTTTCGTTCGGTAATGTTGCGATTGTGAGGATTCGTTCGCTCACGACCGTTTGTCTTCTTCATCGACTCGTTCTTCTTCCTAGCGGGATTTCATGCAAGATGACCGCTACCCGGATCTCACTACTATCATTGCTATGCTAGTTGCCTCGTTCTTTCGCTATCTTTGCGCTACCTATTACCTGTTTGTCCAGCCATCCCATATTGCCATGAACCCCTAACCTTTGACACCTTTCCTATGCAAACCATTGTTTGGCTATGTTCCCGCTTTGCTCAGCCCCTCTTATAGTGTTGCTAGTTGCAGGTGAAGTTGAAGATTTCTCCATGGTGGACAGGGTTTATGTTGGGATATCACAATATCTCTTATATTATTAATGCATCTATATATTTGGTAAAGGGTGGAAGGCTCGGCATTATGCCTGGTGTTTTGTTCCACTCTTGCCGCCCTAGTTTCCGTCATACCGGTGTTATGTTCCCGGATTTTGCGTCCCTTACGCGGTCGGGTGACTTATGGGACCCCCCTGACAGTTCGCTTTGAATAAACCTTGTCCAGCAAGGCCCAACATTGACTTTTACCATTTGCCTCACCACCACCTACTTTTCCCTTGGGAGTAATTAACCCAAGGGTCATCTTTATTTTAGCCCCCCCGGGCCAGTGCTTGTCTAAGTGTTGGTCCGAATCGAGCTACTCTGGGGCCACCTCGGGCAACTTGAGGGCTGGTTTTACTCGTAGCTAGTCTCATCGGTGTTGCCACGAGAGCGACATATGTGCAGCTCCTATCGGGATTGTCGGCGCATCGGGCGGCTTTGCTGGTCTTGTTTTACCATTGTCGAAATGTCTTGATGTACCGGGATTCCGAGACTGATCGGGTCTTCCTGGGTGAAGGTCTATTCCTTCGATGATCGCGAGAGCTTGTCATGGGCTAAGTTGGGATACCCCTGCAGGGTAAAAACTTTCGAGAGTCGTGCCCGCGGTTATGTGGCAGATGGGAATTTGTTAATGTCCGGTTGTAGACAACTTGACACCAGATCCGAATTAAAACACATCAACCGTGTGTGTAGCCGTGATGGTCTCTTCTCGGCGGAGTCCGGGAAGTGAACACGGTTTCCGTGTTATGTTTGACGTAAGTAGGTGTTCAGGATCACCTCTTGATCATTGCTAGCTTCACGACCGTTCCGCTTGTTTCTCTTCTCGCTCTCATTTGCGTATGTTAGCCACCATACTTTGCTTAGTCGCTGCTGCAACCTCACCACTTTACCCTTCCTTTCCCATTAAGCTTTGATAGTCTTGATACCCATGGTAATGGGATTCTTTGAGTCCTCGTGGCTCACGGATACTTCAAAACCAGTTTGCGGTGCCTATGTTACCCGGCGGGTGGCGCAACCAAGCTCAAGGAGGAGCTCGATGAAGATCTTGCCCTTTGTGTTGTTTCGTTCTAGTTGATCGAGAGTGGAGCCCGGTTAGGGTCGATCGGGGACCTTTATCGCATTTGGGGTTCTTCTTTTATTTTGGTTCCGTAGTCGGACCTTGATTGTATCTGGATGATGTAATGCTTTATTCATGTAATTGTGTGAAGTGGCGATTGTAAGCCAACTATGTATCTTTTTCCTTATGTATTACATGGGTTGTGTGAAGATTACCTCACTTGCGACATTGCTTTCAATGCGGTTATGCCTCTAAGTCGTGCTTCGACCGTGGGAGATATAGCCGCATCGAGGGCATTACAAGTTGGTAATCGAGCCTTCCCGACCTTAGGAGCACCTTTGCTTGATCGCTTTTAGCGGCGAGTTGTGTCTAGAAAAATGTTTTGAGTCATTTAGGATTATATATATCGGAGAGTAGGATTCTTTTTACTCCCGGTCCTTCGACCTTCTAGTGAGGTATCCCGTAGAGTTTTGACTCTTCTCTTCTTAAATTTCACTAATTTTTTTTAGGATCACGGGTATCTTAGAATCGTTTCGATGGTTTTATGATGACAACATTGTCTTGGTGCCTCCGTCGGCAGGGTTTTTTAGTGGAGGTGTCCGGGAGTTGAGCTCGAGGTGTTGTCGTCATAATTTTATCGTTGCAGTTCGGAATACCGAGTTTAGTCGCCGACATTGAAAATCTCTTTTATGCAGTTGTTGGTGAGATAACCCGCTAACTTGATCTTGAGGTGAGTACGGGAGTATTGCCATGACTTCATATAACGGATGCTTTTGAAGGTTGAGGTAGACGATTTCTAAAGGTTTCTTGGTTATGTGTTGACGGATGGATACAATTTGGATGTAGGGATTGTTAGTTTGGGTGAGATATATTGCTTCCTGTATCCCCAACACAGATTGCATAACCAGAAAGTTTTGGGAGTTTTATAGGTGGGAATTCAAGTAGCTCCTAGAATATCTTTCCGACAGATGCATGATATGGGATTGGGTAAATCTCTATCATATGTATTTTTTCCCGCTTATTCTGCAAGCCAATCCTTTGTTTTGTTTTATTTATGGTATTCGAGTTGCTTCGAAGTCAAATGTTGAATCCATACCTTTCCTAAACGGTGTTCTCATATTGCTAGGTGAATACTAATCCTTTTGATCATCGAGGTCGTCATGTTAATTCTTTTTCAACCGGCGTGTTTTCTCTTCAAGTGGATCCGATCACTTCAACATCAGCAAGACCATTTATCATTTATTCTCAATGGTGTTTGTTTCATCCGTCTCCAAGTTGCCTTTGTTTTTCCCGCCCTCCCACCCTTTTTCTTCAAGGACACAGATTTCTTAATCAAGTATCCATTTATTCATGTGAAGTTTCTCCATTATTTTCCATCAATGTTCTTACCCGGTGGTTCTCAAGAAGATGTTCTACTAGTTCGTCATTCCTCATTCCTTTCTCTTCTCCGGTGGATTCAAGTCAAGTTTGTTGATCATACCTTTTTCCTCATTTCAATGTCTTCTCATACCGGTGCACCTCATTATCATTCTACTTCTCGCTATTTGTTATTCCGGAGTGCTCAAGATATCTCGAAGATTCGTGTTTCCACTCTGCATTCGTTCAAGCTCTTTCGAGGTTGGTATCTCATTCAAGTCATTTAATTCAACCGGTGCAACATCTCTTTTAAATCTTTTCATCGGTGTTCTTTTGAGTGGGCCCTAACCCACAGGTCTTTTCCCAGGATCTTACCTGACTCTTCTAATTTCCCCGGAGTTATTCTCAATTCTTTTCAAGTGTGACGTAAGAATGAATTTTCATCAGTCACATGCCTTCTCCAAGATCTTTCAAATTCTTTTCATAGTTGGCTCAACCTCTTCGCTTTTGATTCTTCCGGTGTGCCTCAATAATTCTTGGTGGTGTTTCTCGTTGTCATTCTCATCATTTGAAGACCGAAGAAGGATTTCTCTTAAATCTTGGTCCATTCTCTTGAATATTCATGGTTCTAGGTTCATGCTATCCTCATAATTGTTTTCGATTGTGAGAATTCTTTTCAACCATCCGACGCATTTCAAGGGTTGCTTCCTTTCTCGATTATCTGAAGGCCATCATTTCTGAATATTACTCATTCTCAGCTTTCAACTCTCGTTCTCGAATTCTTCCGGTGCATCGTTCGAATATCCTCTAACCACTTCTTGATCTCTTTGTTCTCATGTATCTAGTTTGTCTCATGCACCTTCGTTCATTTGCCAATTCTTACCGGTGATGCACCCCTACTTCGATCATTTTCAATTCTTACGGTTGTTCTTTCAAGATATCTCTTCCTTGTTCATCATATCAATTCATTTGTTGTTCCAATCCTACCGGTGGTTCCATCAGCAAGACCATTTATCATTTATTCTCAATGGTGTTTGTTTCATCCGTCTCCAACTTCCCTTTCTTTTTATCATCATTTCTTTACCGGAGTTCTTCATGGAGGCTCTACATGGTGGTTCATCAAGGATTCTCTTCATTCTTCAATTGCTCTTCAAGATTTCGCTCGAAGCTATGATCCGCCAAGCCATACTTCAAGATAAACATGGTGTTCAACACATGTTTTGTTTTGAGGAGTTCAAGCATTCTTCATCTTGCATTCCAAAGTGCAATTCTCTCTACCTTATCTTTTGACGTGGTGTTGTGTCACTCTTGACAATTTCCTTCATGTTTCACGATTCATATTGTTGTCAAAAGTGAGGTATTTTAAATCCATCAATCTCTTCTTTGGAGTTATCTTGGTATAGATTTCACCTAAAGACTTCCCTAAGGAACGTTGCTATTTTGGTGCTTATTAATGACCCAAGTTATCTCTTTTCCATCTTGATGGAACAAGCTTTCATCTCTTCGTTAATCTCAAGCAAGCAATTGTTTCCGTTAGTGGCGGGTTGTCACCTCATAATGTTGAGATGTTTCCATAAGCCCACTACAAGCTTGTTCTTTTCGTTGTTGGTCTTCCAACAACTCTATTCTATCCTTCTTGCAAGGGTGCTTTCCAAGATCAATTGTGGCAGAAGTTGGCATTTTCTTCTCCATTCTGTTATTCTAGTGATCTATCTTCTATTCTTTTGTTCCAGAGGCATTGTGATGTTACTCTCTTCGACCCATCATCTCATTTTGTATATATCATGTAATTTTCCTTGCTTATCCGTTTAGCCGGAGTGTCGTGTTTCATTCGAGTTCTCTCATGTTATCAAGTTTTGCCTCCCTTCTCAACCGGAGTGCGGTTTGTAATGTTTCTTACCCCTTGTGCCATTCTTTCAATTCCGGAGGCAGTGTGTTGTTGATTTCATCATGTATCCTCTCATCTTGTCATGTTCATGTTCTTTTCCTTCCATGTTCAACCGGAGTGCTGCCTGAATTCTTCCTCTCTCATCTAGTTTTAACCGGAGTGGTTTTGAATTCTATCTTGTCCATTAAACTCTTGATTCATGCCTTTGCAACCTTCAAGTTATCGTAATGGTCCTCCTTTCTAACGGATTGTTTGCGATCTCCTTCATCTCTAATTGCTCAACCTCTCAAGGTTCGTGGTTTCACTCGTTCGTCAAAGAAGCAACTTAGTTTTACCTTTTCTTTTCCTCTTCCGTTTTCCCTCCGGTGCCATCCTAGATCTCGGGACGAGATCCTCTCGTAGTGGTGGAGTGTTGTAACGCCCCGGATCTGATGTGCCAGGTGTCCGCCAGTTATTCGCCGTCGTTGCCATGTCTTTCGCTTGCGTGTTGCATATTGCCATGTCATCATCTGCATTTTATCATGTCATCATGTGCATTTCATTTTGCATACGTGTTCGTCTCATGCATCCGAGCCTTTTCCCCATTTTCCGTTTTGCAATCCGGCACTCCTATGTCCTCCGGCGTCCCCTTCTTCTCTCCTGTTGTGAGCGGGTGTTAAACTTTCTCGGAATGGCCCGAGGTTTGCCAAGCGGCCTTGGTATAGCACCGGTAGACCGCCTGTCTTGTTTCGTGCCATTTGGAGGTCGTTTGATACTCCAACGGTTAACCGGGTAACCGCAAAGCCCTCTTTTGTTGCAGCCCAACACCCCTTCCAAAGTGCCCCAAAGCCCATCTAACTCCCCTCCATGCTATCAGTCGTTCGATCACGATCGCGTGGCTGAAAACCGCTCCTCATTTGGACTCTCCTAGCTCCCTCTACCTATAAAACTAGACCTCCCCCCGAATTTTCGCGCAGATCAAACCCTAGCCTCTTCCCTCATACGCCACGACACGTCCGATCCGCGCCGGACATGTCCGCCCGTCACCCCCCCTAATAGGACAGCGCCACGTCACGCTCCGCCGCCCTCCGCCAATCGGCGTCCGCCCGCGGCCCTCAGCCACCAGCGCGCCGCTCTCCCATCCTGCGCCCGGCTCCCGCTCCGCTGCGCCGAGAGCTTCGCACTTCCGCCGTCTGCCACGAACCCTAAGCGCCTCCTCGCACGCGCCCTCGCACCGTCCGCGCCTCGTCCTCCTCCCCTCGCAAGCCTCGGCGCCGCCGGCTCCCTCCTGCTCGCCCGGCGCGCTGATCCCGCCCTCTGCAGCCCCGCCACCACCGGCGCCCGCCGCGCGGTCAGCGGACCTCGCCGCGGCGCCCGCGCCATCTTTGCCGCCCCTGCCGCCTCCTCGTCCCCGTCCCTGCATCGCCGGAGCCCCGCTAGCGCCACCGCCTTGCTCGGCCTCCTGGATCGAGCGACGAGCTCGGCGCCGTCCTGGGCCTCCTCCTCCCGCGCGGTGCCTCGTGGGCCCCGCTCCGGCCCAATCGACCGCGCCGGCCCAGCCGGTCTGCCCGGCCTCCTCTTCCTCACCGACCTGGGCCTCAGCCCGTGGTGAGCAGACCCCACCCCTCTCCTGTGCACTTTGGCCCAGCCAAGTTTCGGCCCATTTAGTGTTTTTTTTCCTGTCTGCGATTTTAGCATTATCCAGGATTTACTGATTTGCAGAAAACCCCCTAGACTTCATGCATATAATAACTCAACAACCGTGCATCGGATTAAAATGTTTTATATATGAAAAATGCTTAGTTTTTCATCTAGTTTCATAATATGCCACTTTCTTCCATGTTTAAAATGTTTAAAATGCTGTTTGTTTAAATTTGCTTAAATGCCATGTTAAAATGATTTAATTCATAACTAAATAACCGTAGCTCGGATTTAAATGTTCTTTATATGTAAATGGGGTGGAAAAATGCCTAGTTTAACATGGTGCACTTTATTTTCCTGTTTAACAACATTAAAATTGTGTTTAGGGAAGAACAGTAGCAAATTCGAAATTTGCATATGGGGATTTTCCGGAATTGTTGTTTGTTCTTCCGGCCTCATTTAAACTTGCCTAGGTAGGTAGTTTTGTTATGCTTCACCCCTTGCCATGTTAATCAACATTTAATATTGTTGAGTAGCTTATAACTAGAGAGAACTAAATAATTGATGTGGTGTTCCGTCAATATGCAACTCGTTGCATATCGAGCTCCACTTAATTTGTAGTGTTGTTTGTGCATATTGCCATGCCATGCTTCATTAAACCGGACATGCATCATACTTGTTTGTGCATCATGCCATGCTTATGCTTGTTGGTTTACTATGTTGTTTGCTTCTTTCCGGGTTGCCTTCGGTTTCGTTCCGGTAATGTTGCGATTGTGAGGATTCGTTCGTCTACGACCGTTTGTCTTCTTCATGGACTCGTTCTTCTTCCTAGCGGGATTTCATGCAAGATGACCGCTACCCTGGATCTCACTACTATCATTGCTATGCTAGTTGCCTCGTTCTTTCGCTATGCTGCGCTACCTATTACCTGTTTGTCCAGCCATCCCATATTGCCATGAACCCCTAACCTTTGACACCTTTCCTATGCAAACCATTGTTTGGCTATGTTCCCGCTTTGCTCAGCCCCTCTTATAGTGTTGCTAGTTGCAGGTGAAGTTGAAGATTTCTCCATGGTGGACAGGGTTTATGTTGGGATATCACAATATCTCTTATATTATTAATGCATCTATATATTTGGTAAAGGGTGGAAGGCTCGGCATTATGCAGTGTTTTGTTCCACTCTTGCCGCCCTAGTTTCCGTCATACCGGTGTTATGTTCCCGGATTTTGCGTCCCTTACGCGGTCGGGTGACTTATGGGACCCCCCTGACAGTTCGCTTTGAATAAACCTTGTCCAGCAAGGCCCAACATTGACTTTTACCATTTGCCTCACCACCACCTACTTTTCCCTTGGGAGTAATTAACCCAAGGGTCATCTTTATTTAGCCCCGGGCGGTGCTTGTCTAAGTGTTGGTCCGAATCGAGCTACTCAAGGGGCCACCTCGGGGCAACTTGAGGGCTGGTTTTACTCGTAGCTAGTCTCATCCGGTGTTGCCCTGAGAACGACATATGTGCAGCTCCTATCGGGATTGTCGGCGCATCGGGCGGCTTTGCTGGTCTTGTTTTACCATTGTCGAAATGTCTTGATGTACCAGGATTCCGAGACTGATCGGGTCTTCCTGGGTGAAGGTCTATTCCTTCGATGATCGCGAGAGCTTGTCATGGGCTAAGTTGGGACACCCCTGTAGGGTAAAAACTTTCGAGAGCCGTGCCCGCGGTTATGTGGCAGATGGGAATTTGTTAATGTCCGGTTGTAGACAACTTGACACCAGATCCGAATTAAAACACATCAACCGTGTGTGTAGCCGTGATGGTCTCTTCTCGGCAGAGTCCGGGAAGTGAACACGGTTTCCGTGTTATGTTTGACGTAAGTAGGTGTTCAGGATCACCTCTTGATCATTGCTAGCTTCACGACCGTTCCGCTTGTTTCTCTTCTCGCTCTCATTTGCGTATGTTAGCCACCATACTTTGCTTAGTCGCTGCTGCAACCTCACCACTTTACCCTTCCTTTCACATTAAGCTTTGCTAGTCTTGATACCCATGGTAATGGGATTCTTTGAGTCCTCGTGGCTCACGGATACTTCAAAACCAGTTTGCGGTGCCTATGTTAATGGCGGGTGGACGCAACCAAGCTCAAGGAGGAGCTCGATGAAGATCTTGCCCTTTGTGTTGTTTCGTTCTAGTTGATCAGTAGTGGAGCCCAGTTGGGGTCGATTGGGGACCTTTGTCGCATTTGGGGTTCTTCTTTTATTTTTGCTCCGTAGTCGCACCTTGATTGTATCTGGATGATGTAATGCTTTATTCATGTAATTGTGTGAAGTGGCGATTGTAAGCCAACTATGTATCTTTTTCCCTTATGTATTACATGGGTTGTGTGAAGATTACCTCACTTGCGACATTGCTTTCAATGCGGTTATGCCTCTAAGTCGTGCTTCGACACGTGGGAGATATAGCCGCATCGAGG